>JAYESA010000007.1:42275691-42600714 GCA_036927795.1 Iris macrosiphon
CTTCGATTCCCGCATCCTTGCTCGACCAAAATCGACCCCGTCTTCACCGGTATGATCCTCACATATCCCCCTTCAATATATGTATGATAGTAGACCTCGAACAGCGCGTAAATCTAGGCAAAAATCGATGCCAAGTCGATAAAAAATCATGACTTTTTAAATTTCAAAAATTCCGTTGCGATGATCCATGTTCCCGGATTCGTATTTTCCACTACAGAGATCCGAATTCGATTTTTCTTTTTGGTATGCAGAGACCACTTGACCTAGTTTAATTTATGTTAATTACATTAATTTATTAACTACCGTGTGTAGAATTAAATTCGTTAGAAAACTCCAAAAACCCACTTTTTCTATATTTCTAAAAATTGTAAAACAGAGCACGCCCCGCCAAATGGGACCGCCCCATCATGTACCAAGTATACCAAAGGGTGCGCACAATATACCCGGACACATAAGATTTAATGAAAAGTAATTCGGACGCGTGTGCGCGTCGGAATCAGCCCGTATCCGCGGACAATCCCCGTGTCGCAACTTTTGTGAAAGTCCTGCACATTTTATGTACGCTCGTCAGATTGCGACAAAACTTGTGCCACTAGACTCATGGTAACGCACTAGTCCTGTGACCCAATTTTTACGTAATTCTGAGATAGTTGACCAAGTCGCCAATTCGCGAGCCCTACGGTTGACTTTTTGGGCGAAATTGTGTTTGACTCATCAGAATCTATATTTGGACATACCGTTGAGTTTGTACTGACATTTAGAGTTTATTTGACCTATAATTTATCCCATTTAGAGACTTTCACCCTTGGCACGCTTTTCGGTGCGAAGTGGGCCACACGTGGACTCCACGTTGATCCGAAATTATCGTTTTGCTTCTGTGTCCAAATTGGATGAAAGGGAAGTATTTTTAGCTATTTTGCTTATTCTAAAAATATTGGTGATATTTATTTCAGCATCCGGAGACATTTGTTCTGAGGCCATAGCTTCTGATCCTGTGTGTTTGACATATGGACGTTACATGTTGCAGCTTCTTGCCAGGCAAGTATACCTTGCCATTGAACTGTTATTCATATTCCATATGTTGCATGCATCTTTATTTTCTATTTTTAGTTCATATATATTAACTGTTATATAAAATACAGCGACGGTGTCGTCGTGATATATTTTTATTTATATATTTGTATTGACCTTGTTTATGAGACTACCCCATTATCATATAGCATCATTAGGTTCATTGGCCATGACATAGTTGTTACACGAGTATGAGTCTCATATAGATCACGGACTGCGAGACAGTTCTGGCCTCCTGTATGTATGGGTCGTGCGTTAGGGATGACTGCTGATAGAAACTTTATATGCTAGAAGACTTAGCAGTTATTAGAGGTCCATGGACATAGCCTATTATAGTACGGTGGTCCAATCCTTGTCCTTGTTTGGTTGCAGGATTGGGCTAGGGTACTAAAGATAGGCTATAAACCAAATTATGTCATGGATGTGACATGCTTAGAGTATGGGGTGGGGAGAATAACAAGTACCGTATTTGGGCTCCTTTATACTTTTTCTATTGTGCGCCCGGATTCTCCGCCGGAGATACGAGTGGTGATGACCACTATATATTATATATTATCAGGCGACCTCTGGCGTTCAAAAGACGACATGCTTTTTAGGCCCCTGGATCTCCAAGAGAACCATGCCAATCTCAGTTTTCAGCCAGATAGCCCACTTGTAGGGAAAGTTGTTCTTAAACTGCATTCACTTAGACGGTTAGGTGACCCATTGGATATTTAATTCAGTACTTTATTGGCATACTTTTATGTATCTTGTTATGTCCCTCTGAGGACCTGGCTCTTCCAGGTGTCGCTGTTCTTGAGTATTCGCAGGAGCGCAGATTCGGATGGTTACATATGTTTCGAGGATGTCTTCTCTTCGAGACCCATGGTCGTTAGTTGATATTCTTATATTGTGTTTGTTGTGTTGTACTTATATTGTATTTACTTTTATATTCTAGTTGGTAGTGGATTTATTTCCATCCAACTATTATCTTTAGATACTTATATTGAGATTTAGTTTCATAGATATTGGTTAATTATTTATATTCAATTTTCTGTGGATGAGATTTAGATTATACCTTGTGACTTGTAATAGATTTATACCACTTGTGGATTGATATTCATATTACAGCGTACGTTTGTGTTTTGGTTTCCATATATTGGAGTTGCCATATCCATGAGGCTCGCATGCTTACGTGTCCTAGTCCTACGTATTTTTGGGACTGGAGCGTGACATATTTTTGTGGTGGCCCATGCAGGTCGAGAGTATATTGTCTCGGTTATGTTACTATACCGAGCAAGCCTGCAAATAGAATTAGAATATAGGATCTCATCCACTATTGACTATGACTCGCATTCTTCTAATATGTTCTATTTGAATAGTTGCATCCTGCTTGATTCATGTGCTTCCCAAATTCCTTGAGTATAGCCCCCTCCTAGAATACAGAAGTCCCTATTGTTAGATGATAAGTAGGGTAACCTTCCTATTAAGAGTACAACTAGAGTGTTGACACACCAATAAGTTTAGAATATCTAGTGAACCCTAGAATTCCTTATCTATAGATTGGTTTACCATTACCCCTTGATGTATTATGAAGACTTGAGAGTAGTATAGACACTACTAGAGTTAGTTAGAAGTTTTACCATAATGTTTGACCCTAGTATTAAGGAACCAATAGAAAACCAAAATTGAATATTAGGACTGAACCTAACCTTCATAGTTAGATAGTATTAGAGAACTATAAATTTAGATCTTGTCTTGAGATTAGCAGACAGTAGCTTAGAAAGCCAAGAGCAATGCATAGAATATTTTCTTGATCATACCTCAAACACAGAGATTAGCATAGCATCCTCCCTTAGGAAACCATAACATTAGCAATAGCCTCTCTATTTTATTTTATGGCTAGTTTCTCTGAAACCTTAGCGCTCGCTAATTGCGCGACGACTAAATTTTATCTTCTACTCTTCATCTTTCAACTCGTGCCATCTGACACTTCTGATTGTAAGCCAGGTGATTTTATTCTGTGTTAAGGATATATAGTTGCTAGGATTATAGTTGTTAATGTTAAATTTTGAAATTGTGTGCTTAGTAGTTAGAACTTGATGGTTTAAGTTATTCTTGTAGATTGTGACCTGGTGATTATCCCTTGGTTTTAAATTGCGTAACATGTACCCTCACCTCGATACGAGTTATATTTCCTTTCCCTTGAGGCCAGTAACTGTTCCATTCCTACTATTGACACTTGCACTAAGACTATGACTCAAGACGACCATGACCTATGTAATGTAAGATGATACCCTAATAAGTACCAAGACCCTTTCTCGTAGACCTTAATATGAGTTTCTACGGTATCCTTAAGACAGTACAGTATTAGTTTATTTTTATAAGTTGGGTAGTATGCCTCATAATCTAGTATCACATAGTCTTTTGACCTATTATTGAAGTGTAATTGAATGACATTAATTGTATGCTAGCATAAAACGATAGTGTTTATTCAGACTGTAGAACTTAGAGGCTCAGACCCCTATTTGGTCGACTAACGACTTAGACAGGGAGTTAGTATGACAACTATAGAGATTGTAGAGTCTTATTTCTTTTGTGAACTTGAATTATTTTGTAACATCTCTCATCATAATCTAGCGTACTTATATGTTCTATACTACCTTGACTTATGATGCTATTATAGCCTAGTTTTTTAAGCTTATTCTTTTATCGAGCTTGTTCATGACATATGTGTTATTGGGGCCTGATCAATCACACTAATACATTTCAGAATCAGTGTATTATGGTCTGATCAACCATAGTGCGCTTGATTCGCCCCTCGCAATAATACTTTACGTGGATTGAGATATATAGTTGACTAGTAGACACCTGTACTTGCCCTCTAGACATGTTTGTGTATATCATATCGGTTACATAACTGTACTAATACGAGCATGCGAACAAAGAATTACCAAAATAGAATTTCAATCCACAACTGCCTTGACAATTCTCATTTGAATTCTTTAAACGGCTTGATCCCGATACTTCTATTCTATTACCTCTCCCTTGAACTCTTTATTATTGATCTCCATCTTTCCTTATTTCGGAAAGACGAAACCTCGTGCTTGGTATAAGTTTGATATACATATAGTACTAGAGGTACCCATAGGCCAATCACATTATTTGGTGACTGTCTTTTATAATTGATTAAGGGCCTTTCATATATGATATAATCGGCGTTGAAGTTTTAAGGATTGAATGACATGATTAAATAAATTAAGGAATATTTTTTTCCTTAACGTTTATAGCCTTATATGATAGATGGGTAAATTCTAAGTTGGGTAAAAGTCGTATTGTTAATTTGAGGTTAAATTCTTTTAGATTGTGATCAAGTAGGATTAGATTAAGAGATTAAGTCATTTTAAATATGGAGAATTTTAGAAGAAGGAGTTAGATAATGAGTACTTAATGAATTTTGAAACCTTGATACGCCGGACCAAATATTTATACTTTAAGTACATGATTTAAATTTTGAATATTGAAGGTAAATCATCAATTTGAATTTTGAGTATAAATATAGAATTTCAGACTTGAACATTGGTGGATTAAAATTAAATTTTTTTTACAATTTGATGATTTGAATTAAGAGTTAAAATTTGATTGTTGGATTATGAATTTGAAATATTGAGGATGTGAATTGAATAATAAAAAAATTGAAGAGTACAAAATTTATAAGTGAAAATAGGAATAATATTGGACTAGAATTATTTTCTAGAGGAGATTATGATAGTTGGAGATCGTGAGGTAAAATTTATATGCGTATTTAAATCTTGAAGATGTTATATGGATTCAATTTAAATTTGGATGTTGATAATTTAAAAATCGAGAAGAGATTCCAATATGTTAAATTTGGATTAAACAAGAGGCTACCTTGGTTTGGAAGGTGAGTGCGATGGATTAGAATATATTTTAAATTTTGGAAGAGATTGTGATTGACTTGCCTTATATGCGAACGTGAAGGAATTAACAAATTATGCCTTATTAAATTTCGAGGATGAAATTTTTTTTTTAAGTTGGCTGGATTGTAAACCCCTCACCCAAAAATTTGACCTACTTGGCTTAGATAGTGAGGCTAAGGCTAGTTTGAATCCAATTAGAAATAGAACACGGTATTTTTTTATTTAATTTTACAACATAGTATCACTTAGCGTACCTTACCGTTGCTTCGATAATTGGAGCACTACACTAGCCATTGCCTTCCTACAAATCTCAAATCCTTATCCTAGACGTGCCCATCTTCCATTCTGACCTTTGCGTGACATATTTTAGTCTTGTGCTATATTTTAGTCACACAATATTCGTCGCAGACGTTTGCATTTAATTCTAAATTAATTCCAACTTGTATCCTTGTGCGTTCCAATCGAAATTGGAGACACAATCTTGACCCATTTCGTGCAACCCAATTTATTTTATAATATTCTATCCTGAGCCCTCTATGTCCATGACCCTTGTGTCCCACCTAATGTTATCCCATGTACTTCTAATTAACTCAAGAATACCTTGCGCATTAATTTTGATTATTTAATCCAATTTCTATCTTTGTGCAATTGTTAGGCACTTTTATGCAAATGTGCATTGAGGTGTCCACACAATTGGACATGACACATGAAGAAACCTATTTTTCGTTCATGTGGATCTTCTCCATGATCTTTGGAATGTGCTACGTGCAACATCGCCCACTCCTTTAAACCTAGTCTTGCATTTTAAACAATGCAAATCTTATACCATCCTTGACTTTCTACCGTGGCTTAGTTTTAATTTCGAGGACAAAATTTTTATAGGTTTGGTAGAATATAAAATCCCTAATCCTAAAAACTGTATTTACTTTTTTTCTATTTATTATTAATTATTAATTAAAATGTAGTAATTATGAGCTAATTAGGAGAAATAGATTTTATTTAATTTTTATTTTAGGTGTTTGTGAATTTAGGAGATTTATGGAGCCGGTATAATTTTTTTAAATTTATTCCACGTAGGAGACCCCGTGGACAGTTGCTAGCTTAATGGTACGCATTAATACAATTTCTAGATTTTTCTATGTGTATATATGTATATATGTATATATATATACATATATTTTTTAAAAGAAAAAGAAAGAAAAAGAAATAAAAAAGGAAAGAAAATGAAAAAGAAAAAACAATTAAAATCCTTAATGGATCCCATCCCTACCCACTTAACTACCCAAACCCTACCCTAACTAATCTACCCGCTAGTTAGACCCATGGCCAACCCGCGTGCACCCAATAAGAAGCAACTGCAGCAGCAACCCAAGGATCCCTCACCCGCGCGCAAGAAGCGAACCCCCCTTCTCCATCTTCCTATATATAATACCAACTCTCCCAAAATTCCAAACCCTAACCCTCAATCTCTCATCCTTCCCCATGAGACCGCCGACCCAGAAGTCCAGCCACCCACCGGAAACATCGCCTGGACCGCCGAGCGCCCACCGCCCGTCGACGCCGCGCGACCGCGCACCCCGCAACAGTAGTTTGAACTGCAACGTACCTGTGTTCATGCTTTGATTTCCGCGTCCTCGCTCGACAAACTCGACACCGTCTTCACCGGTATGATCCTCACCTATCCTCCTTCAATATCTATATGATATTAGACCTCGAACAGCGCGTAAACCTAGGCAAAAATTGATACAAAGTCGATGAAAAACTACGACTTTTTAAATTTCAAAAATTTTGTTGCGATGACCCATGTTCCCGAATTCGTATCTCCCACCACAGAGATCCGAATTCAATTTTTCTTTTTTGTATGCGGAGACCACTTAACCTAGTTTAATTTATGTTAATTACATTAATTTATTAACTGCCGTGTGTAGAATTAAATGTCACGCCCCAGTCCCAAAATGACGAGGGACTGAGCACGTGAGCAATGGCCAGCAGCACGCACCGATGGACAACCCAATTTAATGGATCCATCAGGGCATGCTTAAGCTGTAGTCTAGCAATACTAAATACAAGTCTCAGGTATTTCTAATCTCATCCACAGAAAGTCACAGATTAAAAGCCAGAAATTATGCAATAGAAATAAATACTGAAATCTCAAAAAAGCTATCTCGGGAACAAATCCGAGAATTAGTCAGTTACATTTAAGAAAAGACAGGAATTTAAAATGCTGGAAATAGAAATACTGTATAACTGAAGCCGGTGCTCAAGAGAAGTCTTCGGCCACTATCTCGTCCTCAGTTCCGGGTTCTGCTCCAAGGAGTGCTCCTGTACCGTACACCTCGGGGTAGTTCTCTGCGGCTACACCTGGGGACATAGTCCATTCCAGGTCCTCAGGGGACATAACAAGGTACAGAAAATACAAGCCAAAATATATGCAGTGCAGCAATAAAATAAACAGCAGGGTAAATATGTAAACCAGCTAGTGATATGCAAGTGATAGTTTTAGTCATACTCAAGCTGAGACTACTACAGGATCAGTGTCTAAGAAACCATAGCAGTATTTTCTAGAAGAGCCAGAACTTGTGCCAAAGCTCTGTATCAGAGACTAGGACACCTCCAGATAACATTATTTACATTATAATCAGCCTTGATATGGTAATACTCTCCCCACCCCATGTAATCTCACGTCACAGTTCCAGAATATATCAGGTACAAGTCACGCAAGTTTGAACTAATACAATGAGTCAGGCTAGAATCTAAGCATGTAAACTGTAATGACATGAATATGTAACCTATACAAAATCACCAGGTATATCTCAGGCAATTTCGTCACATGAATAGTGTCAGGTGTCCTGGGTTGAGCAGTTAAACAAGTTCCATAAGAAACTACCAGAAAATCAAGTAAAATACTATAATCAGAAATGTCTAAGAATTGGCAGGCTTTACTTGCCCACTGATGTATAACCAAGTCCAGGAGATATGTAGCAAGCTGCAAGTTTCGGCGAGGTACACTTGCCTGTGGTTCCGGCTATGTTTGCAGTTCTGACTTCGGCAGGAATTGCAGGCGGTACTCCGGTTGCTGAAACAAACATCACCATTAGATCCAGAAAATATCAATCAGCTAGAAACGCCTGTCCTTGGGTCCAATTTGGAGACAAGGACAGAAACGACAGTTTCAGGCCAAAACGGGGTCCACCGTGGGCCCGCTTTGCACCGAAAAATGCGTCAGGGTCAATGGTCTCCAAATTCACCAAACTTAGTGTCAACAGGTCAGAAACGCTGATACGAACCCAACGGAACTTTCAGAATTGAATTCCGATGAGCCGTTCACAAAATCGCCCGTCGAGCGGGGCCTGTGGGGCCCACGACACGCGATTTCGTCAACGTTCTCAGAATCGAACCAAACTTGGCTCACAGGACCAGCGTATTGCTACGAGTCCGATGGCGCAAGTTTCGTTTCAATCCGACGTGTGTACACAAAGTTAGGGTGCGTTCCAGAAAGTACGGATACGGGGCGATGTCCGCGGATACGCGTTGATTCCGGTGTGCACGCACACCCGAATCAGCTTCTGCGAAATCCCACACGTCCGTATCGACGAGGTGCACGTATCTGTGAAGACCGCGCGCGACCAAGTCGTCCCGTTTGGCGGGGCGTACTCGATTCCGGGGTGAAACATGGTCTGAGTTTTTCCTGTTTTTGGATCGCGGTGTGCGATCACCACAGGACGCGATGTCCCGAACAGTTTGTCCGGACACCGAGAGGGTCATACAGGCTTCGCAACGTAATTCGCGGAATCGAAAACGGAGCTACGAGCAAAAAGTTACACGCACCTGAAGGGACCCGAGAAACCGGGGTCAAAATCATGTCTGACACGTGTCCGACTCGTGTCGGACACAGGGGATTCAATTTAGGGTTAGGGTTAGGGATTTTCTCCCCTGGCCGGCGGCGCTGCGGCGGAGGGCGGCCGGTGCTCAGGCGGAGGAGGCTGGGGCACGGGCGGCCGGGCTCGCGGTGGCTGGGGACTCGCCGGCGGCCGGAGCCGGCGGCGCGGGCTGCTGCTGTGCTCGCTGCTGTTGCTGCCGGCGGTGGGGGAAGCCGTCGGAGATGGGGGAAGCGGAGGAGGGAACTGCGGCGGGCGACGCGTCGTCGGCGAGGCGGCGCTGGCGGCGTAGTGGCGGTGGCGGCTCGAGGCGGTGGAGGGGAAGATGGCCGAGAGGGGGTTCGTCGATGAGGGAGATCCGGCCGGAGGGGGGGTTTATAAAGGGGGCAGCGGCGGGGCGAGGGGCCGAGAGAGACGGGCCGGGGGGTGAACGTGGGGTGAGGCGCGGCGGAAGCGGCGTCGTGGCCGGCTGGGCGCGCGACGGGCGGCGGAGAACGCGGGGGCTGAGTCGTGGGGAAGACGGGTCGGCGGGTGCGGTCGGGTCGGGTCTGGCGGATCCGACCCGACCCGCTAGGAAATGGGCCGGGTTTGGGTTCGGGGATTTGGGCCGGGCTGGGTTCGTGGGTCGGGCTGGGTATAAAAATATAATAATAATAATAATAATAATAATAACTTTTAAAAATCAATAATTAATTTAATAAATAATTAATTAAATAAATAAATACTTTTTAGGCATTTAAAAATAGGTCCGGGGTCCGATAAAATCCCAGAAAATTATCCTAAGTCCAGTTTTTCATTTTACATCCAAAAATATTATTTTCATAGTATTCTAATATTGTTTAATATCATTTAAAAATCATTTAATAATTCAAACCCTGTTTTTAAATTACAGAAAAATCCCAGAAAATTCCAGAAAATTGTGAAAAATCCAGATTTTAAAATTTTGAAAATTCAGGGGGTTTACAATCTACCTCTCTTAAGAGGATTGTGTCCTCGCAATCAAAGAATAACCGGTCAGCAGAGATGACGCGGTCGCAAGCATCGTTTGAAAATACATCACAAGATACTTCAGGGAAATACCGTTTCCCAAAAATTGAAAGTTTACACTTTCCAGGAAAATCTAGTTAAAACTATAACTTTTATGAAAACCAGGCTATTATTAACAAGTTGCAATTTACTAGGTTGGGGCTGAGGTCACGAACCAAGAGGCACGAACTACAACAAGACTAAAAACGGATAACTATAAATCACTTACTCGCATCGGCGTCCTGCACAGTCATCGCATAAGCTTGCTCTCGTCCTTGAGGTAGATTCCTCGATTGCTGCTGAGCTTGCTGGTAGGGTGCTGCTCGAGGCGCTGGTGGAGTTTGCTGGTTCGCCCTTGGTGCTCCTTCTCCACGTTGAGTGCAATCCCTTACTGAATGCTGACGGGATCCGCATGCCAAACACAATCCTAGTCTGCGTCGGCATTCCTTGGCGATATGGCCTGCTTTGCCACAGTAGTGACAAGTAAGGAGGACTACCGTTTGTGGTGTAGATGCTTTCTGCTGTTGGTGTGGTCTCTTTGCAGATTCTTCTTGTGCTGCTTTGGTTGGTGCGGATGGGGACGACCGCTTCAGTCTGGTCTCTCTTGGTGACGCGCTCTATGCGTCGAGCTGCAGCAAGAACGTCCGAGTATGATGTTGGTGCGATGGACCCAATTAGTTTCTGCAGCTCAATGTTCAGTCCGTCGAAGAATTTCTCGGCCTTCTCTTCCTCAGTCGGGATCAGGGTGGGGGCGAAGTGGCTCAGACGAATAAATTCTGCGTTGTACTCTTCCACCGTCATGGAGTCCTGAGTGAGGCGATTGAATTTGTCCCGCAGTTCTGATCGAGCGATGGCAGGAATGTACATTTCCTGGAAGAGTCTGGAGAACTCTTCCCAGGTGACTCGGTCTGGTCCGAGTCGCATCTCCTCGGATAGCCACCAGTGATGGGCATTATCCGTCAATTGTATTCGGACGGCAGTCATCCAGCGTTCCCGTGGAAGTTCAGCTGCTTCAAGTTGATGCCGAATGTTGGTGAGCCACTCGTGAACTTCTGTGGGCTCCTCTTTTCCAGAAAAAGTGCGGGGCTTCAGTTGGCGGAAGTCAGTGATTGAGCCTGTAGTTGGCCGTCGAGCTGGTAGGTTGGCCTGCTCTAGTGCAGTCACAATGCTGTCCCTCAAGAAATTAGTTTCGCGACGCTGAGCCTCGTGTTGGACTTGTTGCTGTGCTTGCATCATCGCGTAGATCATCTGAAATATTTGCTGCCCGTCGATCGGCTGTCCTGGTGGGAACACGGGCATTGGTGGGACGAACTGCGGCGGAGGTGGGGTGTCATCGCGCCGGAATCGGGAGGTAGGTTGACCTGCCTGCTGACTCTGTTGAGTTGGTGGAACTCCTCCGACTGGTGTCACGTCGTCGTCGTAGGTGACACCTGTAGCTTGTGGCGTTCCGACGGGAGTCTCGGTGCATTCTTGTGGGTCCATTTTCCTGTATCCAAAATACCCAATAAGAGGCGCACAGGAAACAAGGCAAGATGCAAGTTCAAGTTAGTTCGAATACGATACAGATATCAAAAACGATTCAAGCAAGTGGATGAGATCCTAAAAACTTATCCTATCTTATTGCAGGCCTGTTCGGTCCCTAAGTTGAAACCGAACAATTTAGTCGTTGACCTGTATGGGCCACCACAAAAACCATGTCACGCCCCAGTCCCAAAATGACGAGGGACTGAGCACGTGAGCAATGGCCAGCAGCACGCACCGATGGACAACCCAATTTAATGGATCCATCAGGGCATGCTTAAGCTGTAGTCTAGCAATACTAAGTACAAGTCTCAGGTATTTCTAATCTCATCCACAGAAAGTCACAGATTAAAAGCCAGAAATTATGCAATGGAAATAAATACTGAAATCTCAAATAAGCTATCTCGGGAACAAATCCGAGAATTAGTCTGTTACATTTAAGAAAAGACAGGAATTTAAAATGCTAGAAATGGAAATACTGTATAACTGAAGCCGGTGCTCAAGAGAAGTCTTCGGCCACTATCTCGTCCTCAGTTCCGGGTTCTGCTCCAAGGAGTGCTCCTGTACCGTACACCTCGGGGTAGTTCTCTGCGGCTACACCTGGGGACATAGTCCATTCCAGGTCCTCAGGGGACATAACAAGCTACAGAAAATACAAGCCAAAATATATGCAGTGCAGCAATAAAATAAACAGCAGGGTAAATATGTAAACCAGCTAGTGATATGCAAGTGAGAGTTTTAGTCATACTCAGGCTGAGACTACTACAGGATCAGTGTCTAAGAAACCATAGCAGTATTTTCTAGAAGAGCCAGAACTTGTGCCAAAGCTCTGTATCAGAGACTAGGACACCTCCAGATAACATTATTTACATTATAATCAGCCTTGATATGGTAATACTCTCCCCACCCCATGTAATCTCACGTCACAGTTCCAGAATATATCAGGTACAAGTCACGCAAGTTTGAACTAATGCAATGAGTCAGGCTAGAATCTAAGCATGTAAACTGTAATGACATGAATATGTAACCTATACGGAATCACCAGGTATATCTCAGGCAATTCCGTCACATGAATAGTGTCAGGTGTCCTGGGTTGAGCAGTTAAACAAGTTCCATAAGAAACTACCAGAAAATCAAGTAAAATACTATAATCAGAAATGTCTAAGAATTGGCAGGCTTTACTTGCCCACTGATGTATAACCAAGTCCAGGAGATATGTAGCAAGCTGCAAGTTTCGGCGAGGTACACTTGCCTGTGGTTCCGGCTATGTTTGCAGTTCTGACTTCGGCAGGAATTGCAGACGGTACTCCGGTTGCTGAAACAAACATCACCATTAGATCCAAAAAATATCAATCAGCTAGAAACGCCTGTCCTTGGGTCCAATTTGGAGACAAGGACAGAAACGGCAGTTTCGGGCCAAAACGGGGTCCACCGGTGGGCCCGCTTTGCACCGAAAAACGCGTCAGGGTCAATGGTCTCCAAATTCACCAAACTTAGTGTCAACAGGTCAGAAACGCTGATACAACCCCAACGGAACTTTCAGAATTGAATTCCGATGAGCCGTTCACAAAATCGCCCGTCGAGCGGGGCCTGTGGGGCCCACGACATGCGATTTCGTCAACGTTCTCAGAATCGAACCAAACTTGGCTCACAGGACCAGCGTATTGCTACGAGTCCGATGGCGCAAGTTTCGTTTCAATCCGACGTGTGTACACAAAGTTAGGGCGCGTTCCAGAAAGTACGGATACGGGGCGATGTCCGCGGATACGCGTTGATTCCGGTGTGCACGCACACCCGAATCAGCTTCTGCGAAATCCCACACGTCCGTATCGACGAGGCGCACGTATCTGTGAAGACCGCGCGCGACCAAGTCGTCCCGTTTGGCGGGGCGTACTCGATTCTGGGGTGAAACATGGTCTGGGTTTTTCTTATTTTTGGATCGCGGTGTGCGATCACCACAGGACGCGATGTCCCGAACAGTTTGTCCGGACACCGAGAGGGTCATACAGGCTTCGCAACGCAATTCGCAGAATCGAAAACGGAGCTACGAGCAAAAAGTTACACACACCTGAAGGGACCCGAGAAACCGGAGTCAAAATCGTGTCCGACACGTGTCCGACTCGTGTCGGACACAGGGGATTCAATTTAGGGTTAGGGTTAGGGTTTTTCTCCCCTGGCCGGCGGCGCTGCGGCGGAGGGCGGCCGGTGCTCAGGCGGAGGAGGCTGGGGCACGGGCGGCCGTGCTCGCGGTGGCTGGGGACTCGCCGGCGGCCGGAGCGGGCGGCGCGGGCTGCTGCTGTGCTCGCTGTTGTTGCTGCCGGCGGTGGGGGAAGCCGCCGGAGATGGGGGAAGCGGAGGAGGGAACTGCGGCGGGCGGCGCGTCGTCGGCGAGGCGGCGCTGGCGGCGTAGTGGCGGTGGCGGCTCGAGGCGGTGGAGGGGAAGATGGCCGAGAGGGGGTTCGTCGGTGAGGGAGATCCGGCCGGAGGGGGCGTTTATGAAGGGGGCAGCGGCGGGGCGAGGGGCCGAGAGAGGCGGGCCGGGGGGTGAACGTGGGGTGAGGCGCGGCGGAAGCGACGTCGTGGCCGGCTGGGCGCGCGGCGGGCGGCGGAGAACGCGGGGGCTGAGTCGTGGGGAAGACGGGTCGGCGGGTGCGGTCGGGTCGGGTCTGGCGGATCCGACCCGACCCGCTAGGAAATGGGCCGGGTTTGGGTTCGGGGATTTGGGCCGGGCTGGGTTCGTGGGCCGGGCTGGGTATAAAAATATAATAATAATAATAATAATAACTTTTAAAAATCAATAATTAATTTAATAAATAATTAATTAAATAAATAAATACTTTTTAGGCATTTAAAAATAGGTCCGGGGTCCGATAAAATTCCAGAAAATTACCCTAAGTCCAGTTTTTCATTTTACATCCAAAAATATTATTTTCATAGTATTCTAATATTGTTTAATATCATTTAAAAATCATTTAATAATTCAAACCCTGTTTTTAAATTACAGAAAATTCCCAGAAAATTCCAGAAAATTGTGAAAAATCCAAATTTTAAAATTTTGTAAATTCAGGGGGTTTACATTAAATTTATTGAAAAACCCCAAAAACTCACTATTTCTATATTTCCAAAAATTATGAAATAGAGCGCGCCCCGCCAAACGGGACCGCCCCGTCGTGTACCAAGTGTACCAAAGGGTGCGTGCAGTGTACTTGGACATGTGAGATTTCACGAAAACTGATTCAGACGCGTGTGCGCATCAGAATCAGTCCTTATCCGCGGACAATCCCCGTGTCACAACTTTTGCGAAAGCCCTGCGCATTTTGTGCACCCTCGTCAGATTGCGACAAAACTTGCACCACTAGACTCGTGGTAACACGCTGGTCCTGTAATCCAATTATCACGCAATTCTGAGATAGTTGACCAAGTCGCCAATTGGCGGGCCCCACGGTTGACTTTTTGGGCAAAATTGTGTTCGACTCATCGAAATCCATATTTGGACATACCATTGAGTTCGTACTGACATTTAGAGTTTGTTTGACCTATAATTTGTCCTATTTAGAGACCTTTACCCTTGACACGCTTTTCGGTGCAAAGACCACACATGGACCCACGTTGACCCAAAATTATCGTTTTGCCCCTGTGTCCAAATTGGACGAAAGAGAAGTGCTTTCTAGCTATTTTGCTTATTCTGGGATCGTTGGTGATATTTATTTCAGCATCCGGAGATATTTGTTCTGAGGCCATAACTTCTGATCTTGTGTATTTGACATCTGGACGTTACATGTTACAGCTTCTTGCCAGAAAAGTATACCTTACCATTGTACTATTATTCATATTCCATATGTTGCATGCATCTTTATTTTCTGTCTTTAGTTCATATATATTAACTGTTATATAAAATGCAGCGACGGTGTCGTCGCGATATGTTTTTATTTATGTATTTACATTGACCTTGTTTATGAGACTACCCCATTATCATGTAGCATCATTAGGTTCATTGGCCGTGACACAATTGTTACACAAGTGTGAGTCTCATATAGATCACAGACTGCGTGATAGGTCTGGCCTCCTGTACATATGGGCCGTGCGTTAGGGATGACTGCTGATAGAAACTTTGTATGCTAGAAGACTTAGCAGTTATTAGAGGTCCATGGCATAGCCTATTATAGTACGGTGGTCCAATCCTTGTCCTTGTTTGGTTGCAGGATTGGGCTAGGGTACTAAAGATAGGCTATGAACCAAATTGTGTCATAGATGTGACATGCTTAAAGCATGGGGTGGGGAGAACAACAAGTACCACATTTGGGCTCCTTTGCACTTTTTCTATTGTGAGCCCGAATTCTCCGTCGGAGATACGGGTGGTGATGACCACTATATATTATATATTATCAGGCGGCCTCTGGCGTTCAAAAGACGACATGCTTTTTAGTCCCCTGGATCTCCAAGAGAACCATGCCAATCCCAGTTTTCAGCCAGATAGCCCACTTGTGAAAAAAGTTGTTCTTAAACTGCATTCACTTAGACGGTTAGGCGACCCATTGGATATTTAATCCAGTACTTTATTAGCATGCTTTTATGTATCTTGTTATGTCCCTCTGAGGACCTGGCCCTTTCAGGTGTCGATGTTCTTGAGTATTCGCAGGAGCGCAGATTCGGATGGTTACATATGTTTCGAAGATGTCTTCTCTTCAAGCCCCGTGGTCGTTAGTTGATATTCTTATATTGTGTTTGTTGTGTTGTACTTATATTGTATTTACTTTTATATTCTAGTTGGTAGTAGATTTGTTTCCATCCAACTATCATCTTTAGATACTTATATTGAGATCTACTTTCATAGATATTGGTTAATTATTTATATTCGATTTTCTGTGGATGAGATTTAGATTATACCTTGTGACTTGTAATAGATTTATACCACTTGTGGATTGATATTCATATTACAGCGTACGTATGGATTTTGATTTCCATATATTGGAGTTGTCATATCATGCGGCTGGCATGCTTACGTGTCATAGTCCTACGTATTTTTGGGACTGGGACGTGACACTTCCTTACTGTGCATATATATTTGACCCTAAGTGATCGTCTAAGCAACTATCAACACAGCCAGGGGAAAAGTATCCAGGTTGAGGCGGTAGATTTTTTGCCAGCATGCGTATGACGCCTAGGCGTCACCTGTGACAACATATCTTGCAAGTAAACTACAGGGAATGAATATTCTTTTATGCTCTTCTCCAAGTTCAGAGTCGGGAGGCTATAACGATGAACTAAGAAACAACCTTGGAGCTTTTTCTGTTAGATTTATTTAAACCATATGATTCAACAAAGCAACTCCTTTCTTTTAGTCCCACATGGGAAAGGAGAAGTCATTCTCCTTTCCATATATTGCTTTACCCCTCTTAGTGGGTAAGTGGTCTTTATAGGGGATGGGCTTGATCACATCCAACCCGCGAGCGGGTGCGCGATTTAATGCGCATTTTTATGCGTTTATTATTTGCGCACTTAGTACTTTGCACGCTTGCACGCCGCGGAGCGGACACGGGTACAAAGGTAATTTTATAACTTATTTTATTTTATTTTTTATTTCCGTTGATTTGGTCTGGTGGGTTGCTAGTCTTCCGCGGAACTGTTCTCACGTAATCCCGTTACGGGAAAAGTGGGAAAGGTTACGTGAGAGATATATCCAGGACACGATCCTGAGATATAAAAGAAACTGAAATCGGTTTTTTCTTTTCTCTCTCTCTCTCGCTCTCTGTTCGGACGGAAGAACAATCTCACAGAGACGAAAAAGAAAAGAAAAACACCAGAACCAAAATTTCTCCAAAACTTCTCCGTCCAATCTCTATTCTTCGGGAAAGGTTGTGATCGTTCTTGGGATTCGCCACAGGGTGCACAGTGAAGTGAATCGAAGGATTCGTTGTATCTCGGGGATAGATCGCCAGGAACCCACTGCACTGTTCGTGGAGCGAAATTCTATTCTAAGGACAGCGTGTAACGTGCCTCGAATCCTATACTATTTCTTGTTTTTAATTTTACATCTTCCTATTTGCATTATTTAGGAATTTAACCAACAATCTTAGAATAGAATCTCCGTAGCTTCTGTCTACTTTCTATTTTCTGGTTGAAAAAATTCCTATCTACATGATGAACACCGTAGAAGAACTGACCACGAACATTCATAACTCCTCCAAACCGGAGAAGTTTGATGGCCTGAATTTTAAGAGATGGCAGCGTAGGATGACCTACTGGCTGACTTGCTTGAAACTGGTTAAGGTTCTCAAAGAACTGGAAATCCAACCTGACTTATATGAACCTGCCAGGACCTACGAATTAGAGTCCTACAATGAGACAGACTTTATCTGTCACGGTAAAATTCTCAGTTGTCTTTCTGACACCCTCTATGATATATACTGCACTACTTCTACGTCCAGAGAGCTTTGGGAAGCTCTCGATAAAAAGTACTCAAATGAAGAGCGGGTTCTGAGATTTACATTGTTGACATATTTTTAGAGTTTAAAATGGTATATGAGAAGTCTGTTGTTGAACAGACTAATACCCTTCAAACTATCATACACGAGATATCTCAGAAAGACATGCCATTTGCTGATAAGTTTCTAATTGTTGCCTTCATTAATAAACTTCTCCCATCCTGGAAGAAATTTGGTTTAAAACTAAAACATAATAAGGAACCTATGTCTTTAGATGACCTGTTTGTGTCCTTCCGCATTGAGGAAGAAGGTAGAACTAGAGACAAGGAACCTCTTAGTACTGAATTCGAGGCAAAGTTACACATTATTGAAACCAAGGGAAAGCCTAAGGGCCAACCCTATCAACAGAGGAACAACCCCCAGAACAGAAACCCTGCAAAGAAACAGTTTCTTAAGCCAAGAGCTGTGATTGGGAAAGACAACAGACCTAAGCGGGAATGTTACAACTGTGGTAAGCCTGGTCACTTTGCTAGGCAATGCCGCCACAGGAAGAAGGGTCAGGGATTTCAGAATCCTGATCGTCGAACTCCTGCAGACTCTACTGTTGTTCCACAGGCTCATGTTATCATAGCCGGGAACGAATCTATCGGTACCGATGATCAGAGGTTTGTAACCGTATGTTCTGTTTTTGAGTCATCGTATCAGCCTACTGACTGGTGGGTTAATACAGGGGCAAATGTCCATGTATGCCCTAATATTGATTCTTTTTTCTCCTACCGACAGGTTGAGGAAGGCGAATCAGTAGCTATGGGAAACTCGAGTGCTGCCAGAGTGCATGGAAAGGGAAGAGTGAACCTCAAGTTGTCTTCGGGCAAGATTCTCCCTTTGCATAATGTGCAGCACGTACCGACGTAAACAAGAACTTAATTTCTGGTTATTTGCTAAATAAATATGGTTACAAACTGGTATTTGAATCTGATCGAGTTATAATCTCCCTGAACGGTAACTTTATTGGGAAATGCTATGTATGTGGGGGTCTGTTTAAACTTTCTGTGGACATGCCTTGCAGTACATTAAATTCATGTTTAAATAATATTGCATCTACTTCTACTTCTGATTCAAATGCTCTATTTTATAATACTGATAGTTGTGATGTTTGGCATGGTCGTTTGGGACATGTCAATTTTAACTCTTTAAAGAGAATGTCTAAGTTACAATTGATTCCTAAGATTGACATGAGCAGGAATAGAAAATGTGAGATATGTACACAAGCCAAACAGCCCAGAAAATCCTTTCATTCCGTTGAAAGGAGTTCTCAGCTATTGCAGCTTATTCACAGCGATATCTGTGAATTGAACGGTATTCTCACTCGTAGTCGTAAACGGTATTTTATTACATTTATAGATGATTATTCAAAATACTGCCATGTTTACTTGCTTAGAATTAAAGATGAAGCTTTCAGTAAGTTTGTATCTTTTAAAGCTGAAGTTGAAAACCAACTTGAGAAAAAAATTAAAAATTTTAGGTCTGATCGTGGGGGTGAATACACCTCTGCCGAGTTTGACTCCTTTTGTGAATTGCATGGCATTATACATGAGGTAACTGCTCCTTATGCTCCTCAACAGAATGGGGTAGCAGAAAGAAAAAATAGAATATTTCTTGATATGATTAATGCTATGTTAGGTAGCTCTGGTTTATCTGATTATTTGTGGGGGGGGAGTCCTTCTTTCTGTATGTCATATCTTAAATAAAGTTCCTTTCAAAAAGACTGATAAGACCCCTTATGAACTTTGGAGAGGTAGAAAGCCATCTTTGAAATATTTTAAATTGTGGGGGTGCCTTGCTAAAGTTTCTGTCCCCCCTACCAAGAAAAGAAAATTGGGACCAAAGACCGTAGATTGTGTATTTTTGGGATATGCCAAAAATAGTATTGCTTATAGATTTCTTGTAATTAAGAGTGAGGTAAATGGTATTGATGCTAACACAGTCATGGAATCTAGGGATGCTACATTTTTTGAAAATGTTTTTCCATTGAAAAATAGAATTTCTAATTCTTCTATTTCTACACAAGTCCCTGTTGTAACCTCTAGTTCACAACCAGAGGAGATTACCCCAGTAGAACCCAGGAGAAGTAAAAGAACAAGACGAGAACCAAACCTAGGTGAAGGTTTTTTTACCTACCTCGTTGAAGAGGATCCTATATCTTATCAAGGTGCTATGTCCTCAGTTGATTCCTTATTTTGGAAAGAGGCCATAAATAGTGAAATGGATTCTATTATATCAAATAGAACTTGGAATTTGGTTAAACTTCCTGCAGGTTGTAAACCAATAGGTTGCAAATGGATCTTCAGAAAGAAGTTAAGACCTGATGGGTCTATTGAGAAATTCAAAGCCAGGTTAGTGGCTAAAGGGTTCAAACAAAGAGAAGGTGTAGACTTTTTTGACACTTACTCTCCTGTTACAAGAATTGCCACAATTAGAATGTTAATAACCATTGCATCTGTTCATAAACTGTTTATTCATCAAATGGATGTAAAAACTGTATTTCTGAATAGAGATTTACAGGAAGAGATCTATATGGAACAACCTGAAGGGTTTGTTGTTCCAGGGCAAGAACGCAAGGTATGCAAATTAATTAAATCTCTCTATGGGCTGAAACAAGCGCCAAAGCAATGGCATGATAAATTTGACAAGGTAATTCTATCATATGGTTTTGCTATTAATGATTCTGATAAATGTGTATATATCAAAACTATTGGTAACTCTTGTGTAATATTATGCTTGTATGTTGATGATATTCTTATTTTCGGTACAGACATGGATATTATTTATGATATCAAATCATTTCTGTCTCAAAATTTTGATATGAAAGATTTAGGACCTGCTGATATAATTTTAGGACTTAAATTAAGTCGCACTTATGAGGGAATTGGTATCTCCCAATCTCACTATATAGAAAAGGTACTAAAAAGATTTAACTATTTTGATTCTAAACCTGTAAGCACTCTATATGATGCAAGTATCAGGTTAAAGAAGAATAAAGGAGACAGTGTGGCTCAGTTGAAGTATTCTCAGCAAATCGGATGCTTGAACTATATTGCTAATCGTACCAGACCTGATATTTCCTACGTAGTAGGAAAGCTTAGTCGGTATACTAGCAATCTGAATAGTTCACATTGGACTGCCTTGGAACGGGTAATGAGATACCTAAAGGGCACGATATCCCATGGATTATTCTATGGAGGATACACATCTGTATTAGAAGGGTATACTGATGCGAACTGGATCTCCGATACAGATGAGACCAAAGCCACAAGTGGATATGTATTCACATTGGGTGGAGCTGCTGTTGCGTGGAACTCTACCAGGCAGACCTGTATTTCTAGATCTACTATGGAGGCAGAATTTATAGCTCTTGACCTCACCAGTGAGGAAGCAGACTGGCTTAGAAATCTGGTAACAGATATTCCTCTGTGGAGCAAACCAGTTCATGCTATCCCTGTACACTGTGACAGCCAAGCTACAATAGCAAAGGCTCAAAGGACAAGTTATAATGGAAAATCCAAACATATACGTCTGAGGTACAATCGGGTGAAGCAATTGCGATCCAGTGGAGTAATTGCAATTGACTTCGTCAGATCAAAGAACAATATAGCAGATCCTCTAACTAAAGGGCTCTCAAGGAGACTTGTGTTGGAGACGGCAAGAGGAATGGGGTTAAAGTCCATAGATTGAGTCACCTCAAAGGCAACCCAACCTTTGATTGGAAGCACCAAGAAAAGGTTCAATGGGTAATAACAAAATTGATGTGTGACTGGAAACACTATTTGATACTAATTGTAAAGAACCATTCCTCTAATGTATAGTGTTGATTTGCAATAAATAAAAGGGTGATTGTAAAATCTCAATGGATCTGTGGCTTGTAAAGCAGGGTATATAAATTACAGAATACCTAGAAAGATTCACCTATTTAAAAGTGAAAGTGGGGCCGCTTTCTATGGGAACTCGGGCTGTTCTCTAGAGCTCTTAAGAAATCGAGATAGCATATGGCCGAAAAGTGCACAACTGTTGATACGATCAAATGCCTACAATGTGTTTGTGTATATGTTGAGTCTGTACAAGTAAGATCCTAATTTCAAGACTTAAGTCACTTTGGGTCTGTATAGATGAGATGTAAAACACTAAGGGGAGGTTCAAGTCCGGAAGACACCTTCCTCTGATACACAGTGTGATTGCCCATATCTTATTTTCCTTCCTATATGTCCTATCGTGCTATACCTTCCTTTCTTCTTTTGTTGAATCATGTGGGGAATTGTTAGATTTATTTAAACCATATGATTCAACAAAGCAGCTCCTTTCTTTTAGTCCCACATGGGAAAGGAGAAGTCATTCTCCTTTCCATATATTGCTTTACCCCTCTTAGTGGGTAAGTGGGATTTATAGGGGATGGGCTTGATCTCATCCAACCCGCGAGCGGGTGCGCAATTTAATGCGCGTTTTTACGTGTTTATTATTCGCGCACTTTGCACTTTGCACGCTTGCGCGCCGCGGAACGGACACGGGTACAAAGGTAATTTCATAACTTATTTTATTTTATTTTTTATTTCCGTTGATTTGGTCTGGTGGGTTGCTGGTCTTCCGCGGAACTGTTCTCACGTAATCCCGTTACGAGAAAAGTGGGAAAGGTTACGTGAGAGATATATCCAGGACACGATCCTGAGATCTAAAAGAAACTGAAATCGGTTTTTTCTTTTCTCTCTCTCTCGCTCTCTGTTCGGACGGAAGAACAATCTCACAGAGACGAAAAAGAAAAGAAAAACACCATAACCAAAATTCCTCCAAAACTTCTCCGTCCAATCTCTATTCTTCGGGCAAGATCGTGATCGTTCGTGGGATTCGCCACCGGGTGCACGGTGAAGTGAATCGAAGGATTCGTTGTATCTCGGGGATAGATCGCCAGGAACCCACTACACTGTTCGTGGGACGAAATTCTATTCTAAGGACAGCGTGTAACGTGTCTCGAATCCTATACTATTTCTTGTTTTTAATTTTACATCTTCCTATTTGCATTATTTAGAAATTTAACCAACATTTTTTTTGTATAAGTGGAGTGAAGTATCAGGAAAAAGCCATTATTAAGCCGTGTCATGGACTATTTATAGAGGAAAATCCCTCTGGAACCATTTATTGGACAATTTTACAGCTTTAGGTACGCAGAGCTATGTAACATGCCATGCAGAGCTAAATCAGCAGGTAAACTGCTAGTAGTGGGCTACCCATGTTCTCTCACTCCCCATGGATGTTCATGCCATGATGGCCTGTTAATAGGGTGGGTGTTGTCCCATCAAGAATATGGGTTATTACACCTTGTAAACCCACCAAGAATGTGGAGGCAATCGGTTAGGTGCTCAATGGCATGGAGGCAGCAACAACGCACAACGTTAAGGAATAAAATGAAGTGCAACATCACACAATCAATAACGCTCTACGGAGCGTAACTGAAAGCATGGCACATGTAGCGGCGCAGAAAAAGATGTTCGCTCAGCGTAACTGAAAGCATAACGAAAGCTTTGTTTGGGCTTTTTTTTCTCAGCGGAGCTCAATAGAGCTAGCATTTGAAGGTTATTTCTAATCCATGTTGGACTTAGATGGTTTGCAATGACTATTTTACCCTTATAAATCTATCTAAGCTTAGTTTGTACAGAAACAAACTTTTTTTAAGCGTCGACTCCATTTTAATTCACGTTGGACTTAGATGGTTGAAATGACCAATTTTACCTGTTGCAAAATGACCATTCCATTTTAATAGTGGAATTTTATGTTCCATCGAAAATATTCCTATCGAATAGTTCATGTCGTTCTTTATCCTTTTATCTTTTATCACTAAATACAAGTCTCTTTGTTATATAGATAAAGAACATCCTTAAGATTATCCGCTTAAAAAAAGCTTAACAAAGACTACAAATAAACATCTACCATGAATGACTAAAAGAAAGGAAAAACGATCCCAAGAAAGAAAGAAAAAATCACATTAAATTAACTAATAATATTTTCATTTATCAATAACTAAACGTTGGTGGTTATGCTTATCATTGATTATATTCCTTTATAAAAACTATATACTTTATTTTATTTAATACATTTATTTTGCAATATATTGTTAAATATTCTGGTGGTTTATCCACATAAAGAATATATGCTTATAGGGTGTTGTGATCGGATACGTCCTACAAGCGTTTCGACACCGTGTCTGAAACTGACCGTTGCAAAAACTTAGACCAACACACATGAGATAACCAACCCCCTGTCTAGCGAACACTAAGCACAGATAAAGACAAGTATATGACGGTGACTACATCACCTGAAAAAATCACAATTTATATAACTCAGATGAAATTACAAAATTAACAAGAACTAATATTGAACCATTTGTTCTAATAAGTTCACCCCCCTCACCGCACTCAAGAAAAAAAAAAGAGATTACAATTGAAATCACTCACCAAATCCCGTAGCAATTTTTCTGAACGAATGCGACGACTCCTCGATCAGATCTTCTCTTCCTTTTGTCTTGGATGTCGAGTCCTAAGAGCAAAGCACGAATTTTTTTCTTAGATTTTCTATAGAAGAGTACCCCGAATCTCCACCTTTGTGCTCTATTCTTTGTGCCTCCACCCCCACCCATATAAATAGTAGGTCATAGGAATTCCTAAATATGAAACACATTATCTAAAACAGAAAACACCAATTATGGAAGTCCAAATATGATCAAATTAAATATTTAATACAAATTTAAAATCTAATCAAATTAATATAAAATTTTAAATTACATCAAATCAAATTTTTGTTTATCACATTTGGACTCCTAAATTTGCTTATACAGACTGGGCCCAACATAGGGAAGCATCTAAGAAATAAAAGATTATTCATTTGTTCCCCGGTTTTGCATCTAGAGACCTACGAAGGCGCAAACACATACTCTAGGGCCTCCAACGCGGATACATTCTTTGAAGCATATCAAATTAGAATCTGAGCACTTTGTGTTGCAGATTTCTTTGTCCTCCTCTTTGGTAGAACATTCATCTCGGCAGGAAGTGTACTTCTGTCACACTCCTTGGTACATTGATTGGCCATTGGTGATTGACATATTGCTTGATTGATGAAGCCTATTGTCAGCAGCAGAAAGATAGTAAATGTTGCAATGTATGGAGAGAAAGAAGGACTCCTATGGAGATTCATGACCTCTTGGAATCGAGGAACACAATTTGAAGAGGAAGTTTGTCATGGTTTATATAGAACTAAAAGTCTTTATGTGTAATCTCAACCAACCGATCACACAATCTGTAAGGACTTACATGTTTGAACAGGAATCATAAGCATCCAACAATGAATATACATGACATGAGCATAGAAAATGAATATACATGACATGAGCATAGAATTAAACACTCCATGAACTATATAATTAAAGCTTAAAATCATAATATGTCTATTCAACTATTATATAGAATATAGTATAAGTAATGGATGGTTTTATCAGATTACAAGTTCAGGTCCTATATTATCCATCACGCTTATATCATTTAGGGTTTGCATGAATTCCAGGAAAAAAAAAAAAAGCAAAGTTAAGTGAGATCAAATGAAAAAAAAAAATTAAGTTAGGAGGAGGAGGAGAGTCGTTACATATAATTTTGTTTGGATTTGAGGGAGAGTTAAGTGGGGGGTGTTAACTTTACTTGGATCGGAGGTTTTGAGTAATTTTTTTAATAAAAATATAATATTTATCAAAATATTTTTATTACATATGACATAAAATTAGATCAATTTGATTGGATTTTAATTAAAACTTGCCAAAATATCTTCACACAAAATAATAAATACAAATATTATACCTATATAAAGAAAATAACTAGAATCCAAATACAATAAAATTAAGTAACATTAGAATTATATACTTCTACAATTTCAAAGTAAGCTAAGTTTGTTTCATCACAATTATATAAAATCAAACACAATAAAGGAAATATACGTCCCAATCAACAATCCAACAACCAAAATCTCTCAACGGTTTAGAAGTAAGCCAAATTTATATGCATCATGGACGATTTTTCTTATGTATGATAAATAATAAAGTATGAGGAAGCGAGAAGAGACCAGACGCACCTGGATAAAGTCAAGAAGTTATGGAGCAACAGTTTGAGAAAGCAGAAAAAGGAAAAGAAAGTCATAATAATTTATAGGACAAATAAGGAATATTTATGTCTTTTTAAATAAAATCCTCCATTTTTTTTATTAACCTTCCGATTTGGAAATTCAAAAAAAGACTAAATAAATCCCACTTAACCCTCTATAATTTTTATCCCAAACCTCCATCATCAAACCAAGCAGAGTTTTTGTTCTAACCAATGATTCACTTTCCCATAGAAAAGGAAAATATAGAAGAAAATGGTTCCCCCATCCAACCAAGGATTTATTTTTCCATCACAGAGAATTCACTTTTTCTTTCAATTTTCTTGGCCTACTGAAAAAATAGAATGAAAATTACAATTTTCCAACGAAAGAAAAACAACAAGGAACCTTTTCTTTCCTTTCTGAGAATCAAACCGGGCCTCAATCCAAACATACCTGTGTTTGGGAAGGGAGAAAAATGGGAGGAAGAGAAATATTGAGGGAAAAGGCGGAGGAAAATGAAAAAGTTATGATATTTGTTTCCGGTGAAAGGAAAGTGGAAGAGAGAAATTTGGAAAAAAAAAATTATGTATGTCCCACCCAAAAAAAAAATCTCCCAAGAATTAGAGAAAAATGAACTCATAAGAGGGAATTGTTGTAAATTTATCCAATTAATTTGTTATCATTTTCTATGTTAAGAAAGTCAAAGGCTAATTAGTAAATTTATGTTTGTCCCACAAAAAAAATATTTGTTTTTCACTTTTCTCTCCCTACTTTTTTGTCATCCAAACAATAAAAGGTAAAATTAATTTTTCTTCTCCTCCATTTTTTTCCCCTCTCTCACAAAGTTCCAAACATAGTAGGCTTCATTTGATAGGAGGGATGACAAAGTTTAAGGAAAAAAAAAAGAGAAGGATTTATTTTCCTTACATGTGCAAGGAAAACATTATTTATTTTCTTTGTATTTGGTAGAAAAGATGGAAGAGAAATTTTGAGTTACCCCCCACTTTATTTATCCATATTCAGAATGTATCCCACATTGTTTCCATAATGTACAATATCCTCCACTTTTGATAAAATCGTCAAGAATTGACGGTCAACCCATTTGACCAAATTTTTTTTACGAAAATATTCCTCTTTTATTTTCCTCTTCCTCCCCGCCAACCCACTCCCGCCCCGCCTTCCCACCACCGTCTTCGCCTTCCCTCTCTATCCCGAGCCCACTCCCTGCCCCCGCCGTTGCCCCCCCCCCCCCCCCTCTTCCCTCTCCTCCTCCCCCCTCCCAGCCACCGCCGCCGCCTCCCGTCCCCCTCTCCGACACAGCCACCGTCCCCTCTCCCCAGCACTGCAATTGCTGCCGCAGCGTGTAAACCCCCAGATTTTTGCAAGAATTTCAAATTGGGATTTTTCACAATTTTCTGGAATTTTCTGGGAATTTTCTGTAATTAAAATCAAGGTTTTCAATTAATAAATGATTTTTTTATTGTTAATAAATAATATTAAAATATCATAGAAATAACATTTTTGGGTGTAAAATGGAAAACTGGACTTAGGATAATTTTTCTGGATTTTTCTGGGCCTCAGACCTATTTTTAAATGCCTAAAAACTAATTTTAAATAATTATTTAATTTACTATTATTTATTATTATTATTATTTATTATTTTATTTATTTATTTTTGTTTCTAGGCCGGCCCGGCCCAGTGGGCCGAAGCCCAGCTCAGCCCAGTCCCCCGCCCTATCGGGTCGGGTCGGGTCAGCCAACCCGACCCGCCCGCAACCCCCGACCCGGTCACCCACGACCAGCCCCGCCCCCACGAGACACGGTCAGCCGCAGACCCGCCCGGCCACGCGGCGCCTCCGCCGGCCCCCTCGCCCGCACCCCGCGGCCACGACCCCCATTTTCTCCGCCTTCGGCGCCGCCCCCTCGGCCCCCAACCGCCGGCCAGCCCTATAAATCCCCCGCTCCTCCTCCTTCGTTTTCCCCCACCGTCGCCTCTAGCCACCGCACGCCGCCGCCCTCGCCACTGCGCCACCCCGACCTCGAACCGCCGCTCCGCCCTCGCCACGCCACCGCAGCTCCCTCACCGACCTCGCCCGCCGTCTCCTCCCCTCCGGCGCCCCGCTCCGCCGTCCCCGACGCCAACAGCAGCAGCGGGCAGCGCCTCCCGCCGGACTCCGGCGCCGCCCCGCCCGCCAACGGCTCCGCCTCGCCCAGGCGAACACCCCCCGACCACCACCGGCCAGCCAGCGCCGCCCAGGCCCCCGGCCGGCCACCCGCCGCAGCAGTGTCCAAACCCTAGCCCTAATTCAGCCCCGCGTGTCCGACACGAGTCGGACACGACTCGACCCTGATTTTCGGGTCCCCTTCAGGTGGGTGTAACTTTCGCCTCGTAGCTCCGTTTTCAATTCCGCAAATTGCGTTGTGAAGCCTGTATGACCCTTTCGGTGTCCGGATAAACTGTTCGGGACATCGCGTCATGTGGTGATCGCACACCGCGATCCAAAAACAGGAAAAACCAGATCCTGTTTCACCCCGGAACTGAGTGCACCCCGCCAAACGGGACGACTTGGTCGCGTGCGGTCTTCACAGATACGTGCGCATCGTCGATACGGACGTGTGAGTTTTCGTGGAAGCTGATTCGGGTGTGCGGGCACACCGGAATCAACGCGTATCCGCGGACATCGCCCCGTATCCGCCCTTTCTGCAATTTGCCCTAACTTCATGTACACTCGTCAGATCGAGACGAAACTTGTGCCATCGGACTCGTAGCGATACGCTGGTCCTGTGGGTCAAGTTTGGTTCGATTCTGAGAACGTTGACGAAATCGCGTGTCGTGGGCCCCACAGGCCCCGCTCGACGGGCGATTTTGTGTTCGGCTCATCGGAATCCAAATCTGGAAGTTCCGTTGGGTTCGTATCAGCGTTCCTGACCTGTTGACACTAAGTTCGGTGAATTTGGAGACCTTTGACCCGGACACGTTTTTCGGTGCAAAGCGGGCCCACCGGCGGACCCCGTTTTGACCCGAAACTGTCGTTTTTGCCCTTGTCTCCAAATTGGACCCAGGGACTGGCGTTTCTAGCTATTTGACATCTTCTGAGCATGATGGTAATGTCTATTTCAGCTTTTGGACTCATCTCTGGAAATTTCCCGAGAGCCAAAATTAATCAGATCCAAACAACAGGCAAGTACCTGCACTTCAAGTTTATTCTTTATATTGTGATAATTAATTTCCTGCTCTACTAGTACCCTTGATGATTACACGTAGTGTTAGAATTCTGGATTTCATGTCTTGTTTTCATGTCGGGTGGGAGAATACTGAAAGGCATGTAGTTACCCTGACCCTTGCCATGTTTAATAGCTGTTGGTACACGACTGTCCATCAGCCGGATCTCGATTATTCGTGATTAATAGCCGTCTATGACGGCCGGTTTAACCCTATAAACCCCTACATGCCAACTAGGTATTCTAAATACACAAGTTCACACACATAGTTTCTTGTCTTGTTACAGTTCCTATTGCCTGGTTGTAATTCATTTTCCTGTCACCTTGTTCCTGTTTTATTCATGTCCCTGTCTTACAGCAATTAACTCTTAGTTATTGTTACTATTTATTTATACATATCCTCAACATGATACCTGTCAGTTCTTTTTAATTGTCATGAATATTTAGTTTAATATTGTTGTGCATTGTGTACTTTGCTCCTTTCCTGACTGGATCCGTTGTTTTAGGCGATGATGAGGACTTTGCCCTACCTATTATGGCCCCTATGAGTTAGCAGGTGACACATTGAGGAGTCGGTTCCCACTCCGGAGACTACCTTTGAGGAGGAGTAGCCAGTTAGTTATTATTTTATTTCCTTTCAGCACATACTCGGGTTTGTCCCCTATTTATCTTCTGACTTGTATTAACTGTGGTTTAGTTGTCACAGATTAAATATTATGAAATCTTAGCATTCCTTTTTTTCTGTGATTATTCTTACATGTTCATTATTGTGGATGAGATAGATGCTTTTTGACCCCAGAAATGACCTAGACAGCGTACTACCGCCGACACTGCGGCGTAGGCTGGACGTGCCCACGCACTCGTGCCCGAATAACCGGGTGCGGGTCGTGACACAACGCGCTCGTGAGCAGCAACAACAATCGCGGTGGCGGGGGGGGAGGGCAGGGGAGGTGTCGGGAAGGGGGGTTCGGGGTTGGAGACGGGGGCGGTGGCGGGGAGGGGGGAGGAGGAGAGGGGTGAGAGGGAAGAGGGGTGGGGGCAGCGGTGGTGGCAGGGAGGGGGGGTGGGTGGGTGGGAAGGGAGTGCGGCGGCGGTGGCGGGGAGGGGGACATGGGTGAGCGTGACGACGTGGAAGGAGGGCGGGGCTGAGCTCGGGGGCGCGAGATCAAGTGCAAGGGAGAAAAAATGAATATTTTCGTCCAAAATTTTTGGTCAAATGGATTGATCGTCAATTATGAATGGATTCCGTCAAAAGTGAGAGGACTTGTATATTATGAAAATAATGTGGGGTGCATCCTGAATATGGATAAATGAAGTTGGGGGTAACTCAAAATTTTTAATGATGGAAAAGAGAAGAGGTGCACTTTCCTTTGTTTGGTATGTAAAAAAAAGTAGAATAAAAGAAAGTAAAAAATATAAGATTTTACCAATTTTATCCTCAACTAAAAACACTTATTTAACATTTGACTTCATGAATAATTTGTAAATATTACAGTCAATTTGGGAGTATAATTGTTAATTAATAGAAGCTTCCATTTTTTTTTTTGGAGGGATTGAATTTTTTAAGTTAGGAGAAAAAATAAATAATCCCTTTACTTTTTCTTTCTTTAACTTTTTCTTTCTTTCATACAAAAATAAAATAAAATGAATCATTCCTTCAACCTTTTCTTCCTCAATTTTTATTACTTCCACTTTTCTCTCTTACCAAACACACCCTTAGAGCATCTCCATTCTTGTTGTGAGTTAGAAAAAAATGGTTGTCATATAGGAATCACAACTTCTTATTTCAAAATTCCTTCTCCAATGCAAATATGAAATAAATTATGAAGTTGACATGACAATAACATGTCAAAAACAATGTGAAGTTGGTTATCTAGATTTAGATAATGAACTTCACAATTCTTTACTTTCACATCTTCAATGGATAAAAAAAATTATAAGATGAGGAAGACGTAAAAAAGTTGTCATGAAAGTTAGAAAAAAGTAGCTTTTATTGTCTTCTCAATACTTTTATATTGGAGAATACTTTTCTATCTTATTGTCTTGTGTCAATATAATTTTGGCACATAGAAAATATATTGTCTTGTGCCTCATGCAACATATGAATCACAAAAAAAAAAACAAGAAGATGCTCTTAGCCTAAATTAACTATTACTATTCACTCTATTGAAACCCTAGTGTCCTAGTGACGGCACGCCAAAAAAGTAAACGGACCAGATAACCCTGACACGATCCAACGGTCAAGATTCCAGAACATCCCTACACCCTTGCTTATAAGATGCCTCCTCTTCACACGAGCCGCCTCTAACTAGAAGCAGCAGCAGCAGCAGCAGCAGCAGCAGCAGCGGGAGAACGTTCATCGATGGGTGAGAGCTAGGGTTTCCTTCGACTTATCAATGCCAAATGTCACTGAAATTAGTGTTGCCACTGAAATTAGGGTTTTGTAATTTGCAGGGGCGTACAAGTACGTGTCGGAGCTATGGAGGAAGAAGCAGTCGGACGTGATGCGGTTCCTCCAGAGGGTCCGCTGCTGGGAGTACCGCCAGCACCCGTCCATCGTCCGGGTCACGCACCCGACCCGACCCGATAAGGCCCGCCGCCTCGGCTACAAGGCCAAGCAGGTCCGGTCCCATCCACATCCTCGTCATGTAGCTATCATCTGTATCAATTTTCCGTTCTTGTTGCTAATAAGTTTACGCCATGTCCATATTGTGTCATATTTGCGAACGTCCAACATAGAAAATGTACAACTTGCTGCTGATCATGATACGGTATTAGTATTACCATTCATGTTAGCATATATGAGTGTTGGCGTGTCGTCTGGTGCTCGCGTCCTTGAGAAATGCAGGTTCGAGTCATGGAAATGGCCTCTCTACCTAATGGGTGTGCGCATTGAGGCTCCCCAGACCTCGGATTAGCCGGAGTTTTGTGATGCCAGAATGCCCTTTCCTTCACATTAACTTTTATGTAAGTGTTAACTGGGGTTCGGTTCAAGGGCGGAGTCAGTATTTTAGTTTAATCTGGGTTGAACTTAAACGTCATGATTTTTTTTTTAATTAAATGAATGTTGTGTCAGTATTGTCATGTCCATATCTCATGGTGTTCATATTGTACTGTGTCTGGCCAATGTAGATCCGTGTCCAACATACTAAAAAAGGGAAACCTGACAAAAAATATTTAGTTTACCTGATAGACTCTTTTAGACATAAACTCGAACAGTAAGAGCCTTTGGTATCATCTTTCATCATCAACAAAGGATCCACGATGTGATAGAACTCGTCGAGGGTACATGAGTTTGGATGGCGAAGAAAGTGTCGGCGGCAGGGCTTGATGCTGTTGTTGTAGCTCCTCCTTCGGTTGCCGTTGCAGCTTGACGACGATGGCACAGTCTTGATTATGATGGGGGTTCTCGGTTGAAGATATGAAGCAGATGAGAGGAGAGAAGGTGAATTATAGAGAGAGGTTGAGTGAGGAAGGAGTGTTCGTACGGAGAGAGAGGATGACGGGGAGGGCTCTCTTGACAACGGGGTTCTGGGTAAGGGACAATAGTGTGCATTGCTTTGCATTGCAAAATGTATTTGGAATAGTAAGAGAGGTGAGGTAAGATTTAAAAAAAGAGAACTGGGTTGCTGGAGTGTGGGCTGCTGTGGCTTTTGTGGCCTGGAATTTGAGGTGGTAAACATGAAGTGGACTGACATGTATAAAAAAAAAATTGGGTGGGCTGGAGCCCACCCCATCCCACCAGTCGCTCCGCCCTTGGATCGGTTTGTCTTGTTCCTGTTTTGGGATTTCTAATTTGACTGTGATCCAAATCCTTTGTGGTTTACTATTGCGAACTTTGTGCGTCAACAAATTCTAAATTCTCAAAAATTCTAAATTGGTTTCGTGGGCATTTCTCCATCATACCTTCCTGTAATTTAAGTGACAAACGTTATGAGACAATTGGATCAATATAGTTGTCGGAAGGATCCCTTGTTTGAACTAGGGAATATGGGGAGTTTGACACCTTTGTCGACATTTCACTTCCAAGAATAATTTTCATCTAGCAGGGTTTTAAGAAGACGACTTGATATACAATGTTTTAGTTAAAGAGTATTAGAATAGATTTATAAAGTGATCTCAATTATCTTACTTGATACTAAAGTTGTATGCGAGGCATTACAAATTATGTATTGTGCCAACAGCCAAATGATTTTAGCAAATAGAGGGTTCAGACTTGTAAGAAAAATTGTTTGTCATAGTGAGAATCGTGCTTTTTTTTTTTTCCTTTACATTTTTGTGATTAGAATACCGAACTGGATTCTTGATTACAGGTATTATTTTATTTTATCTTATATATGTGATTTATTTACTGTTTCTTTAACTATAGAAAAAGGATGTTCAAGTTTTCATCTTAAAGGAGGTTTATAGCATATATTCAAGTGTTTTTTTGTTTTTTGTTTTGTTTTAACACTTGATTTTAAGAAGACTTGACTTGATATACAATGTTTTAGTTAAAGAGTATTAGAGTAGATTTATAAAGAGATATCAATTATCTTACTTGATACTAAAGTTGTATGCGAGGCACTATGCAGTTAATAACGGTTTTTTCATGATAACGGTCCAGTAGAGTTATAGATATATCACCGATATATCGGTTTTATAACGGTAAATATCGGTTTGCATTTTTAACACAATTTTTATATATGAACAATACACTTAATAGTTTTCTATTATAGAATATGCATATACATATCGTCGAGAAATCCAAGAGATTCAAGATAAAGGAGATCACTTGGGGAACTACATCTCTGAATAAGTTTCATGTATGAGGATTTTGATTGCACAAGATGTAATCTCCATTCTCCATTTATGTGAATGTCATATCATTCAATATCGGTTTTTCTGTAGCAAAACCAGAATGTCATATAATTCAATATCGGTTTTTCTGTAGCAAAACCAAAACCGTGAGAAATCGATTTTTTTGTAAACCGATATTTCGAAAAATATCGGCCATATCGGCCGATATTATCGGTTCCGATATTTTACCGATATTTCTGCAAAAAAATATCGGTCCAGGACCGATACCATTATATATCGGTTATATAACCGATATATAACCGTTTTTGACTACTTAGGCGAGGCATTACAAATTATGTATTGTGCCAACTGCCAAATGATTTTAGCAAATAGAGGGTTCAGACTTGTAAGAAAAATTGTTTGTCATAGTGAGAATCGTGTTTTTTTTTCTTTCCATTTTTGTGATTAGAGTATTGAACTGGATTCTTGATTACAAGTATTATTTTATTTTATCTTATATATGTGATTTATTTACTGTTTCTTTTAACTATAGAAAAAAGGATATTCAGTGTTTTTTGTTTTGTTTTAACACTTGATTTTTTGGACCTCTCTTAAACAGTTCATTATATTGTTTTCTTTCCCTTAGCTTTGAGTTCTGCTTCGTTATTTTCTTCTGCATTATATTAGGGACAACTTGTTTTCTTGTCCATTTATAGTACTTATCTTGAAATTTGTTTTTTATGGGGACCCCATGATTAGTATCTTGATAGCAAAGATAGTATCTTTTACCTTGCAGATACATCCAGATATCGTGTAAGAAATCATGAAACCCATTTTCTGCGCACCACTTACCAGCAATGTTTATGCTTTTTGTTAAGGCATGCAATAAGTGTTTTACAAAAAGCTGTTCTTATTTTTAGTAGTCTGATGGTTAGTCTAGTGGTTGTCGTATACTAAAGTATGAATGCTTAGATAGCATCTTAGAGGCAAAGAGAGTAAATTTTACTTTGCATGGATTTAAATGGTCGTACCTTTTATTTAGTTTTATTAAATTTGGAATGTTTCCAATGACGATCCAAAAAAACTCTTCTTCCGAGGGTGGAAAATATGTCTATAAAGATTTTTTTTAGGGAGACGTGTTCTGTTGAGACTTTGATGTATTTGGCCATTAAAGTTTTTATACATCCAGTGTTCTAAATTTTGGCCTTGGTGGCACTAATCGGCCGCCGGCCGCACCGATTTTGGCCTAGGCTGCGGTCCTAGGCGGATTTGAAAATTTCCAAAAAAAATACAAATTTCAAACACTTACGTGCGATTGTGCTGCTGCTGTTGCTGCCGCCGCCGTTGCTGTTGTTTCTGTTGAGGCGGGAGGGGGGACATCCTGGAGAGTGGAGAGAGAGAGAGATGGGAGGCTGGAGAGAGAGAGAGAGAGAGAGAGAGAGAGAGAGAGAGGCTGGAGAGTAGGTTAGGGCAAGTCACAGGTCAGGGTAGGATTCGAACCCATAATCCGCACCCAAAAGTTTTAAAAAAGAAAAAATGAAAAAAGTAGAGGCAAGGATTCAAGATCATGACCTGAGACCAATCCCTAACAGATTTAAATCCATCCTCCTAGCCAAGAGAACACATAAAGTTTTGTGTCATAATAGTACGTGCTAGTTATGTCTTTTTACATGTAAAAAAAATTCAGTTCGGCGCCTAGGCGCTAGGCGGCCCTCCGGCACACCGATTCCGCCTAGCGAAATATAGAACATTGATATCAACGAACAGTTTGCAGCTATTGTTGTTTGTGGTCATTGTACTAGCCTTTTTATTAATGCATCTGTTATAGTATTTCTTGTGTTCTTTTATTTGATGTCTTGTCTTTTAGCTTAATAATCATTTTTAGTTGTTTGACATCAGTTCTTTTACCTAGTTATTGATTAGTATTGCTACCATGTCCAATTATGAATGCTGAAATTTGTTGAGCCAGCCACCCTTCAAATAGTAGCCATTTGTTTGGTATACTATCTATTTTCTGCATGTTTAGTGTGTCTGATCTCTTGCATTCTGGATATGTTGTTAACATTCTGGATATACACTTTTTCCTTGGCTCTACCTTTTGCTTGTTTCTTTCTTTCTTCATAATTGTATTAGGGAGATTTTATTCTCTCAACTTGGCATATTGGGTCTAGTTATTTTGTCTTAAGGTTTATGGGCACCCTTTCTTTAGTTCCGTGTTTGTTAAACTTGTACTATTTTCTCTTATATATTTTCAGATACTTGAAAAGACATTATGGAATTTACTTTTCCGTGCTCAAGTTGTCAGCTTAGTTGTTTATGGGTTGTTAAGGAAGACGTACAATATAAAGTTGTTACATTAGCTTGAAACGTATGATTGTATTTTTTATTTAAGCATAAAGAGTATGCCTATTAAGAGGCAAATTTAGTACATTTTATTTTTCATAATTTAAATGGCTATAATTTTTTTTGATCTCTTGGAGTTTTGATTTGTTTCCAGTGATGATCCAAAAATTTTTTGTTCTTCCGAGGATGATAATCTCGTCCATGCGGAAAAAGATTATGGAGACCTGATCTGAGGAGACTTCCGGCTTTTTTAGTAAACAATGGACATAATTTTAATCTTTTTGAAATTAATCTCTACAAACGCTTTGTTGTCTCTGTTATTATGCTATTATTAAGCGAGTTCTATTATGTGCTTGGTCCATGGCTGGTTACCCAACTGGTTACACATTAACCAGGTTGCATGTTACTCATTGATCAGATTACTAGGCTGATATAATGACAATTGCATAACTCATTTATCGCTGATTAATCAGATTAGGAGGCTACTCAGCTTATTAATCTCTGATTAATCCTTTTTTGTAACAATTGTGGTGTTATAATTGTTTGGTCAATGTAGTTGCCCTTTTTTTTTCTATGGTTCACACAAGTAGGTAAAATTTTCATATTAGTATTTCTTGTGTTCACTTATTTGGCCTCTTGTCTTGTAACTTAATAAGGTATTTATAGTTTTTTGATATTGGTCATGTATCTGGTCATTGGTTTAACTTTCCTATTGTGAGACCTGCTTTTTTTGAATTCTCATCTATTGTGTGGACTAAAGTTGAAACCTTGGTTTTGTCAATTGTAGATCGGCAGTTTTATTTCATTTTAGGAATTGTTCATGTTTGTCCTGTTTAGCTTTCTTCTCCTTGTGAGATTCTTCTCTATAAAGGATTTTATGTTTTTTTATTTTATAAATAAGGTTTTTCTGCTATAATAGCATTTATCTGAAATTTGTGTACTACTATGTGATCAATACAGGGTTATGTGATTTATCGTGTCCGTGTTAGGTGCGGTGGTAGGAAGAGGCCGGTACCCAAGGGTATTGTATATGGTAAGCCCAAGAACCAGGGTATCACTCAATTGAAGTTCCAGAGAAACAAGAGGTCAGTTGCTGAGGAGAGGGCTGGAAGGAAGTTGGGAGGTCTCAAGGTCCTCAACTCTTACTGGTTAAATGAGGTTAGAAAACTTGTTAAACCATCCAAATTCTACAATTGTCTCACTTCTTAACTGTTATATTTACGACGGATGCCAACAATTTTTGCAGGACTCCACCTACAAATATTTTGAGGTTATCCTTGTTGATGCTGCTCACAATGCCATTCGTAATGATCCGAGGATCAACTGGATCTGCAAGGGTGTCCACAAGCATCGTGAGCTTCGTGGTCTTACCTCTGCTGGCAAGAAGTATCGTGGTCTCCGAGGCAAAGGTCATCTGTATCACAAGAACAGGCCTTCCCGCAGGGCAACATGGAAGAGGAACCAGACCAAGTCCCTCCGTCGTTACCGTTAAGTTTGTCATTGTGGATGTGCTTTTGGTGTTTTTGTTGTTTCAGCTGTATTTGGATTTTGTTTATTTGACTGACAATTTTGTAGGTTTTGTTCGACGTTTCTACCTAATTCTCCTATAGTATTTATGAATATGGAACCTAATTACTTTGAGGCAGGTATAATGCTGTGTTTTTCGCACCAAATTTAATTACTTAACGTCTTTTAAGGTTCATAGTATTGTTGGTAGACTTGTGCCAAGTTTGTGCAGCGAACTCCAGCCCTTTCTATTTGAGGTAGACAGAGGAGGCAATCTTCTAGGTCGTGCATTTATGCAGAAATGTCTATTTAGGCATATAACCCAGCCGTCTATTTTTTTGCATAAGCCAACCCATTTCTTCATATTTGCTGACATGACTTGGTGCCATTGGCCAAAATATGAGTCTCGTTTATAATTTTGATATATTGATTGGTGGCTATGGCCATGGGGCGATAAGAGATTTCAAAAGAAAAAAAAAAGTTTCCTTCTAGTTTTGAAATACTAAAGTTTCATATTCGGTTGGAATAAGATTTGCAATTATGTAAATACTTTTAGTTATATGTATATTTTGTGATTAAAAATATGTATATTTTTAGAAGAATAATTTTATGTATGTATTTTGAAGTATAATTTTGTTAATTTAATACTAGCATAACTATGGACGCAACTTTGAAATACAATAAATGACCTTTTGATATTATTTTTCTGTAAGATGAAGGATATTAATATTAACTTCTTGTTGTTTCAAAAGTCGAGAACACATCGAGAACACATTTCTAAAAGTGTCATTTTTGTGTGATATATTAAAACTCATTAACGACACTTTGAGGGAGGTGTTCTCGACTTTTGAAACAACATGAAGGTAATATCAATATCTTTCATATAACATGAAATAATATCAAAAAATCCTACAATAAATATGTGTATATAAAAATTATAAATTATAATATTTTAATTATAATTAAAATTTTGGATTTGATTAATTAAATAGTAAAAATATTCTAATCGAATAAATTGAATTGATTATTTGTGGAAGGCTCAACCCTGGCTATGTCCATAATTTTTTTTTTTATATTTTGTCATTAACGGATTGTGGGTTGATGTATTTGATTTATATGGCCAAATCATTAAAGTTTCTGTATTTGGTTCAGGAGGCTGTTGATGATGAACTACAGTACAGCCCAACATCACTCCTGTCTCCATTGTTACTTAAAAAGAAAACTACTCTTTACTACTCAGAAAAAAAAAAAAAAAACCTTCTCGTACAGCACAAAAAGAAAACACATCCGGGCAAGACAAGCTAAGCTGCGTGGTTGCTGAAACCATCCATTCAACACAATGGATTTCTCCTCAATCTACAGTCCATTAATGATCTGTCCAACCATTTCAATTTTTTTGGCAAATCCTTTTTCAATATTTTATTCTTCATTTATTGATTCCTACATATGTCGTGTTAGTCCAAGTGGCAAGAGAAGTCGTGTTAGGTCAAGTGGCAAGAGTGGTGGAATTTTTCTAAGGGACAATGTTTGAATTTCACAATTAACATTTTTTTTTTATCACAATGTCTTGAAATTTTTTTTTGGAAGCAAAAAAAGTGACGCTTAACATAAGTTTGCGTCGGACATGAAATTGATGCAATAGCTTCGTTACAGTAGCTCTGTTGTTAGCTTTGCTGACCGGTGGTTTCGATCTTAACTGGCCATTATCACGAGTTACTCCTAATTTTTTTTACACCCCCCTCCCGTCTTTTCTGGACGGTTTAGTTTTATGACTGACCGAGCCGCTCTCCTTTATTAGGAGTACTTCAACAATTATGCTAAAAACCTGATTTAGAAAAAAAAAAATTTCCTCTCTAGCATGCAGAGCTTGAGCGCTAAGCGCTAGTTTGAGTTTTCCATGAGCGTATCAGTGCTTACTCCGCGAACAGAGGTGATACATCAAGTGTTCAAGAAGTTCGATTGTCTGAGCAATCAAGACTTGCTACTTCTTGGGAGCAAATAAACACGAAAGACAATCGAATCTCGCTCTGAGCAACTACAGTTTTGATAACCGAATTTCAACAGCTTCTATTGCTTTCTTTTCTATAGCAGATTATTTTATTTAGCAGCTTATGGCAGTGCTGATTTTAATAGCAATTTGCACTACTAATTTTACGACGGCTTTAGCAAGTTATACTTGTTTGGAAACCATGTCCAAAGTGGTTATTGTTTTTTTCATAATTGTACAACAATCTCAAAGTGAGATTCTTATGATTCACGAAGTTTACGAGAATCTCAAATCTATTATCACATCATACAAGTCTTATGAACACATGCAACAATGTTCAAGCAATTGTTGTTGTGATCACCGCACAACAATTGTAATAATTTCCGTAAGTTGCTCATCGATCCTTAACCCTGTAGATATATGAGAATGTCTCGAAAAAGGAATAAGGACGATGAAAATATTATGTCCCAACAGCTCCGAATTAAGCTGACTTACCAGTAAATACAAATAAAAAACAACTAAGATGAACCAAACAAAACAGATGCATGCAGGCAACAGTACATTCTTAGGGCTAAACTGTCATTATTTGTTGAATATATATACTAAGCTAGTTCTTGCTAGCACTACTAATTAGCGTGGTGGTACCATCCGAGATCAAACCTCTCCTGACCGTACTGCATCGCCGCAGAAGAAGAAGAAGAAGAAGGCTGATCCGGAGTCTTTGCGAAGCGCCCTTTTATCCTCGGCCTCATCTCGGCGTAGGCCTTTCGGGACGCGTATCGAATTTGCTTCTCGTACCTCCTCTTCTTCCTCTTCTCCTTGTACCTCAACACCTTGGCCTCTCGGTCCATGTTGGGGTCGCCGCCCGGGAAGCTCGAGGCCGTGACCATATTGCCGCCGCCGCTCGAGGCGTCGGTGAACGTAGTGCTGCCCGAGAATGACGTCGACATCTACAAAGAAATTTTGAGGGTCGTCAAGACTTAATACTCGATTTTTTTCTTTTCTTTTCCCTGCAAATGCCGAGGAGAAGCACAAACCACATAACATCACGATTCAAGTCTTGTTTGCATAAAACAAGATCTCTCTATCTGAATGAGAAACAGGAAAATTATTTCAGCATTTTGATCCTCTATATATATATATATATATATATATATATATCTTCCCTCGAAATGTAATAAAATCAGAAATTGAATCATATATATAGCTAATTGACCAAGATGCATGAAACCAGACACCCAAATATCAAAGGCAAGATTTGAAGCTAGAACCCGACTCCTCTTAATATATTTTAGGTACGAAATTCAAGTGCTCGAGCTGTTTGGTAGCAGGTGAAGCTACACTTTGAAGCCAATCCAATTATATGTTTGTCAAGGAAAGTACAATCTGAGTCTTTTAATGGTAAGGTATATGCAAGTTTCTCTTTGTCATTTACATATTACTGTGGAAGGGGAAGTAGATATCTCAAAGTTTCTCAACCTGCAATTATAGCGTAACTATTGAAGAATCTCTGATAGAGTGAGGAGCAATATACCAAAAAAAGAAACTTTCCGAATCAGTAAAGGAAAAGCAATCAGCAAAAAGTGTGGAATGGCATACCACATCAGCTATTGAATGATTTTGACTAAACTAAATGTTGGGAACGAAGGTGCGGAAATCGTTTCGTTCCCCAAACCAGCGAGTACCTGCGAGAGAACCGAACAAAACACACAAACCAAAAACGTCAAACACAAATCGTAGACACAGAGATTTTTGACGTGAAAAATCCATGCGGAAAAAATTACGGGAAGATCGGAGTCCAACCCTGAAAAGCCTCCACTAACGGAATAAGAAATAAACCGACTCCTTACAAACTTCTCACCGATCCAAACGGATCACCACAACTCTTTTGAAACAGAAAATAGATTATAACCACGAAGAAGAAAGACAACGAGAAATATCCGAAATTGATCTTTTTCTTCGAAACGGCCTCCAATCATTCTTTCTCCTCTCCAATGTTCTCTCCTTGTTGCTATATATTTTTTTTAGAGAGAGAGAGAGATATTTTAGGACAAGAAGACACCTATATATAGCCTCAAACCCACAACTAGCATTCCTATTATAGATATGAATATCCAATCTAAATCCAAATCCATTGACATATTCCTATTATATGTAGGAATATCCAATCCAAATCCATTGGGATATTCCAATTATATTTAGGAATATCCAATCCAAATAAATCGAGGTATTCCTATTATATGTAGAAATACTCAATCCTACTCCGGGATATTTTTCACATAGGTTGGAAATCCCACCCACTCCAACAAATCTCCCCCTTCACAACTATGTGGAGGGAGTCGTCATCCCGAAGATCCGCCTGCAGTACTCAAACTTTTTCCTTGGTAGAACCTTTGTGAACATATCTGCTCCGTTGTCATCTGTATGAACCTTCTCAAGCGTCGCTTCCTTCTTGTCAACCACATCCCGTATCCAATGAGACGGGGTATCAATGTGCTTGGACCGGCTATGAAATATCTGGTTCTTCACAAGGTGAATAGCACTCTGACTATCGCAAAGGAAATGATACTGCTCCTGCTTTAGCCCAATTTTCTGCAGTAGCTTCTTCATCCACAACAACTCCTTGCAAGCCTCCGTCGCCGCAATGTATTCTGCCTCTGTCGTCGACAAGGCAACACACTTCTATAAACGCGACTGCCACGATATTGCTCCACCAGCAAACATCATCACATAGCCCGAAGTCGATCGCCTCGTCTCTACATCTTCAGCCATATCAGCGTCGGTATATCCAACCAGCTATGGCTCATCACCACCAAATGAAAGTCTCCAATCGACAGTACCCTGAAGATATCGTAGAATCCACTTGACCCCACTCCAATGTACCATTCCAGGATTGGAAGTGTACCTGCTAACTGTGCCGACTGCGTGAATGTCTGGCCTCGTACATACCATAGCATACATAAGACTCCCCACGGCTGAGGCATATGAAACTCATTCCATATCTTCCTTCTCATCCTCGGTAGATGGACACTGCTCCTCAGTGAACTTAAAGTGAGCCGCAAGAGGGTTACTCACTTTCTTTGACCCGTTCGAAACGCTGAAGTACTCGGTGAATGTACTTCTTTTGGGACATGTGTAGCAGCTCGGACTCTCTCTCTCTCTCTCTCTCGGCTGATCTCCATCTCAAGAATAGTCTTCGCTGTGCCCAAATCCTTCATAGAGAAGGTCGCCCCCAGTTGGCGCTTCAACTCTGCTATCTTGGTGGCATTCCGACCCACCAACAATATATCATCAACATAAAACAACAAAATGATGAAATCATCCTCGGCGAAGTACCTCACAAAAACACAATGATTCGACGTCGTCCGTGCATAGCCATGCTTCCCCATAAACGACTCTAACTTCCTGTACCACTGCCTCGGAGCCTGTTTCAGACCATACAAGGTCTTTCTCAACCGGCAGACCAAGTGTGACTTACCCTTCTCACAGAACCCCTCTGGCTGCTCCATGTACAACTCCTCCCCAAGATCACCATTGAGGAACGTCGTCTTCACGTCCATTTGCTCGACCTCCAAGTCGAAACCGGCTGCCAATGCTAGCACCACCCGTATAGACGATTGCTTGACGACTGACGAAAATCTCATCATAATCTACGCCTTTCCGCTGACCGTAGCCTTTAACTACCAGTCTCGCTTTGTATCGAGGGTGAGTAGCATCATATATCTGCTTCTCTCTGAACAACCATCGATTCTTCAAATCTTTCTCGCCCTTTGGCAACCGCACCAGATCATAACTAGAGTTGGCCTCCAAGAAACTCATCTCCTCCTGTATGGCCTCCATCCACTCCTGCCTGTGTTCGTCTTCCATAGCCTCTGCGAAACTTTCTGGTTCTCCTCCGTCACTCAGTAGCACATACTTACCCGGTGAGTATTTCGTAGATGGTCGACGCTCTCTATCGCTCCTCCTCAACGGAACCACTGGTGTTGGCTGTATATCTACAGTCTCCTTTCCTCCAGGAACTGCCTCCTGGGCATGCTCATCCTCCTGAGGGTCACCCTGACCACCATCAGCAGGATGATGATCAATGTTGGGAGAAACTCCATGTACTGGCTCCCCCATAACTAGATCATCTGCGATGTCCTCTGTAAACTGCTCGAAGCAAAATGACTCTAACTCGGACAATTTCTCAGCGTCAGAAGGCATCTCAGAATTCTAAGTGTTGGTCATGGTCAGATCCTCGACGAACACAACGTCCCTGCTTCTGTAGACTTTCTTCCCACTGGATCGTAGAGTCTATAGCCAAACTCATCCCGACCGTAGCCGACAAAGACGTACCGTGTCATCTTTGGCTCAAGTTTGGATCTCTCGTCATTCGGTACATGCACGAAGGCCTTACAACCAAACACTCGCAGGTGATTGTATGGCGGTTCTTTGCCGTACCATACTTTGTTAGGCACATCACCCTGCAAAGGAGCACTAGGAGATAAATTAATAACATAAGCAGCTGTGTAAAGTGCCTCACCCCAATAACTGCCTGTCAAGTTTGTTTTGACAGTAAACACCGCACCCTCTCCATTAGCGTCCTGTTCATCCGCTCCGCTATACCGTTGAGCTACGGTATCTTTGGTAGAGTCTTCTGGTATCGTATCCCTTGCTCTCTACAATAAACATCAAAGGGACCGATATACTCGCCGTCATTGTCTGACCGAACACAAAGCAGCTTCTTGCCCGTCTCCATTTCAACAGAGGCCTGAAACTTCTTGAAAGTGGGCAGCACATGATCCATGGCCTTTAAGGTATAGACCCAAACCTTCTTGGAACAGTCATCAATAAATATTACAAAATAAGAAGCACCAATAATGAATTTTACCTTCATAGGACCGCAGACATCCGAGTGAATCAACTCGAGCAACGCTGGCTTCCTTGAACTTGGGTGACTTTGAAAAGAGACCCTACTTTGCTTCCTCGCCAAACAACTTTGTAGACTTTAGCCCTGGAATCACGTTCCTGTTCACCAAGTAGCTCATTCCCTTCTCGCTAATATGGCTGAACCGTCTGTGACACAACTCAGTAGACGTATCAGTAGCTGCATTAACCTCCTGTGCCCCCTGTACGCTCCCTTCCATATAGTAGAGTCCGGACCTCTTGCTTCCTCTGGAAATCACAATCGAACCTATGGAAAGCTTCCACTGATTATTTCCTAAGAGACTGAAGAAACCCTCGTCATCCAACCTTTCAACCGATACCAGGTTGAAACGGATATCAGGGACATGACGGACATCTTTGAGAACAAGAACTGCACCTGTCTTTGTCCTCAAATGCACATCTCCAATGTCAACCGCCTTCGACACATCTCCATTGCCCATCTTTAATACTCCACAGTCGCCTGTTGTGTATGTAGCAAATAGTGCCCTGTTGTGAGATACGTGCGCTGAAGCACCTGAGTCCACCAGCCAAGAGTTATCATCGCAGGCGAGGTTCATAACTACCTCATCCACTACAATGATCACGTCGCCTCCATGTGTCGAGGCCGCGGCTGTAGTGTTCTCACTTTGCTTCCCCGTGTCGCCTTTCTTCTCTCTCTTCCAAGCAAAACAGTTCTGCTTGATGTGGCCCTTCTTGTCATAATGTAACACTCCGAATCCTCGTACCGACCCTTGGACCTTTCCATGCTTTTATCTCTGTCACCGGCTGGACCCCTGCTTTTATCCCTTCAGCGGCTATTTGAAACAAGCGCCTCTGAGTGGGATGTGGATGAAGTGCCCTGAGAACGTCTCCGCATCTCTTCATTCAGTACCCCGCTCTTGGCAAACTCTAGAATGACCACGCCTTCCGGAGCAGAAGTGATCATAGACACTCGTACGGTCTCCCACGAGTCTGGCAATGTACACAACAGCCATAATTCCTGAACCTCGTCATCGAACTTGACTCCCATTGATGATAGATGGTCAATCACGCCCTGAAACTCACTCAAGTGATCCGTAATAGATGTCCCATATTTGTACCGCAGACCCATCATCATCCGGATCAGGAACAATTTATTTACTCTGGTCTTCTTCGCATACAAAGATTCCATCTTATCCCAGAGTATCCTCGCGTGCTCAATACTGGCAACGTGGTTGTACACGTTCTTATCAACGAACTGCCTGATGTACCTACACACCTGTATATGTTCAAAATTCTAGTCCTCTTCGAATTTGTCACTAGGCCTTTCGGAAGCAAATATCGACAGATGCAGCTTCTTGACAAATAGCAGATCCTTCATATTGCTCCTCCAGTAATGATAGTTGGTACCGTTCAGGTTTACCATGCGCACCGGCTTCGCGTCCATCTCTCCTCCCTGGTTTGCATGTCAACTGCTGACACCCTTCTGAAATTCCAGAACTTGTCTCTGATACCACTTTGTTGGGAACGAAAGTGCGAAAATCGTTCCCCAAACTAGAGAGTATCTGCGAGAGAACCGAGCAAAACGCACAAACCAAAAATGCCAAACACAAATCGCAGACACAGAGATTTTTGACGTGGAAAACTCTTGCAAGAAAAATCACGGGACGATCGGAGTCCAACCATGAAAAGCCTCCATTAATGGAATAAGAAATACACCGACTCCTTACAAACTTCTCACCGATCCAAACGAATCACCACAACTCTTTTGAAACAGAAAATAGATTATAACCACGAAGAAGAAAGACAACGAGAAATACCCGAAACTGATTTTCTTCTCCGAAACGGCCTCCAATCCTTCTTTCTCCTCTCCAACTAGCATTCCTATTGTAGATAGGAATATCCAATCCAAATCCAAATCCATTGACATATTTCTATTATATGTAGGAATATCTAATCCAAATCCATTGAGATATTCCTATTATATTTAGGAATATCCAATCCAAATAAATTGAGGTATTCCTATTATACGTAGAAATACTCAATCATACTCCGAGATATTTTTCACATAGGTTGGAAACCCCACCCACTCCACCACTAAACCGCCTATAGTTGTTCTATTGGTTTCCATAGATTTGGATGAAGGCTCTAATTATTGTTGTTCTTGACGAATACATATTGATATTTTCTGATTTACAAGCTATATACTTTCGCTTTCGAGACATGATCTCCATTGCAATTGCTATCAGAAAATTTCACCTATAGCAAAATAGTTTCATAAATTTACAACTAAAGCATTAAATTTTAAAATTTTCTGTGGAAGCATCAAAACGTCCTTACAAAGGGCGTTTTATGTTTTCCCGTTAATTATTCGTAACTCCGTTAACGGAGAAAATAAAAAAATAAAAAAAAATTTATATATACATAAAACGTCCTTTGTAAGGGCATTTTATATTTTTTACTAATTTTTTAAACCTCTCTCCTCTCTCCTATCTCTCTCACTCTCAGCCGAAAAAAATTTATTAAAATAAAAGAGAAAACGCCCTTCACAAGGGCGTTTTGCATTTTTTTAAACCCCTCTCTCCTCTCTCTCTCTCCCGGGAATTTTTTTTTTTATAATATAATATATAAAACGTCCTTGTGAAGGACGTTTCTCTTTTATTTTAAAGTGCCCTTCACAAGGGCGTTTTATATATTATATATATATATTTTTTCTGCTGGAACCTCTCTCCTCTCTCCTATTTCCTCTCTCCTCTACCTCCCCCACACTCTCTCTTCTCCTCTCCTCGCTCCAGCGGGCGGAGCCGGCGTCCTGGAGTTGAACGTCTCCGGCATCTCCCTCTCCGACCCGAACCCCGACCTCGATCTCTCCCAGCTCGGCTTCTTCCTCTCCACCCGCGACGCCTGGGTCCACGTCCTCTCCCAGATCCAGTCCCTCGACATCACCTGCACCCTCCAGTCCGACCTCATCAAGCTCGTCTTCACCCTCGACCGCCTCCCCTCCTCCGCCTCCTCCCCCTCCGTCAGCTCCGCTGACTTCTCCAACCTCTTCAATGTCTCCGACCCCAACCAGTACACCCTCCTCTTCGCCAACTGCCTCCCCCAGCTCAAGGTCTCCATGTCCGTCCTCTCCTCCATGTACAACCTCGACGCCTCCGGCCGCCGCGTCTATCTCTCCGTCGGCGCCGCCCTCCTCCCCCGCCTCTACTTCCTCCTCTTCCTCGCCTACTGCGCCATCGCCGCCCTCTGGGTCTCCGTCCTCTTCAAGAAGCGCCAGACCGCCTTCGGAATCCACTACTTCATGCTCGCCGTCGTCGTCTCTCTTCTCTCCCTTTTCCCCTCTCTCTCTCTCCTTAGAGAGAGGGGAGCGGGCGGAGAGGAGAGAGGAGAGAGGAGAGAGAGAGGAGAGAGGAGAGATTAAAAGAAATAAAAAAATATAAAACGTCCTTTGTAAGGACGTTTTACCTATTTTTATTATTTTTTTTTTCAAGTTTCGTCCGTTAATGGAGGTAACGAATAATTAACGAAAAAACATAAAACGTCCTTTGTAAGGACGTTTTGATGCTTCCACAGAAATTTTTAAAACTTTAATGTTTTTATTGGAAATTTATAAAAATATTTTGCTCTAGGTGAAAATTTCCGAATTGCTATTGTTAGAGCCAATAGTATGGTAAACAGTTCTTTCTGACATATTTGAAGTGAGGGTCAGAAATTGGTATAAGCCCACTTACCGACCGACCCAATGAGCCTACCTCTGCAGTGCTCTCCGGTCACTCTTAACTAGGAAAAACCGAAATACCAATAAAGACGTCTCTATTGTGCACCTGAGCTATTTCTTTATCAGGTCCATTTAAAAGCATCCCGCCTCCTATCCTAATTAATATGATCAATGGAACACTACTCTTCGACTATGGTCCCATTTTCTCACGAGTATAGTAGTAAAAATTGTGGTCCAACAAACAGAAGGAAATATAACATGTGCAATATAGACATGTACAGATTGAGGAGAATAATGCAAGACCTAATTAAACTAGCTAGCATGGATTGTTATGCTTACTAAATTAGAATGGAATTAGAAAATGATTCAAGATGGATGAAAAAAATTAAAGAGAAAATTGAAGTTCTCGATCTTGTTGTTGTTGTTATAGTACAATGAAAATGATTGATAAATAGTAATCCCTTGAAGTTTGAAATCACTAGCTATATATATGAATAAAGACCATAATTAATAACCTTTGAGACTTGGAAACCAAAGAATTTAGAATTAACCACTCACAATGGTTCTACTAGACGCAGCCTGACACACGGAGGGGACCTCTATCGACTGCTGCCTCATCGAGTCCGGCGAGCTGGTCTCGCTCAGGCTGACATCCAACGTCAGCCGACCACCGGCCGCAGGGTTGCAGGAGCCGTGGAAATTGTTATTACTGTGATCGATTGCCGCCATGTAGCTGTACATGTTAGGCATGGTCAGGGCGGGCTGCGGCTGCGGCTGCTGCTGCTGCGGAGGCTCCTCGTGCCTCGGCTCAGTAGCGGCTGCGGCTGCGGCTTTGGTGGGGTCGTTGAAGAGCCATGCGAGGGTGTCGTCGCTGCCGCCCCCGAAGAACTGGAACTCCTGGAGGCCCTCGGGCTCGTGGTGGCGCATCTCCTGGAACCCGGGGATCGTGCGGCTGATGTCGGAGACGTGGGGGCAGTTGGCATTGCCGGCGCTGCGGCAGAAGCTGCAGGGGTTGGGGAATGACATGGCAGCGGTCATGAGAGAGAGAGAGAGAGAGAGAGAGAGAGAGAGTAGTGTGTGTGTGGTCAGGAGGAGAGAAGAGGAGTGAATGAGGGGGTGTGTTAAATGGATGTGTGGTTTGATGCTCTATGGGTGGGGAGAGGGAGAGGGAGAGGGAGAGGGAGGCCAACAGGAGGCAAGGAAGAGATATGAGGAGTTGAATGATCTCTCTATGTTAACGTGGAGGATTCGTTGCCACCATTCTCTATTTTCCTACTACTTAGTTACTTTGATGTTGATGCTACGTATATTATTGGCTTGGAGTTAGCCCAGGTAACTTACAAATGGAACTCTCTGTGTCAAAGTCTAATCACATCTCTCTCTCTCTCTCTATAACACTGAGAAATTATTCAGTGGACCCATATAACAGTGGTGAGGTCTTATTTTCCCCTAATAACAATATGATACACCATGGATGTGTAGTATTATACTGCTTGCACTCTCGTGATGTGTCATATTGTTAGTGGAGAGCAAAATCTCAGGCCGGTCCACTGAATAATTTTTCCTATAACACCACTTTATATATGGTTCATATAAAAGTATAAATCTACTGGTTTAAGAGTAGGGAAAATGGAAGGCTCGATCTTTGCTTGGAGTGAAATCCATTCTCAATGATCCTGGTCACCGACATGCCATTTTTTTTTTTTACTGGATCTAATCCAAGGGAGCGACTAATCTTTAGCTCGAGTGGAATAAGAAGACAAAGTTTCAGACATCTTCTTGCAGGCCCCTCTATAAAAATTATTCCAACCATATCCCTCACGTGTGTTGTCATTGAGAGAGATTTCAAGAGTATTTCCTTTTTAAGAGGAGGGTATCAGGTGGAGCTGGCTATTTCTGTTAGCTTTGCTTGAGCAAAAGCTCAATTTCTTTCTTTTTTTTATTCCCACATCGGATGGGCCAACCCCTCCTTATGTGTATATATTATTTCCTCTTCATTGCTTTCTTAAAGTTGTTGTGTGGGGAACCCCTTGGGCCACATGCGCGCGCCGCCGCCCGGCTCGGTTCGGTTCGATTCGGTTCGCGTAACGGGTGCGGGTACGTGTCCACACCTGCGGGCGCCGAATGCCGATCCAATTTACTTTTCGGACTAGGATCCAAAAATATTTTTTGCTCCTCTTTCTTTTTTGAACAGTTCAAATTTTGCATGTTGGGACACTGTTCAGATTCATTGAACCTTGCCTTGCCACAGCTCATTTTTGACAGCCTTTCTTCCACGTTTTATTTGGTACTTAATGGTCTGTTTATGAGCCATTAAGTACATGTCTGTGGCCAGATTCATTGAACCTTGCCACAACTCCAGCCTATTTATTTGGTCTCCTTCTCATTCATTTGGTACAGAAAATAATCCTACGTCCATACTCTCTTTCACTCCACTCTCAAACGATATTCTGATCTCCAAATCCTTGCTCTGGGCAGAGCTAAGTTCGGTCTCTCTCTCCGAGTCGTGTGCGACAAAGAGAACCCGGTAGTCAGGAAATTTTACCACTAGGAGCTTCCGAGAAACGTCTGCACATAGACATCGGATAAACTCTTAGGACAGTGCTTCGTGCACGACTTCCCCGGAGGCCGGTAACAATTTTATTTTTGGGTTTCCTTGTTCTCTGAAAAATAATATATATTATATTTATATTATAAATACGACAAACAATCTAAGAGTTTATCGTTTTTTGCTACTGCTTCTCATTTTCAAAAGATATTTCTGTCTACTGCTGCTTATTACAACAAGAACGAATTGTGATTACTGTAGGTACATATATAAATTTTTTGTTTTACAAACAAAAGAACAAAACGAATTACTTGTTACCAAATATAAAACATATTTTCTACCAAATTTGTTCACATTTTAATACTGTAGCATATCTGTTAAACACTAGCATATTTGATTGTTAGCGAATTATTTATAACCTCCTAACATACTATATATAGCACATTTTGCTACATACCAAATAATCTATAGTGCTGTCATTCTAAATAAATACTTGTCAAAATTGATTCTTAATTGCTGATAGCACATTACTTGATGTTAAAATAGTACTGTAGCAATTTAGTACATATTAATTGTTGGTAGCAAACTGATATAAATATAAAGTTACTGTAGCAAGTTTAATTTTTAATTGTATTGCCAAAGCAAGAGTACTATTAATTTGTATTGCTAAAGCAAGTTTATTAATTATTTTGTTTATAGGCATATTTGGTTGTGTATTAACATAACAAATTGTGTTGTTGGCTCACTCTATTTGGCATATTGTTAATTCCAATTTCTTTAATCAATTTAGGTCAAAATAAATAGTTAAAGTGAAACTGCAAATCTCTTTGAGTCTGGATTCTAAAAGTAAAGATCAATTTGGGAACAAGCCGAAAGGGTCATTCTGTCAACCGGGTGTAAATAGTCCTAAGCGACACGGTATTTAAGTGTCTTTGGACCACCGCTAGCTGAGAACCGGCCCCTACAGCTAACTCAAATCAATCTACACTTTATAGACTCAAGATTTTAAGATTAATTAGCAAAATCACTTGAACTATTATTCTAAATCATTGGACATTGTTATTGAGTAATTTCGTATCTTTCAGACTTTCCTCATTTGCAACCATGACTGCCAAGGATGAGATTTTTACTGCTAAACCTGCAAAATTCAACGGGACTTTCTTTAAGAGATGGCAAAGTCAGATGAAATTTTGGCTCACTACCTTAGGATTAATCTCAGCCATTGATGGTTTCACACCAATCACAAATGACTCTGATGACACCGAGTCTGACATAGGTGTATCCAAGTCCTCTGGTTCTTCTAGACCCAAGACCCCTAAGGAAATAGACTACCATTGCTTCCATAGAATTCTAAGTGCTTTGTCTGAATCACTATATGACATATTCTTTGAATACAAAAGTGCTAAAGAACTTTGGGATGCCCTAGAAGATGAATATAGCTGTGATGATGCTGGAATTGAAAGATTCAATTCATCCTCATTCAACAGATACTTTATGGTAGATAACAAACCTATAAATTACCAAATACATGAATTCCAAGAATACCTTAGGCATATTCAAGCCAAAGGCACTTTTTTCTCTACTGAGTATAAAATAGTCTGCTTAATAGACAAGCTTCCTCCTTCTTGGTCTGATGTCAAGAAAGACCTCATTCATACTCAGGGTGACCTTACCTTTGCTCAAGTCCTAAAGAAAATTAGAACAGAAGAACAAATTAGGCTAAGGTCTAACCCTAAGTCTGAGTCTAAAGCTAAGGTAAACCTTGTAGAATCCCAAGGTAAACCCAAGCCTCATCATCACCACAAACCAAAAAGGAACCTCTTCAAGAAGAAGCAGAACTCTCAGCCTCACCACCAAAACCATCACCACAATAAACCAAGAACCTTTGGTCAAACTCAGGTGCAGAAGAGATTTTGTTTTGTGTGTGGTAAAACAAACCATATAGCCACCAACTATTTCCATAGGAAGAAGGAAGCTATCCAGACCTCTTTTAAAGGGAAACTTCCTGCCAAACCAGAAGCAAACATGCTTCTGAACGGCTCTTTTAGTTCCTTCAGGTCTGTAAGCTATCAACCCTTAGTCAACATTTCTTACCATTCTGACGATTGGTGGTTGGATTCCGGAGCTAATGTTCACGTTTCCTTTGATCGCTCCTATTTTTCAAACTATCAGGAATCAGGTGGAGGAGGTGTAACTCTAGGAGATGGCTCAGCGGCACAGATTATAGGAAGAGGAAGAATAGATCTAAAGATAACATCAGGAAAAACCCTGACTCTTCATGGCGTGTTACATGTGCCATATATCAGAAGAAATTTAGTTAGTGGGTCTCTCCTTGTAGCTTCAGGGTACAAGATTGTTATGGAAGCAAATAAAGTAGTTTTTTCTAAGAATGACTCTTTATTGAAAAAGGATTTGTAAGAGATGGTCTTTTTATTTTGAGTACCGTGAATAAAATTTCTGATCCTTCCTTTGTTGTTTCAAATGTAGAATCCTCAAATGTATGACATAGTAGATTAGGTCATGTGAATCTAGGTTCCCTAAAAAGGATGATGAACTTAGATCTTATTCCTAAGACTCCAATAGATGATAAACACAAGTGTGAGATATGTGTTCAAGCCAAACATACTAGGCTACCTTTCAAATCTATAGAAAGAAACTCTGACATTCTAGAGCTTATTCATAGTGATGTGTGTGACTCAAATAGGGTTTTGACCCGAGGTGGTAGAAAATACTTTGTTACCTTTATAGATGATCATTCAAAGTATTGTTATACATATCTACTAAAAACCAAAGATGAAGTTCTAGATAGATTTAAGATCTATAAATCAGAAGCTGAGAACCAGTTAGAGAGAAAGATTAAGATTCTTAGATCAGATCGTGGTGGAGAGTATACATCAAATGATATGACCAATTTTTGTGAAGAACACGGAATAATTCATGAGGTAACTGCTCCATATTCACCACAGTCCAACGGAGTTGCTGAAAGAAAGAATCGTACTCTGTTAGACATGGTGAATGCCATGCTCCTCAGCTCAGGTGTTCCTGATAATTTGTGGGGAGAAGCATTATTATCGGCCTGTTACATCCTTAATAGGATCCCTAGTAAGTCTAATGATAAGACTCCCTATGAATTATGGAAAGGTAGAGCTCCTAGGATCCATTATCTCAAAGTTTGGGGATGTCTGGCTAAAGTAGGAATTCCTGAACCTAAAAAGAGAAAGATTGGACCTAAGACTGTAGATGCTGTATTCATAGGATATGCCCTAGATAGCAATGCCAATAGATTTCTTGTTACTCACTCAGAAGTAAATGAAATCTCTAACAATACTATTATAGAAGCAAGAGATGCAGTTTACTTTGAGAATATATATCCCTTTAAAGATAGAATTTCTTCCTCTCCCTCCAATCTCTCTCTTACTCCGTCCACCAGCTCTTATGTTGAAATATCTAGTTCACAACCCGAACAAAATATAGAACCTAGAAGGAGTAAAAGAGAAAGAATTGAAAAAAACTTAGGAGAAGGTTTCTTCACTTTTCTGATAGAGGGTGATCCCTCAACTTATGAAGAAGCAATATCTTCTCCTGATGCCCCTTTCTGGAAAGAAGCTATTAACAGTGAGTATAACTCCATCATGGAGAACAATACTTGGTTTCTAGCAGACCTACCTTCAGGTAGTAAACCCATATATTGTAAGTGAATATTCAAAAAGAAACTTAGAGCCGATGGTACCATAGAGAAATACAAGGCTAGATTAGTAGCCAAAGGCTTTACCTAGAAAAAGAGATTAGATTATTTTGATACCTACTCACCTGTAGCTAGGATCACCTCTATCAGAACCCTTCTAGCCTTAGCATTCATTCATAATATGCTAATCCATCAAATGGATGTAAAGACAATATTTCTAAATGGGGACCTAGAGGAAGAAATCTACATGGAGCAACCTGAAAGTTTTATTACTAAAGGCCAAGAATATAAAGTTTGCAGATTAGTTAAATCTCTTTATGGTCTAGAGCAGGCTCCCAAACAATGGCACAACAAATTTGACATAATCATCTCAGAATATGGTTTCGTGCCAAATGAGTATGACAAATGTATATACTCCAAAATTTTAGATGAAAGTTGTGTCATCCTATGTTTGTATGTAGATGACATCCTTATTTTTGGATCATCACTAAAATTGATTACTAATACCAAAGACTATTTATCCAACCAGTTTGATATGAAAGATCTAGGTGAAGCCAACTTGATTCTAGGCATGCAACTGTCCAAATACAAGGAGGGCTATACTCTATCCTTAGCACACTCTATCGAGAAATGCTACGAAAATTTGAGTTTTTTGATAAGAAACCTGCCCTTACTCCTTATGACATTAGTATTGTTCTAAAGAAGAATGAGGGCTCTCCTATGGAACAACATAGATATTCTCAGATGATAGGTTCTCTTATGTATATATCAAACAGGACCAGACCTGATATTGTATTTGCCATTAGGAGACTAAGTAGATATATTAGTAACCCAAATCAGTTACACTAGATAGCATTAGAAAGAGTATTTAGATATCTTAGGGGTACTCTAGATTATATATTGCACTATACTAGACACCCTGATATCATAGAAGGTTATTCAGACATAAACTGGATAACTGACTCGCATGATGTAAAATCTACTACTGGATATGTTTTCACTCTAGGAGGAGCTGCAATCTCCTGGGGCTCATATAAATAAACTATCATTGCTAGGAGTAAATGGACTCTGAAATGAAAGTCTTGGACACTACATGCACAGAAGTCGAATGGCTAAGAAACCTTATTATGCATATACCTGTTTCTATTAATCATGTTCCTGCAATTTCTATAAATTGTGATAATAAATCTGTTATGGAACTACTAAAGCATGATTCTGTGAATGCTAAGATGAACAGGCACCTGCAGCTGCACTTCAAGTCTATAAAGAGCCTATTGGGCAAATATGTGGTTCTTGACTATATAAAGTCAGAAAAGAATCTTACAGATCACTTGACGAAGGGTATATCTAGGACTTTGATCCTAGAATCATCGAGGGGGATGAGGTTAAGCCCACAAGTAAAGTCTCCAGCAGTGGCAACCCAACCGAGTCTGACTGGAGATCCCAAGAAGCCGGTTCAATGGGTAGGAACAAGCTGGACTTAGGTTGACTTTTATGGAACACTGACCCGAGATTAAAATCTCATCATATAATGCCCAAGTGGCTGTACATGCGAACAATGATTCCCCATCCCTATGGTGACAGTGTTCTTGAGTGATATGGTTATGATAAGTTTTAAAAAACTCTTAATAGGTCCAAGCTGATATGCGGGGTTGAAACCTATCACCAACCCTTAAGGACTTACCTATATGAGAGGTCGTGAAGGCCGCGACTTTGGGACAGGGCGATCCTAGACAGCTCTCATGAATTGGATTAGTGCGCATGGCCAACCAAAAGAGCCACCCGTTAGACCCAGAATCTCTAGCGTACTATGTGTGCTATTTTTCTGAATTTGGTGAAAGAAGTCTGATTCAAGGCATAGTCCATTAAGCACTTCTTCAGACAAAGATAATAGTCACTAAGTGAGATTCAAGGCTGTAGTCCATCTCATCTATGCATGTATATACCTGCCCAGAAACTCTTCCTTTTAATTTCTTTGTCACGTCTATTTCGGAACTTGACCTTTTGGGGGGGGGGGATTGTTAGCTTTGCTTGAGCAAAAGCTCAATTTCCTTCTTTCCTTTAGTCCCACATCGGATGGGCCAACCCCTCCTTATGTGTATATATTATTTCCTTTTTATTGCTTTCTTAAAGTTGTTGTGTGGGGAACCCCTTGGGCCACACGTGCGCGCCGCCGCCGCCGCCCGGCTCGGCTCGGTTCGGTTCGGTGCGCGTAACGGGTGCGGGTACGTGCCTACACCTGCGGACGCCGAATGCCGATCCAATTTACTCTTCGGGTTCGGACTGGGATCCAAAAATATTTTTTGCTCCTCTTTCTTTTTTGAACCGTTCAAATTTTGAATGTTGGGACACTGTTCAGATTCATTGAACCTTGCCTTGCCACAGCTCATTTTTGACAGCCTTTCTCCCATATTTTATTTGTTACTTAATGGCCTGTTTATGAGCCATTAAGTACCTGTCTGTGGCCAGATTCATTGAACCTTGCCACAGCTCCAGCCTATTTATTTGGTCTCCTTCTCCTTCATTTGGTACAAAAAATAATCCTACGTCCATACTCTCTTTCACTCCAATCTCAAACGACATTCTGATCTCCAAATCTATGCTCTGGGCAGAGCTAAGTTCGGTCTCTCTCTTCGAGTCGTGTGCGACAAAGAGAACCCGGTAGTCAGGGGGTTTTACCACTAGGAGCTTCCGAGAAACGTCTGCACATAGACCTCGGATAAACTCTTAGGACAGTGCTTCGTGCACGACTTCCCCGGAGGCCGGTAACAATTTTAATTTTGGGTTTCCTTGTTCTCTGAAAAATAATATATATTATATTTATATTATAAATACGACAAACAATTTCCATCCCAAAAAAAGACCAAGTCCATCGAAGTATGGAATGAAAATACGAGAAGACTTAGTTGAGCTAGATTATGGGCCAGGAAAAGAGAGACAATTAAGAAAATAGATACTCTTATCTAACATCATTGCATTAGAAGAGGTGGAGCAAGAAAAGATGAGAGGATATCTACTTACAGGTAGAGACCTACATGATAAAAGACCAAGAGAGATTGTCATGTCGTGCTTCCAGAATATGACGAACAGAAAACGTTACAATATCTCAAACTAAATTACTATAAATACCTCCGTATCCGCATTCACGTTTGTCCCCTGTAAGACTCTAGGATGTATATTAAATGAGGATCAACCTATACTTGTTACAACTAAGGGAGAAAGTTTCCAAAATAATAACATAAGTATAAAAATCTTACTACTCTATCTATCCAGCATAATTTACGAACCTAGAGTATATCTTAACATATATAATTACAATATCTTATACAAAATGGAAGGAGAAACACAAAGTGCAAGTCTTCAGCTCCATCTATCCAATCTTGTTCCCTTGCCTCCTCCATGCTATACAACATGGTAGCCTCCTTTGATTTATCTTGCATACATAGTGAACAAATATTATATCGTCAAATGACATAGAAGATTCGAACTAAAGAACGCTCAAAACAAAATAAAATATTGATGTGAATCAATTGATGATAATTTTTTTATTTGGTAGATAAAAAAGACAAGCAACCATCTTAATTACTAAAGCATACGATCCTAATATTCTAAGGTACATCATAAATGAATTAAGCAATCCTAACTATCAAGTCATAACACTCCATTTTCACACGTCACAAACACATTCAATTCACAAACATCAACTTCACAAACAAACATACACTTCTACATGAAACGCGGTTTATAGAACACTATGGATCACACATGACTATTTTCTACGTACTAATCTCATATACTCGGAACCATGTGATGGCTAGGATTAAGATGGAGCTTAGGGTCGATTCCTTTTAGGTTGTGAACTAAAGATGAATTAATTACTAATCTTAATCGATGATAGATCGAGTTAAGAATCTTAACTGATGCATGATTGAGTTAAAAATTTTACTTGACAAAAGCTCTATTAAGGACTGAAACAAGTCCAACATAGGAAAGTGAGGTAAACGTGTATCAATCTTTGTGGCACGATAAAAGAAACATGTATCAATCTTACTTGTATAGAAGTATGGCAACAATTTTTCTATCTTTTTTAACTAAGCATGTAGTTCTACTATTGATATCATACGATGGAGGGACATATTCAAGAATTCTCTTGCTCTTTGTTATTAGCATGACTATTCTTTTATTTGAAATGACAATCTAACTTTAGGATGCAATCTTCTTATCTTTCTTTAGCAAGCATGACGATATTTCTTTTAAATAAAGCAATAATCTATCTGTTATGCAAGCATTCTTCTTTTCTTGATTTAACATAGCAAGGGTTCTTCTTTCTATTATGCAAACAGACAAGTTCTCTTAAAGCATACAAAGTCATGTGCTATAATTCTTAGTGTTTACGATCTTATTCTTTAGCAACAAGCATACATTTATTTTGATGGATTCTTTATTAAACGTGAAAGAATCAGAAAGCTAAGTTTGGCTCACTCACCATGATCTATCGTCTCTATTCCAACAAGGGATCTCTTCGTGAAGGCTTACTCTCGAGCCAGCAAACCGATATCTCTTGACTATATAATGCCATCGTGGAGCGGGATATTACATAATTACCTACTGAGAACAAGTTTTGTTGAAACTTAAGAAAAAATTTACGATATCCAGAGTAGCGATAGTCCTTATCTCTCGCCATCATCATTCGATAAAACTTGTGATCAATAATATATCTCTCAATCAATAAAGTATTTGTCGGCATCTTAAAATATATATGAACTTATTATATGAAACACTTATCTTAGCAACGATATCAAGATGTTACGACCCACACCCGGTAAAAGGGCACGAGTACGTGGGTACATCCAGCCTACACCGCAGCATCAGTGGTAGAACGCTGTCTAGGTCAACAACACTATCTAATTATTTCACACAATAATATATATAAATCTGTCAATGATATCTTAAATCCAAAAGGAGGAAAATATGGTAATGATATAATACTCAATCACAATAATCTAGAGGAAGATAATGGCACGATAACATATAATAAATAGAGAACTCCAAGTCACAACTAAAATACTACAACCATAAACCAAGTCTAAGAGTCTATCAACACAATCAAGAGTCTAAACAACCGTCGACAAGTATAGTATCAACAATACATCCCAAAGTCTAAGTAAAGCCAAAAATAAATCTGATACCAAAATACTAGTGTCACCGGCTAGACCTCACGGTAATCACTCCTGAACTATATGGTCCATGGCTACCACTGCTACCTCCTGCGGTCCGTAGTGAGTTGGACACAAGTCCTCCAAATAATTGTTTGAAAAATATATCCAGTCAGGATGGAGCGATTATAACCCTAACAGTAGTTTCAATATATGGTAGCAACTATAATACTGTAAATAACAATAACTACATGATGAGATGAACAATACAACATCAGAGCAGAATAAGCAGTAAAAAATAAATAAGCAGATACCAGATGACAATGAGTAATATTGGAAAAATAAGTAGACATATACGATATAGCAAAAATAATAATGGGGAAATAAATACAAGAAGACTGTACTAAACTGACAACGTCTTTGAAGTACTGCTTTCAATATGTGATCAATCATCAATGATACTATACAATGTCTACGATAGTATGGCTCAATCATACCGGTAAAGTATGATCAACTATCAAACAATGTCTACTATAGTACGACTCAATCACATACATGATTAGCTATCAAACAATGACTACTATGGTATGGATCAATCACATACGTAATTAGCTATCAAACAATGACTACGATGTCTAAAATGGTTGATTACATATCTACTTAGCACTCTCCCGCCCCGACTAGGATAATGGATCCAAGTCACGACATGTCATGATACGTTAATCACGATGCAAGATCTATAACACGAGCACGATGATCATGGTCTATATAATCAATGAGATATATAAGGTAATCATACTAGAGTAACATCTCATGACGGAGACCCACTATATACCAATATGTGTAACCATCGTATCAGGAATCAAATAAGATATTACTAAATATATGCATTATAATAACTATCAAGTAAGAAAACTGTCAGAGAATGTACTCGCCTGTGGTCCAGAGAAATGAATGTCAAACAGTGCTCATCTCGGTGTCTCAAAGACCTAAATATGAATTATCAAATTAAAACAGTATTTTAGAATTACAAACATGCTATACTAGCTTGAAACTAGATCTCTAAGTCATTTCTAGGTCAAACTAGCCTACTAGGTCAGTATCTTGATACACTAGGTTTTCTAGCCGTACCAAGGTATTCTAGCTGTACTAAGGTATTCTAGCTCATACTAGTATTACACTAGCCAATATTAGGTTATACTAGGTCACAATACCCTATTAGCTATAATACCTATTAGTATCTTGGCTTACAAATAATATACCTTAATGCCAAGCATATACCTTAGTTCATTATCTATATACTAGACTATATAATTGATACCAATTGATACTTTTCATTCCCTTGACTGATACACCTTGGTATTTGTTCGCCATTAAAGTAAGTTTGGAAAATTTTTATTCAACAACAAACAAAAAAGTACAAAAAAATCCTAGACAGAAAATCTAAGTACAATATTTAATCTGGGTAGTGTGACGATGGAGATCGAGTACTGTAATGACTCTTTTACTCTGTTAATGGTTCGAAAAGTAAGTGAAGGATGCTCTCTTCTCTCCTCTCTTTCTTGAGCTTGTGTGTATATACGTAGCTCGTTTGAAAGGGTATAGTCTCTCTGAAGCAGAAAAAAAAGCTAGCCCTTGGGACGTCCAAGTTGCTTCTATTTATAGCCACCATGTTGATAGGCTATAGGTGCCACATATGCTTCTGTTTGTTGGAAGTTGGGGGCTCCTTCAACAGAATATGGTTACAACTGTAGGCGTATAGTATGGGTTGAGTCCTAGGCAAACTGTTACGTAGACGTTTATTAGGATTTGCTGTTGCTGGAGATCTTGGCGGTTCTAGTCTTCTGTTTGCGTGACTTGGTCAGCTTGGCACATAGCCCATATTTAGTTAGAGAGAATTACTCCAGTCATAACAGACATATTTTGTCTCAAGAACCTTGCCGTATTGGACGCATAAAGTCTGAGACATATTGGACGCATGGTGTCTCGAACACCGGGGGTCAGAGATGCAGGGAACGCATGGAGTCTGGAATGCATAGGGCCGGAGACGCATGGAACGCATGGAGTCTGGGACGCATGAGGCCAGAGATATATGGAATGCATGGATTCTGGGACGCATAAGGCTAGAGATGCATAGAATACATGGATTCCAGAACACATAGGGCCTCGTACACGTGGTGTTGCATGCCTGTCAGAAGTCATTATTAGTCTAACGAGAGCTTCTCTTCGCTTAGTGTGCTCACATTTTATGAAACGTTCAGAAAATCTTTTTTGTCAGGATTCTGTATTAGACATAATCCTTGTGTCAGACCTTTCTGCGACGAATATTTGGGATGCAAGGATGATGCTTTCTCTTGGTCGCAAGGTGAAGAGATCGTGTCCGGATAGTGTCAACTTGAGTTTTCATTGGAAATCAATCTTCCAATTGGTAATTTTTGAATCCCTCTTCATTGTAGCTCATAAATCATTTATTTGACTCCTAGGAACACCCCAATGGCATATGGCTACCTATAGGAACAAGTTCTAGGCTATTTGGTTGAGAATTGTGACTTCTACATAGGTTTTTGTATGTATTTTAGGAAAAATATGAGATTGACACATCAAGTGTGTGTCATGACACTAATTTAGTTATATTAGACTTAGATCGGGATTGTGATACTAGATACGTATCTACAATTGAACACGAGTAGGGCGTATCATAGTATCTTGTGATACAGTGTGATACATGGCTCATTTTGAGTATTTTGTATAATTACTCCTCAACCTTCATTGTAGCAAGTCCTAATGGCTGTATATGATTATATTTGATATGGATATCTAATTCTAATTGAGTATTAGGGATTTTGGTGTGTGGTTTGATAGTGTATCACTTCATACTAGTGTGTATCATGGGTCTAGAGTGTATCCTGGAGAGATGCACTTAAGATGTTTGAGAAATTGCTTATGATATGCCTTAGTATTAGATGGTTGGGGGTGTGTTCATATAGTGTATCATATATATACATATGGATATAGATAATAGTATATATATGTTGTGCTCGAGTGTGTGGGATGGAGTTGTGTGCAGAGGTGTGAAGCAAGGTGTTGGGGTGCTCGGGAAGTTGGCAGCAGCCGCATCAGTTGTGTGCAGTAAGTTGCATCTGTGAGTGCTTGTGCATGTTGTGGGAGAGTTGCATTTCCTGTTGCAAGACAATGAGCAACAACTACCTGCAGAGGGGGTGCATGTAATATTGATGCTCGGGTTAGGGAAGAGGGATTGGTCAGCTAGCAGTTGCAGCAGCAACTTAAGTGTACACCAGTTACTTCCTTGAGCAGTTGCTCAAACAGTTAGTACATTGAAGATGGTAGAGGTACAGAAAGTATATGTAAGGTTTGGGCAAACTACAAAGTAGCATTTTTATGCTAAGGTTGTGTAGGAGTTATAGTTGTAAGGAGATGTAGAGTTGAGGATGGTGTGACTGATACCAAATAACAGTAGCATAAAGTACTGGAGGGGGTATAAACTCCTCTTCGAACACGGCATAAAAAGTCGTCCACGAGATCGCCTCCTCTCCGTGATCAAATTGGAGAGATCGTCGATGCACGTCCCACCAATCGTGCGCGTTGTGACGGAGCTGTAGTTGCGCACAGGCGACACGCTTTTCTTCGGGGACCTCTAGCAGAGCAAAGTGATCTTCAAGTTCGGCCAACCAATCTAGAGCTACGACTGGGTCCTCAGTCCCGTTGAATGGGATGTTGCAGACTTTCTTGAAGTGACCAAAGTTGAAGGCAGTCACGTCCCTCGCCCTTGGAATATGCGTCATCTCTACTTCAATCGCGGGCTGTTCCACCTGAGTCGTCGACGTTGCCGCGTAATGGTTGGAAGCCAAAGTCTGAACGATCTGTTGCAGGGCATCTACCTGCTTCTGTTGGACTGAGAATCGTGCTTCTATATTGTCTTGAAACTTGAGCTGACTCTCTTCCGTCCGCTTCTCGGCCCGTTCATAGCGAGCCTCGTCCCTTTGTTGGTTTGCCTCCAACATCCGCAATATTTGCTGGATGGGATCGATGCTTGGCACGACTCGTTGGCTCTCTGAACTTCTCGAAGTGCCCGAACTACTTCCTTGGCCTTGCATTTCGTCCGGTGTTTGCGCTGCAGATTGTGCTGGAGCCATTCCTTCAAAAGAAGGTAAATTACATTAGGATCATAATGTATTATGGACTTATTGCATGAACGTATCTTATTTTGTCCTAGCGAGTTCAAGAGTTCGCACAGGAATTTGATCGTTAAAGGAACTTTTCCAGTTCGAAGTCTAAGGAACTTGAATCTATGCTTTGATACCACTATGTCACGACCCAATTCCGTAGAATCGTTGGGGCGTCCCCCGAATCGTGATGCCGTGCGGGCCTGGGGTTGCGCCCGTACAAGGCTAAAGTATTTTGCATAACGAGCACATATTCAGAGTACGCAGATAAATTGAAACACAGATTTGAAACATGGAAAAGTTCTCTTTATTGATAATGAACATCTATTACAAACTCTTGAACGAGTCAGCTAATATACCGCACGGGCTTACAAAAGTGTTGACTCAAAATGAGATAGCAGTCATGTACATTACATCCCTTTATAACTTCAAATGACAAAGACCTCCGGGCTGGAGGAAAGCTTTGCCACGGAGCTGCATTTATGTATGAAGAGTTGCAAGCTCCTTTCTTCAAGTACTTCAAAAGGCGGCGCGATCAGGATGCGCCAACAGCTGGACTGGATCGGGAAGACGACTTCGGCTCCTCGCTCGGTTCGCCTTAGTGCGGAGAACCTGTTTCAACGAGGGTCAGCATGTCGAAACATACTGGTGAAGGCGAGCTAACCGAACTATACCAATCAACACGTTGTTTTAATGAAGCATGCATATTTTATGGGTTTTTATCTTGCCTTAGTTTATTTACAAGTAAGCAGCATATAGAATTTACTGAAATGAACGTGCCACCGTTCGGTGGATTTTTATCTGCCCGTCTGAATTACCTGCACAATACTTACCATGCCTTCCCTGCCACGAAGACACAAGTTAGTTTGCAACAGGTTTAAATATACACGATGATCTCTGGCTTGGTTGTCATAGTGGACGATATAGTCTTGACGAGAATGGTTTGCAACGAAAGTACAAGAGGCGCTGCAAGCCATTCCGCCGAACAAGAGACTAAGAACAATAGGTCTCACCCGGACCGGATCGATACCAGTGCCCCAGCATCGTCCGCGAGACCGTGACCCTGTGCACAAGTTGTCCATGATCGAATAAGATACAAGTAACAATTTATTGCAGTTGAGGCAACAAGAGTACAATTTGAGGCAACAAGAGTACAAGACAAGCAATCGTACAAGACAAGCAATAATTCATGATTTATTCCCAAACGAACAAGCATGCAGTTCAGTATCCGTTCATGAAGTTATTGACAAGCATAATGAACCAAGTCTATTCTCTTTTTATCTTGGTTTCTTTTAGTTATTACTTGGTATCGTCTGATCGGGGCAAAGAAAAGTGCAAGATTTTAGGGCGTGAATCTTGGAAGCAGGGCTAGCTAATCGGGTTGGTAGCCACTCACTTAGATAGTTGGAAGGGAGAAGGAAATAGGCGCTTCACGACTCCGCTCGCAAGCCGCCTACTGCTCGTTCACCTGCATTACGAACAGTTCGATCAATACCTCTTCCACTTTTCCAATCTCGGAATTGAAGTGCAGTTCAATGAACGAAAACAATGAAAACCATCGAAACCGTTCAAAGAAAACAAGCAAATCCCAAAACCAACTGAAAGTACGAAAGCAACAAGCGACATCGAAAACCGAGGCAATAAAAGATAGCAGCGGAGAGGTCCCTCCTGACTCTGCCGCTAAGTCGATCCCGGGGGCACGGTCCACTGAATATGGGAATCGATTCCGAAGAAACAAATCCATAACAAGGACGAGTTCTTAATTCAATCTATCCCGATCGAACGATACCGTCTTGTGTTTCTTAGCCGCGCTCTCCGCACCGGGAGAACGGGGCGCTACATCATGAATTTTTGGGAGGACTAATGATATATTCTCCAACGGTTTAGATTTCAAGGCGTCAGGTTTAAATTCATCTGGAGAAAGCTACGATGGCTGCGCTCAGAATCCGATGAGATCGCTATTTATTTTCGATCTTACTCCCCAAATTCTAGATCTCGAGTCATAAAAGTGGGTCCTCTGACCCTTCCTTTCTCCACTGAGGGTGTTCCACGATGTGATCTACTCTAAACCTTTCTCATAAATTCATCTTCAGACGAGACATGCTTATACTGTTCAAAGTACTTTAAAGTAAAAGAAGATTTCAAAAACTTTGAAGGAAGTCTTGTAAAAACATAAAAAAAAATACATGTGGCTAACAACGCTCCTAGGGAAGAACCCCTAAATATCGCAGCAGACACATCATTCCAGCAGTCCCAAAAGAAACCAGTGGGAATGGGTTATTGAGGATGCCATCAATTCCTCGACTTGACATCTTTGACATCACAATTAATAAAGAGGCATGATCTGAATTGACTGAAAGTCTTGAAAGTGCCAATCAAATCAAGTCAAATAATAGGAAATGGGGAGTCACCTCTCCCTGATGAAGAAAGCACTTTTCGTTGGCTACCTACCACCGGAAAGGTTATGATCTTGATGCTCTAACGGAACAAACCAGAACTGGCTTTCCCTCCTCCTGGCTTGCTGCCTACGTGGAAGGATGTATACAACCGCCAACCTACGATCACTATTATAACGCCAAAATCTTCAACTTGTTGTGTACGTGGATAGATTCTTGCAACCATCAACCTGCCACTTCCTTCATGACCGTATCATGGTATGCTCAGTCACAACTGCAGAAGTCACGTGGCACCCTCTCCTTATTTTGAGAAAATGTACTTCACTTTGTGTAAAAGAAGGAAGCCGTGATCATGCTTGGTTACTGCTCATGCAGCCATCATACAAGAAACTACCTCCTCCGGAGGTGACCCACTCAACAGCTTCTTTCCGCTAAACAACTTATCAATATGAGAAGTCAAGATAACCACCGACAGTCACTTGTCTCTTTGTAAATATTGAGGATTGCCACAAGACATCAAATATTAGCCTCTACAGCAAGTCCTTGCATTCTTGGTGCTCTTGCACGCTTTTCGTCCCCAAAGCCTTGTCAGATCATCAACGGAGCAAAAAAAATCACACTGATTCGACCTCCATCACTCCCTCTCTCAGGTCTTGTATTTGTACATCTTTGTAAATCGATTTTGAGTTATAAACAAGTTCAACAATTTTTTTTTCGAGAAGCAACTCTTCATTTATTTGGCAAAATAGAAACATGGTGGTGGATAGTTGCCAACTTTTTAGTCAACAAAGAGTCAACGTGTCTTGAGCACTACTTATCTAGGAAATAAGAAGTTAGCGAAAAAATTAGATAAGTAATGCAATGGTAGTTACTTGTCATTTTGTTTTGTTACTTAGTTTGTTAATTGAAAATAAGTTAGAACACTAATAGAATCCACCACTAAAATAAAAACTTGTAAATAGTAAAACTCATAAAAAAAACAATTAGAACCAAGTAATTTATTATTATCTATAGTGCTATAGAAAAAATAATGTAGTCAACCTCAACTTTTAAGACTACTTTTTCCTCATTTTCTACTTATAATATACTAATACTTGCACATGATAATAGGATAAAAAAATAATATTATTTAGTTATCTATAATCCAAAAGTTTCCTATGATAAAAAAACTACGTTTAGTATCGTTCATGCTTTTCGCTCCCTCGTGGTCAACACCTTAGAAAATTAAGCCAACCTCCATTCTCCTCAATATGAACAGACAACAATGCCTTCAACTAGCGGTTGCACCCAGTTCGACTACAGAAACTCAAATAAGAATTTATAATATAGTTATGACACATTAACTTAATTTCCTGTTTAAGTCTTTAAAAGTATATTTATTTTCTATTTAGATTTTTAAAATAAAATCAAGAAATAAGATGTATGTAATCTAAAAAAAATTATTGTCGACTTTTAAAATTAGTAACTCATGAGTTAGAGCATCAATAGTAAAGCTCATCCCAATTTCAAGATTCTAGATTCAGAATATAGGAGTTAATTTTGTAAAATAGTAAGACTCAATTGGAGCTCTATGATTGTCCAATCTAAGCTACAATAGCTATAGCTTGGACCTAAGAATTTCTACATATAGAATATAAAAACTCATTTTGTAGAATAGTAAGATTCAATTTGGAAACCCAATTTCTAGATTTTAGATTTTATTTTATTTTATTGAAAAAGAAATAAGAATGGTACTTGGGTCTATATTCATTCATCTCATTTGAGTCTCAAATTTTTTTAATATTATTTTCATACAAATCCAACCAATTATATATATATATATATATATACACACACACACACACACACACACACAAAGTCATCCAGTCGAAGTCCAAGGGAAAACTCGAACCGTGGTCTTCGCCACATGAGTCCTCCATTATAACCACTAAGCTATAACCCTTGGACCCCATTATATATATATATATATATATATATATATATATATATATATATATATAATGGATATAAACCATATGCTTATATTGTTACATGAGCCAATGCACATGTGGACCAATAGAAATGAAGTATACTAGTACACATGGGTACATATGTGATGTAGAAATTTATTCCTATTGGTCCACATGTACATGACTCATATAAAAATATGAACATATATATATATATATATATATATATATATATATATATATATATATATATATATATATATATATATATATATATATATATATACCGAATTGCACATGTGGTTTCTCTAAGCCGACAATAATCGTGCCTTCTTCCAATATGTTTCACGGGTGTTTTTTTTATGTCATCCACACTCCTTCGATGAGGCCATTACAGATATTATATATTGGTTGTGTGTATATGTTCATACACATGTAAGTAAAAGTTCAACTTTTTTCTTTTGCTTTAGTCTCACATCAGTTGGATCTCTTTTTTCTTGTATGTATATATTAGTTCTTATTCATTGCTCTCTTAACATGTGTGGGGAACCCCTTGGGCCACACGTGAGTATCGCCGCCGTCGTTCGGTTCGATTCGATACGCGTAACGGGTGCGGGTACGTGTCCGCACATGCGGACGTCGAATGCCGATCCAATTTACTGTTCGGGCTGGGATCCAAAAATATTTTTACTCCCCTTTATTTTTGAACCATTTTGACTCATTCAATATTTGAACGTTGGACATTTATTACTCCATATGTCCAGGCTCATTTCCAACATTTTAAACATGTTACAGCTCCGTTTACATGTCAGATTTTTTTTCCACGTTTTTTCTTTTTCATTACTCATTAAATGCCTGGATTAATAGCAATTTATTTTCTTGTCTGTAGTGAATGCTTGGTTCTCTCCCTATATATTTGTTGAGGTTCTCTTCTCAATTCTTCCCGACAGAAAATTCCTCTACGTGAAATACCTTTCTCTCATTCTTATCTCGAACAACATTTTGTTTTCTAAATTCTTGCTCTAGACAGAGCTAAGTGTAACACCCTATTTTTTATAAAATTTTTAAAAATAAATTTTTTGGATTTTTTGGTACTTTTTAATTAATTATTAAAAATATCCTTCATGGATTAATATTTTTATGGATTAAATTAAGTATTAAAATATTACAAAAATTATATTTTTGGGTGTATTATAAATTATTGGATGTTGTATAATTTTTTTGGAATTTATTGGGCTCAAAAACTATTTTTAAAATAGCTAAATACCAAGGATTTAATTAAACCAACTTAAACCCAATTAAACCAGGCTGAACTGGGCTAAACCGGGTTGAACCGAACCTAATTGAACCGAACCAGACCGGCCTAAACCCTACTGAACCCTCAATCCTAAACCTAACGAGTCAGATCGGATCCGGACCCGACCCGAACCCAACCTGCCCTCAAACCCTAACGGGTCAGATCGGATCCCCGCCGCGCCGCATCCCTTCGCAACAGCAAGGTACCTGTCTTCCCAGCCTCGTAACTCCCTGTGTATTGACCCATTTTCCGTTCTGTCAAATCCAACGCGTAGACCGCGTGACCCTCTCAAAACCTCGTACAACTTGTTTGGGGTATCGCGTCCTGTGTCGGTCGCAAACCGCGACGCAAAAACAGGAAAATAATTCCCAATTTCTAAAATTTCAGAAATTGCCCCGAACACCCCAGTTCACGACCGTTTTGCGTACAATCTGTTAACTGTTTTCAAAATCTACTTGAACAGTAATTTAGATCGTATAACCTAGTTTTAAAATCCTATTTTTGTTCAATTTTTGGTGTTGTAGATTATGATTTATTCGCGGGTGAAAATGGCCCAAAACTTGGTATTTAAAACCCTAATTTTTTCCGGAACTGGGTGCGCCCCCCTAAACGAGGCGGCTTGGTCGTGTGCGATCTTCACCGAAGGGTGCGCACCGTTAATACAGATGTGTAGGATTTTGCGAAAGTTGATTTGGATGTGCGTGCACACCGGAATCAACGCGTATCCGTCGACAACGCCCCGTATCGGTCCTTTTCTGAAACTCGTTGTAACTTTCTAAAATGCGTTCATTTTCTGAAACCAGAAGCAAACATACTTCTCAACGGCTCTTCTAGTTCCTTCAGGTCTGTAAGCTATCAACCCTTAGTCAATATTTCTTACCATTCTGACGATTGGTGGTTGGATTATGGAGCTAATGTTCACGTTTCATTTGATCGCTCCTGTTTTTCAAACTATCAGGAATCAGGTGGAGGAGGTGTAACTCTAGGAGATGGCTCAGCGGCACGGATTATAGGAAGAGGAAGAATAGATCTAAAGATGACATCAGAAAAAACTCTGACTCTTCATGACGTGTTACATGTGCCATCTGTCAGAAGAAATTTAGTTAGTGGGTCTCTCCTTGTAGCTTCAGGGTACAAGATTGTTATGGAAGCAAATAAAGTAGTTTTTTCTAAGAATGACACTTTTATTGAAAAAGATTTGTAAGAGATGGTCTTTTTATTTTGAGTACCGTGAATAAAATTTCTGATCCTTCCTTTGTTGTTTCAAATGTAGAATCCTCAAACGTATGACATAGTAGATTAGGTCATGTGAATCTAGGTTCCCTAAAAAGGATGATGAACTTAGATCTTATTCCTAAGACTCCAATAGATGATAAACACAAGTGTGAGATATGTGTTCAAGCCAAACATACTAGGCTACCTTTCAAATCTATAGAAAGAAACTCTGACATTCTAGAGCTTATTCATAGTGATGTGTGTGACTCAAATAGGGTTTTGACCCGAGGTGGTAGAAAATACTTTGTTACCTTTATAGATGATCATTCAAAGTATTGTTATACATATCTACTAAAAACCAAAGATGAAGTTCTAGATATATTTAAGGTCTATAAATCTGAAGCTGAGAACCAGTTAGAGAGAAAGATTAAGATTCTTAGATCAGATCGTGGTGGAGAGTATACATCAAATGATATAACCAATTTTTTTGAAGAACACGGAATAATCCATGAGGTAACTGCTCCATATTCACCACAGTCTAACGAAGTTGCTGAAAGAAAGAATCGTACTCTGTTAGACATGGTGAATGCCATGCTCCTCAGCTCAGGTGCTCCTGATAATTTGTGGGAAGAAGCATTATTATCGGCCTGTTACATCCTTAATAGGATCCCTAGTAAGTCTAATGATAAGACTCTCTATGAATTATGGAAAGGTAGAGCTCCTAGGATCCTTTATCTCAAAGTTTGGGGATGTCTGGCTAAAGTAGGAATTCCTGAACCTAAAAAGAGAAAGATTGGACCTAAGACTGTAGATGTTGTATTCATAGGATATGCCCTAGATAGCAATGCCAATAAATTTCTTGTAACTCACTCAGAAGTAAATGAAATCTCTAACAATACTATTATAGAAGCAAGAGATGCAGTTTACTTTGAGAATATATATCCCTTTAAAGATAGAATTTCTTCCTCTCCCTCCAATCTCTCTCTTACTTCGTCCACCAGCTCTTATGTTCAAATATCTAGTTCACAACCTGAACAAAATATAGAACCTAGAAGGAGTAAAAGAGAAAGAATTGAAAAGAACTTAGGAGAAGGTTTCTTCACTTTTCTGATAGAGGGTGATCCCTCAACTTATGAAGAAGCAATATCTTCTCCTGATGTCCCTTTCTGGAAAGAAGCCATTAACAGTGAGTATAACTCCATCATGGAGAACAATACTTGGTTTCTAGCAGACCTACCTTCAGGTAGTAAACCCATAGGTTGTAAGTGGATATTCAAAAAAAAACTTAGAGCCGATGGTACCATAGAGAAATACAAGGCTAGATTAGTAGCCAAATGCTTTACCCAGAAAAAGGGATTAGATTATTTTGATACCTACTCACCTGTAGCTAGGATCACCTCTATCAGAACCCTTCTAGCCTTAGCATCCATTCATAATATGCTAATCCATCAAATGGATATAAATACAGCATTTCTAAATGGGGACCTAGAGGAAGAAATCTACATGGAGCAACCTGAAGGTTTTATTACTAAAGGCCAAGAATATAAAGTTTGCAGATTAGTTAAATCTCTTTATGGTCTAAAGCAGGCTCCCAAACAATGGCACAACAAATTTGACATAATTATCTCAGAATATGGTTTCGTGCCAAATGAGTATGACAAATGTATATACTCCAAAATTTTAGATGAAAGTTGTGTCATCTTATGTTTGTATGTAGATGACATCCTTATTTTTGGATCATCACTAGAATTGATTACTAATACCAAAGACTATTTATCCAGCCAGTTTGATATGAAAGATCTAGGTGAAGCCAACTTGATTCTAGGCATGCAACTGTCCAAATACAAGGAGGGCTATACTCTATCCTTAGCACACTCTATCGAGAAATGCTAAGAAAATTTGAGTTTTTTGATAAGAAACCTTCCCTTACTCCTTATGACAGTAGTATTGTTCTAAAGAAGAATGAGGGCTCTCCTATGGAACAACATAGATATTCTCAGATGATAGGTTCTCTCATGTATATATCAAACAGGACCAGACCTGATATTGCATTTTCCATTGGGAGACTAAGTAGATATACTAGTAACCCAAATCAGTTACACTAGATAGCATTAGAAAGAGTATTTAGATATCTTAGGGGTACTCTAGATTATATGTTGTATTATACTAGACATCCTGATATCATAGAAGGTTATTCAGACGCAAACTGGGTAACTGACTCGCATGATGTAAAATCTATTACTGGATATGTTTTTACTCTAGGAGGAGCTGCATCTCCTGGGGCTCATGTAAATAAACTATCATTGCTAGGAGTATAATGGACTCTGAAATGATAGCCTTGGACACTACATGCACAGAAGCCGAATGGCTAAGAAATCTTATTATACATATACCTGTTTCTATTAATCATGTTCCTGCAATTTCTATAAACTGTGATAATAAATCTGTTATGGAACTACTAAAGCATGATTCTGTGAATGCTAAGATGAACAGGCACCTGCAACTGCGCTTCAAGTTTATAAAGAGCCTATTGGGCAAATATGTGGTTCTTGACTATATAAAGTCAGAAAAGAATCTTGCAGACCACTTGACGAAGGGTATGTCTAGGACTTTGATCCTAGAATCATCGAGGGGGATGGGGGTTAAGCCCATAAGTAAAGTCACCAGCAGTGGCAACCCAACCGAGTCTGACTGGAGATCCCAAGAAGCCGGTTCAATGGGTAGGAACAAGCTGGACTTAGGTAACTTTTATGGAACACTGACCCGAGATTAAAATCTCATCATATAATGCCTAAGTGGCTGTACATGCGTACAATGATTCCCCATCCCTATGGTGACAGTGTTCTTGAGTGATATGGTTATGATGAGTTTTAAAAAACTCTTAATAGGTCCAAGCTGATATGCGGGGTTGAAACCTATCACCAACCCTTAAGGACTTACCTATATGAGAGGTCGTGAAGGCCGCGACTATGGGACAGGGCGATCCTAGATAACTCTCATGAATTGGATTAGTGCGCATGGCCAACCAAAAGTGCCACCCGTTAGACCCAGAACCTCTAGCGTACTATGTGTGCTATTTTTCTGAATTTGGTGAAAGAAGCCTGATTCAAGGCATAGTCCATTAAGCACTTCTTCAGACAAAGATAATAGTCACTAAGTGAGATTCAAGGCTGTAGTCCATCTCATCTATGCATAGTATATACCTGCCCAGAAACTCTTCCTTTTAATTTCTTTGTCACGTCTATTTCGGAACTTGACCTATGGGGGGGGGGGATTGTTAGCTTTGCTTGAGCAAAAGCTCAATTTCCTTCTTTCCTTTAGTCCCACATCGGATGGGCCAACCCCTCCTTATGTGTATATATTATTTCCTTTTTATTGCTTTCTTAAAGTTGTTGTGTGGGGAACCCCTTGGGCCACACGTGCGTGCCGCCGCCGCTGCCCGGCTCGGCTCGGTTCGGTTCGGCGCGCGTAACTAGTGCGGGTATGTGCCCACACCTACGGGCGCCGAATGCTGATCCAATTTACTCTTCGGGTTCGGGCTGGGATCCAAAAATATTTTTTGCTCCTCTTTCTTTTTTGAATCGTTCAAATTTTGAATGTTGGGACACTGTTCAGATTCATTGAACCTTGCCTTGCCACAGCTCATTTTTGACAGCCTTTCTTCCACGTTTTATTTGTTACTTAATGGCCTGTTTATGAGCCATTAAGTACCTGTCTGTGGCCAGATTCATTGAACCTTGCCACAGCTCCAGCCTATTTATTTGGTCTCCTTCTCCTTCATTTGGTACAAAAAATAATCCTACGTCCATACTCTCTATCACTCCACTCTCAAACGATATTCTGATCTCCAAATCCTTGCTCTGGGCAGAGTTAAGTTCGGTCTCTCTCTCCGAGTCATGTTCGACAAAGAGAACCCGGTAGTCAGGGGGTTTTACCACTAGGAGCTTCCGAGAAACGTCTGCACATAAACCTCGGATAAACTCTTAGGACAGTGCTTCGTGCACGACTTCCCCGGAGGCCGGTAACAATTTTATTTTTGGGTTTCCTTGTTCTCTGAAAAATAATATATATTATATTTATATTATAAATACGACAAACAATTTCCATCCCGAAAAAAGACCAAGTCCATCGAAGTATGGAATGAAAATACGAGAAGACTTAGTTGAGCTGGATTATGGGCCAGGAAAAGAGAGACAATTAAGAAAATAGATACTCTTATCTAACATCATTGCATTAGATGAGGTGGAGCAAGAAAAGATGAGAGGATATCTACTTACAGGTAGAGACCTACATGATAAAAGACCAAGAGAGATTGTCATGTCGTGCTTCCAGAATATGACGAACAGAAAACGTTATAATATCTCAAACTAAATTACTACAAATACCTCCGTATCCGCATTCACGTTTGTCCCCTGTAAGACTCTAGGATGTATATTAAATGAGGATCAACCTATACTTGTTACAACTAAGGGAGAAAGTTTCCAAAATAATAACATAAGTATAAAAATATTACTACTCTATCTATCCAGCATAATTTACGAACCTAGAGTATATCTTAACATATATAATTACAATATCTTATACAAAATGGAAGGAGAAACACAAAGTGCAAGTCTTCAGCTCCATCTATCCAATCTTGTTCCCTTGCCTCCTCCATGATATATAACATGGTAGCCTCCTTTGATTTATCTTGCATATGTAGTGAACAAATATTATATCGTCAAATGACATGGAAGATTCGAACTAAAGAACGCTCGAAACAAAATAAAATATTGATGTGAATCAATTGATGATAATTTTTTTATTTAGTAGATAAAAAAGAGAATCAACCATCTTAATTACTAAAGCATACGATCCTAATATTCTAAGGTACATCATAAATGAATTAAGCAATCCTAACTATCAAGTCATAACACTCCATTTTCACACGTCACAACCACATTCAATTCACAAACATCAACTTCACAAACAAACATACACTTCTACATGAAACGCGGTTTATAGAACACTATGGATCACACATGACTATTTTCTACGTAATAATCTCATATACTCGGAACCATGTGATGGCTAGGATTAAGATGGTGCTTAGGGTCGATTCCTTTTAGGTTGTGAACTAAAGATGAATTAATTACTAATATTAATCGATGATAGATCGAGTTAAGAATCTTAACTGATGCATGATTGAGTTAAAAATTTTACTTGACAAAAGCTCTATTAAGGACTGAAACAAGTCCAACATAGGAAAGTGAGGTAAAAGTCACAATCTCTCTTCACAAGACCTTACGAAAATGGTACCACTAATCATCTTTTGGTTATAATTTATATTACAAAGATTTCATCACATATAATCCTAATGTTCTTCTCTTTCCCATTGTGCAACCTAACAAACAATCAACAACTTAACTATTGTTATCTTGTAAGAACAAGAGTATGTATTTCGATCCATGTGAGTAGAAGAGCATGACTCCGTGCAAAGACACCATATTAAGGAATACCCTCCACAACAAATATCCTTGCTTAAAATATAAGCATGAAATTTAGATTTTATTTTATATCCCCGTATTCGTGTCTTAAGCATCCTAAAAGCCTATGTATTTGTTCCCTAAGAATTTAGAGTTATTATTATCCCGTCACTAACCTAGTGTAATTAATTTTAAATGCATAACTAACCTAAAGTATAGGTAATTTTGTTTTTTATGATTTTCAGATTAAGAATTGGTTCTCTCCCAAAATTTTGAATTCTTTTGTACTTCTTGGTGTGAAAAACCTATCATAAGCAAACTATCCAACCCGGACCAATGTCATATCCCGATCCCGGAGGACCGCAAAGTCACCACTGGGTGTGATGCAGTGCAAGCCTAAGTTGGCTTACACAAGGCCAAGACTGGTACAATGACAAAATAGACTATTCAAATTAGAGACAACAGACAATATTACAAAAAACCAAATGAACAGAGTAATACATGGACAAAGCCTCTTTATCGATAACTTTCATATGATTACAAAGGATCTTAGTATACATCTGATACATGAAAATTTGGCTTATATCTCTTGAACTATATGGAAAATACAATGATATCGTTCTATATATTACATCACTTTATATAGAAAATATCTCAAAACATCTTCTTCTGATTTTTGGCTCCTGAGGATGAAGATCTGTTATCGTTTCAAAAAATCTAGCAGGATACCCAGCACCTGCGGACAAAATAGTGGAGTATCACTTTGAAAAAAGCACTGGTGAGAAACAAAAGCAACACCTTTTGAAATAATCTCTAAGTAATCATGTGAGAAAGTATTATATTATGAGCAATTTTTCTATCTTTTACCTATATTCATTTCATGCCATATACTGAAACAAGAGTCATATTATATCTTTTGAAAACACTTTCGAAAGTCACATTTCATATTCAATTCATTCAAACATACAACAAGGACAGGTTCATGCAAAATATGAATTCTTTACTATCTTTTCATGCACAACGTGTTTCAAGAGCCGTATTTCATTTATTTAGGGACATTAGCAACAACTTATCATTTAATACTCTTTCTTATTATGAATGAATAACAACATCTAGGCAACTTAGTTTTCTTATTACGCGGGACATCATCATATCATGTAAAATAGATTAATCTTAGGAGCAGCTCCTGATAGAAATATAATCATTAGTGCATTACTTATTCAGTGATTCTTACCACAGTTGAACAATTATCCCCGTAATAGACAAGCGTTAGAACGATTTGTATAAACATATAGGTATAGTTCTCTGTCCGTCTTTGCATCAAATGTTATGCTTGCAAGAAGGGTATCCTAGCATACGACCTAATTATATGATGTTCCATGGTCGTCTTCCCATGAATTAGCAGCTGGAACTACGAGCCCATTCATACTAATGGACTGACCACCCATAATCGCGAGGACTACAAGCGTCAGGATGTCTTATTTTCTCCTAGGCCGAGCGATCCCGGTGCCCCGGAGATCGGTTGAGAGATTACCCCTTGTGCACAAAGTTGTCAAGAACAATGCATGAATTCAACTTCTATCAGATAAACTCTATAATGTAACAGGCTGTGCAATAATGAACATTTCCATATTTTCTTTTCTTTTCGATCAGTCGATAGCGCCAATAGCTCTTATATTCTCTTTTCTTTTCTCTATACAGTCAAGCCATATAATCTCTTTCATATTAATCTCTTTGCAACAATACAAGTCATTTATATTGTTCTATCTTTGTGGCACGATAAAAGAAACATGTATCAATCTTACTTGTATAAAAGTATGGCAACAATTTTTCTATCTTTTTTAACTAAGCATGTAGTTCTACTATTGATATCATACGATGGAGGGACATATTCAAGAATTCTCTTACTCTTTGTTATTAGCATGTGTAAACCCCCTGAATTTTCAAAATTATTAAGACTAGGATTTTTCACAATTTTCTGGAGTTTTCTGGGAATTTTCTGTAATTAAAATCAAGGTTTTAAATTATTAAATAATTTTTAATTGTTAATAAATAATATTAAAATATTATGAAAATAATATTTTTGGGTGTAAAATGAAAAACTGGACTTAGGGTAATTTTTCTGGATTTTTTGGGCCTCAGACCTTTTTTTAAATGCCAATAAACTATTTAATTAATTAATTATTTAATTAACTGTTTATATTATTATTATTATTATTATTATTATTATTATTATTATTATTATTATTATTATTATTATTATTTTCTGTTTTTGGCCCATTCCCTAGGTCCGGCCCGCTGGGCCTGATCCGGCCCAGCCCGCCCCTTACCGGGTCGGGTCGGGTCTGCCCAAACCCGACCCGTCGCCCACTGACCCGGTCTCCCCAGCACCCCCCACGACTCGGCTGACCCGCTCCCCGCTCCGCTTCCGCCGGCCGCGCCACCCGCCGCTCCACCCGGCTCGCCCCGCCCTCCGCGGCCACGACCCCCCTCGCCCCCGCCGTGGCCGGCCCCTCTCCCCTTTATAAACCCCGAGAACCCCCCCCTCCGGCCAACACACCCGACCCCGATCACCGCCTCGACGCCGTCCGACGCCGCCGCCTTGCCCCCGACCTCGCAGCCTTGCCCTCGCCCCTCGCCGCCGCAGTCCCCTCGCCGCACCACAGCACCAGAGACCCCCGGCCGCCTCTCCTCTCCATTCGAGCAGCAGCAGCCGCCGTTCCCGGCGCCGCCCCGCTCCGCCGTGCCTCCGCCGGGCCTCGCCTCAGCGTCCCCGACCACCTCCGGCCAGCACAGCGCCGATCAGCCCCGCCGGCGGCCATCGCCTGAACCCTAACCCTAATCCCCAATTCCTCGTGTCGTGTCGGACACGACACGGACACAAGATTCCCTATTTCGAAGAGCCCGGTTCAGGTACTCGTATCTTGCACCCTGTATCTCCGTTTTCAATTCCGTAAATTGCGTTGCGAAGCCTGTATGACCCTCTCGGTGCCCGGACAAACCGCTCGGGGCATCGCGTCCTGTAGTGATCGCACACCGCGATCCAAAAACAGGAAAAACCAGACCCTGTTTCACCCGGAACTGAGTACGCCCCGCCAAACGGGATGACTTGGTCGCGTGCGGTCTTCACAGATACGTGCGCGCCGTCGATACGGACGTGTGAGATTTCTCGGAAGCTGATTCGGGTGTGCGTGCACACCGGAATCAACGCGTATCCGCGGACATCATCCCGTATCCAACTTTTCTGCAATTCGCCCTAACTTCTTGTACACTCGTCGGATCGAGACGAAACTTGCGCCATCGGACTCGTAGCGATACGCTGGTCCTGTGGGTCAAGTTTGAATCGATTCTGAGAACGTTGACGAAATCGCGTGTCGTGGGCCCCACAGGCCCCGCTCGACGGACGATTTTGTGATCGACTCATCGGAATCCAAATCTGGAAGTTCCGTTGGGTTCGTATCATCGTTCCTGACCTGTTGACACTAAGTTTGGTGAATTTGGAGACCGTTGACCCGGACACGTTTTTCGGTGCAAAGCGGGCCACCGGCGGACCCCGTTTTGACCCGAAACTGCCGTTTCTGCCCTTGTCTCCAAATTGGACCCAAGGACAGGCGTTTCTAGCTATTTGATATCTTCTGAGCATGATGGTAATGTTTATTTCAGCATTTGGACTCATTTTTGGAAAATTTCCCTGAGATACAAACTATATTTGGATCTAAACAACAGGCAAGTACCTGCACTTCAAGTTTTATCTTTATATTGTGATAATTAATTCCCTGCTCTACTAGTACCCTTGATGATTACACGTAGTGTTAGAATACTGGATTTTATGTCTTGAATACTGGAGTTCATGTCTTGTTTTTCATGTCGGGTGGGAGAATACTAGAAGGCATGTAGTTTACCCTTCCCCCTGCCGTGTTTAATAGCTGTTGGTACGCGACTGTACCCTCAGCTGGATCTCGATTATTTCTGTTTAATAGCCGTTTATGACGGTCGGATTAGCCTTATAAACCCCTACATGCCAACTATGTATTCTAAAACAAACACAAGTTCACACAGATAGCTTCTGGTCTTGTTATAGTTCTTGCTGACTGTTGTAGTTTTATTTCCTGTCTCATTTATTTCTGCTTTCTCATATTCCTGTTTATAGCATTAACTCTGAGATATTGTTGTTTCTTTTATACATATTCTCAATATGATACTTAATCTAATTGTCATAAATATTTAGTTTAATCTTGTTGTGCATTGTGTACTTTGCTCCTTTCCTGACTAGATCCATTGATTTAGGCGATGATGAGGACCTTGCCCCTACATATTATGGCCCTTATGAGGGAATAGATGACACTTATGAGGAACCAGCTCCCACCCAGGAGACCACTGCTGCAGAGTAGTTAGCAATAGCTATTTTATTTCATGCTCTTTATCTTAGTAATCGGGTTTGTCCCCGATTTCATTTCTGGATTCTGTATTAAACATTTGATCTGTTGTCACATTTATTTTATTTGAAATCTTAAGCATCTTTTTCCCATTATTATCTTGCCTATTTTATTTGTGAATGAGCTAGATTAGTTAACTGTGGATTTGACCTAGACAACGTACTACCGCCGACTCTGCGGCGTAGGCTGGACGTACCCACGCACTCGTGCCCGAATTTCCGGGTGCGGGTCGTGACACATTTTTATGGTGGCCCATGCAGGTCTAGTATCCATAAATAGGGTAATACCCTAGGACAGGGTATGGAATAGGATTGAGGATTCTAGGAAAAGCTCATTCACAGAATAGGATCTTCATTTCAATTCTTGATATCATTTCTGATCAATTTTCCTATCGCCCTTGATTTCCAAGTAATCTATTCTGATCTTCCTATCCCTTAATCTTACAAAATGGTCCAGACAAGGAACACAGTAGGAGGTACATCAGAACCAGCTGAGCAGAATGTGCCCGAAACTCTTGCACTCCCGCCGCCTCCATCTACTCCAGCAGTCACTCTAGATGGGGCACAGCTACTCGGAGTGTTCCAGGGACTCGTAGAATCCCAGAAAGAACAGACTGCACTTCTGCGAACCAGCCTCCCAGAAGCTCTTAGGTCCCAGGAGTCGCCACACAAGAGGCCAGGGAGTGCCAAAGACTTCAAGAACCTTAAACCCCTGGAATTCTACGGAACTGAGGGCATTCTCTATGCCGATGAGTGGATAGAGAATGTCGAGAGACTCCTGAAGACTGCTCGGGTCCCTGATGATCTCAAAGTGGAGTCCGCAAGCCTGCAACTGTTCGACATAGCTCGGACCTGGTTTAGAGATGAACCCCAACTATCTGCTCCTGACCTCACCTGGGAGGACTTCAAGAGGCTATTCAAGAAGAAATTCTACCTCAAAGTGGCTCGGGAAGCTCTCGAAAGCCAATTCGAGAGACTGGAACAAGGTAACCTATCTGTTGATGAGTACACTGCTGAATTTAGCAGGTTGAGCCACTTTGCAGAGTACATGGTTCGTACCCCGAAGGACAGAGCCCGTAGATTCAAGAAGGGGCTGTCTCCGGATATTCGCCTTGCTGTCACCACTAGCCGAGCTCGCACCTACGAGGAAATCCTGAGCGTGGCACAAGGCGTTGAGAGAGACATGGGGCATAAACTAAAGCGAGAGAGAGATACCGGAAATGCGCAACAAACGCCCATTCCAACAACAACAACAGCAGAGGGTCCCGCAGCAAACTCAGCGTCCTCTCCCTCGAGCCCCAGCACCCCAACACCAGACTCAAGGACAGAACCAACAAGCTGCCGCTTGTAACTTTTGCCAAAAATCAGGTCACACTTGGCAAGTCTGTAGGAAGAGACTAGGTGCCTGCCTCTACTGCGGCTCAGCAGCGCATCAAATGAAGGACTGTCCTGCTGCTCAAGGACGCCCAGCTGCACCAAAGGCTCCAGTCCAGGCCAGGCCCCCAGCAGCACAGCAGAGGGGACCCCCGCTTCCAACTCAACAACAACGCTTTGCTCAGCACCAACAGCAACAACAGAGGGGTGCACCTCAGCAAGGCCGTGCTTTTGCAATGACTCTGGAAGAAGCTGAAGCCACAGCAGACGTGATCACAGGTTCCGTGCTTATAAATTCAATACCAGCCATTACTTTATTTGATTCTGGAGCTTCACATTCATTCATGTCAGTAGATTTCCTTATGAAGCATAGCTTAATCACTGAACCCCTTAGGAATTGTTATAAGATCATTACCGGTGGAGGAATCATCCCGGTTAGTGATGCATGTAACAATTGTCCTATTACATTATGTGGAAGAGAACTATATGCTAGGCTACTCGTAATGCCAGTTCCCAGTTTTGACATTATACTGGGTATGGATTGGTTGAGTCAACACCATGCCACTTTAGACTGTCACAGAGGTAGTGTAATCTTCAGGCCCCCTGACAAGCCAGAATTTGAATTTGCTAGAGGTTCTAGAGAAATGGGTAGTAACAAAATTTGTGGAGCCCTAGTAACAGAAGAATTGCCACTACCTATCATCTCCGAATATCTTGATGTCTTCCCTGAGGATCTCCCAGGCTTACCCCCAGACCGAGAAGTTGAATTCTCTATTGACTTAGTGCCGGGAGCAGCGCCAGTATCTCAAAACCCCTACAGAATCAACAAGAAGGAGATAATAGAACTAAATGAGCAAATAAAAGAGTTAGAAGACAAATGCTTCATTAGGTCTAGTGTCTCACCCTGGGGAGCTCCAGTATTATTTGTGCCCAAGAAGGACGGAACATCCCGAATGTGTATTGACTATAGGGCCTTGAATGCCTTAACAATTAAGAATAAGTATCCCCTACCCAGGATAGATGACTTATTTGATCAATTAAGTGGAGCTCGGGTATTTTCAAAGATTGACTTGTGGTCTGGTTACCACCAAGTAAGGGTGAGGAAGGAAGACATCCCTAAAAATGCTTTCAATACCCGGAACGGACACTACGAATTCTTAGTAATGCCGTTCGGGTTGACGAATGCACCAACACTATTTATGAACTTAATGAACAGAGTCTTTCAGCAATATCTAGACAAATTTGTAGTGGTCTTTATTGATGATATTTTGATCTACTCCAAGACCCCCGAAGAACATGAAGAACACTTGAGGCTAGCATTGGAAACTTTGAGGAAGGAAAAACTTTATGGAAAATTATCTAAATGTGCATTCTTCCTAGACAAAGTAGAATTCTTGGGACATGTTGTGACTGAAGATGGAATAGCAGTAGATCCTAAGAAGATAGCGGCAGTAGAATCATGGCCCACTCCAGACTCTGTAGCAGAGATTAGAAGCTTCCTGGGACTAGCTGGCTACTATTGAAAGTTTGTGAAGGACTTTGCTAGAATTGCTGAACCCATGACAAAATTAACAAGGAAGGATGAAGAGTTCACCTGGACTGATGAATGTCAGCATGCTTTTGAGGAATTGAAGAAAAGACTGACTACTGCCCCTATTCTGACCTTACCTTCTGGAACCGGAGGATTCGCTATATATAGTGATGCTTCTGGAAAAGGTCTAGGTTGTGTATTGGAGCAGAACAAGAAGGTAATAGCATATGCCTCTAGACAGCTTCGACCTCATGAAAAGAACTATCCAACTCATGATTTAGAATTGGCAGCTGTCATTTTTGCTCTTAAGCTATGGAAGCATTATCTTTATGGAGAAAAGGTGGAAATATTTACAGACCATAAAAGTCTAAAATATATCTTCACTCAGAAAGAGCTGAACATGAGGCAAAGAAGGTGGTTGGAACTAATGAAAGATTTTGATATCACCCTTCAATATCATCCTGGGAAGGCCAATGTAGTTGCTGATGCTCTAAGCAGATATCCTATGGCGATGTACTTGACTATGGACCGACACTTGCTCGAGAACTTGGAAAGTTTGGGTATTGAGGTAATTATCCCAGGAAAAGAAGGCCAAATGATGAACTTGCAGATTCAGTCTACCTTAATAGATAAGATCAAGGAGACTCAGTTTCAAGACGAAGGCCTGCGAAGCCTTTGAGGTCAAGTGCAAGCTGGATTAGTGGAAGATTTCAAAGTTCATGAAGATGGATCACTGAGGCATGGAGATAGATTATGTGTACCTCAAGGAGACATAAGGGAAGAAATTATGCAAGAAGCGCACAGATCGCAATACTCTATACATCCAGGAGCCAACAAGATGTACAAGGACCTGAGGACGCATGTTTGGTGGCATGGCATGAAAAGAGAAGTAGCCAGATTCGTATCTCGTTGCTTAGTATGCCAACAAGTCAAGGCTGAAAGACAAAGACCTGGGGGATTGCTTCAACCACTACCCATTCCGGAGTGGAAGTGGGAACATATTACAATAGATTTTGTTTCTGGGCTTCCAAGGACACCTAGTGGAAAAGATGCAATTTGGGTGATAGTGGATAGACTGACCAAGTCTGCACATTTTCTACCTTTCAAAGTAGGGCTATCTACAGAAAAGTTGGCAGATTTATATATCAGACATATTGTTAAATTGCATGGGGTTCCAGTAAGTATCGTCTCCGACCGAGATTCAAGATTCACCTCTCACTTCTGGAAGAGCTTACAAGCCAGCTTGGGGACTCAACTCAAATTCAGCACAGCTTATCATCCCCAAACCGATGGACAATCGGAACGTACAATCCAGACACTTGAAGATATGCTTCGTACATGTGTTCTGGATTTTGGAGGATCCTGGAAAGACTATCTATATCTTGTGGAGTTCTCTTATAATAACAGTTACCAAGCAAGTATTGAGATGACTCCATTTGAAGCTCTGTATGGCCGAAGATGTCGTACCCCGCTATCATGGGACGACGTTAGAGAAAGAGCCCTACTGGGACCAGAGATGGTGGTCGATTCAACTGAGAAGGTAAAACAAATAAGGAAAAGACTTCGGGTGGCTCAAGACAGGCAACGACATTGGGCAAACAGCCACCGAAGGCCCTTGGAATTTGAGGTAATTAATTTAATTCAAGTCAATTTAAACATTTTGATTATGGAACTAAGATTTGATTATGACTTTATTAAAGGTTGGAGAACTGGTATTCTTGAAGATTTCTCCGACACGTGGCACCATTAGGTTCGGAAGGAGTGGAAACTCAGCCCAAGATTTATTGGACCTTTTGCCATACAGGAGAGAATCGGAGAAGTGGCATACCGTTTGGCATTGCCACCCTCTCTGGATGGGGTCCATAACGTCTTCCACGTGTCGCAGCTGAGAAAATACGTGTCAGATCCCAGCCACATTTTGGATCACTCAGAGCTCGAAGTAGGCCCAAGTTTGACTTACTAAGAGCAACCCGTGGAGATACTGGACCGATCGGAGAAAGTTCTACGGAACCAGGTTATTTCCCTTGTTCGCGTAGCTTGGAAGCACCACTCTCCCGGCGAATCTACCTGGGAGCGAGAAGACGAGATTAGAGAACGCTACCCTTACCTTTTTGAACCCTGAGGTATATTTTAACTCTCGGCCCTTCCTTTCGTGCCATTGTTATTCTTAAATTTCGAGGACAAAATTTTTATAAGTTGGGTAGATTGTAAACCCCCTGAATTTTCAAAATTATTAAAACTATGATTTTTCATAATTTTCTGGAGTTTTCTGGGAATTTTCTGTAATTAAAATCAAGGTTTTAAATTATTAAATAATTTTTTATTGTTAATAAATAATATTAAAATATCATAGAAATAATATTTTTGGGTGTAAAATGAAAAACTGGACTTAGGGTAAATTTTCTGGATTTTTTTGGGCCTCAGACCTATTTTTAAATGCCAATAAACTATTTAATTAATTAATTATTTAATTAACTGTTTAAATTATTATTATTATTATTATTATTATTATTATTATTATTATTATTATTATTATTTTCTGTTTTCGGCCCATTCCCTAGGTCCGGCCCGCTGGGCCTGATCCGGCCCAGCCCGCCCTTTACCGGGTCGGGTCGGGTCTGCCCAGACCCGACCCGTCGCCCACTGACCCGGTCTCCCCAGCACCCCCCCACGACCCGGCTGACCCGCTCCCCGCTCCGCTTCCGCCGGCCGCGCCACCCGCCGCTCCACCCGGCTCGCCCCGCCCTCCGCGGCCACGACCCCCTCGCCCCCGCCTTGGCCGGCCCCTCTCCCCTTTATAAACCCCGAGAATCCCCCCTCCGGCCAACACACCCGACCCCGATCACCGCCTCGACGTCGGCCGACCCCGTCGCCTTGCCCCCGACCTCGCCGCCTAGCCCTCGCCCCTCGCCGCCGCAGTCCCCTCGCCGCACCACCGCACCAGAGACCCCGGGCCGCCTCTCCTCTCCATTCGAGCAGCAGCAGCCGCCTTTCCCGGCGCCGCCCCGCTCCGCCGTGCCTCCGCCCGGCCTTGCCTCAGCGTCCCCGACCACCTCCGGCCAGCACAGCGCCGATCAGCCCCGCCGGCGGCCATCGCCTGAACCCTAACCCTAATCCCCAATTCCTCGTGTCGTGTCGGACACGACACGGACACAAGATTCCCTGTTTCGAAGAGCTTGGTTCAGGTACTCGTATCTTGCACCCTGTATCTCAGTTTTCAATTCCATAAATTGTGTTGCGAAGCCTGTATGACCCTCTCGGTGCCCGGATAAACCGCTCGGGGCATCGCGTTCTGTAGTGATCGCACACCGCGATCCAAAAACAGGAAAAACCAGACCCTGTTTCACCCGGAACTGAGTACGCCCCGCCAAACGGGACGACTTGGTCGCGTGCGGTCTTCACAGATACGTGCGCGCCGTCGATACAGACGTGTGAGATTTCGCGGAAGCTGATTCGGGTGTGCGTGCACACCGGAATCAACGCGTATCCGCGGACATCGCCTCGTATCCGACTTTTCTGCAATTTGTCCTAACTTCTTGTACACTCGTCGGATCGAGACGAAACTTGCGCCATCAGACTCGTAGCGATACGCTGGTCCTGTGGGTCAAGTTTGGCTCGATTCTGAGAACGTTGACGAAATCGCGTGTCGTGGGCCCCATAGGCCCCGCTCGACGGGCGATTTTGTGATCGACTCATCGGAATCCAAATCTGGAAGTTCCGTTGGGTTCGTATCATCGTTCCTGACCTGTTGACACTAAGTTTGGTGAATTTGGAGACCGTTGACGCGGACACGTTTTTCGTTGCAAAGCGGGCCACCGGCGGACCCCGTTTTGACCCGAAACTGTCGTTTCTGCCCTTGTCTCCAAATTGGACCCAAGGACAGGCGTTTCTAGCTATTTAATATCTTCTGAGCATGATGGTAATGTTTATTTCAGCATTTGGACTCATTTCTGGAAAATTTCCCCGAGATACAAACTATATTTGGATCCAAACAACAGGCAAGTACCTGTACTTCAAGTTTAATCTTTATATTGTGATAATTAATTCCCTGCTCTACTAGTACCCTTGATGATTACACGTAGTGTTAGAATACTGGATTTTATGTCTTGAATACTGGAGTTCATGTCTTGTTTTTCATGTCGGGTGGGAGAATACTAGAAGGCATGTAGTTTACCCTTCCCCCTGCCGTGTTTAATAGCTGTTGGTACGCGACTGTACCCTCAGCCGGATCTCGATTATTCCTGTTTAATAGCCGTTTATGACGGCCGGATTAGCCTTATAAACCCCTATATGCCAACTATGTATTCTAAAACAAACACAAGTTCACACAGATAGCTTCTGGTCTTGTTATAGTTCTTGCTGACTGTTGTAGTTTCATTTCCTGTCTCATTTATTTCTGCTTTCTCATATTCCTATTTATAGCATTAACTCTGAGATATTGTTGTTTCTTTTATACATATTCTCAATATGATACTCAATCTAATTGTCATAAATATTTAGTTTAATTTTGTTGTGCATTGTGTACTTTGCTCCTTTCCTGACTGGATCCGTTGATTTAGGCGATGATGAGGACCTTGCCCCTACATATTATGGCCCCTATGAGGGAACAGATGACACTTATGAGGAACCAGCTCCCACCCAGGAGACCACTGCTGCAGAGTAGTTAGCAGTAGCTATTTTATTTCATGCTCTTTATCTTAGTAATCGGGTTTGTCCCCGATTTCATTTCTGGATTCTGTATTAAACATTTGATCTGTTATCACATTTATTTCATTTGAAATCTTAAGCATCTTTTTTCCATTATTATCTTGCCTATTTTATTTGTGAATGAGCTAGATTAGTTAACTGTGGATTTGACCTAGACAGCGTACTACCGCCGACTCTGCGGCGTAGGCTGGACGTACCCACGCACTCGTGCCCGAATTTCCGGGTGCGGGTCGTGACAGCGTGACTATTCTTTTATTTGAAATGACAATCTAACTTTAGGATGCAATCTTCTTATCTTTCTTTAGCAAGCATGACAATATTTCTTTTAAATAAAGCAATAATCTATCTGTTATGCAAGCATTCTTCTTTTCTTGATTTAGCATAGCAAGGGTTCTTCTTTCTATTACGCAAACAGACAAGTTCTCTTAAAGCATACAAAGTCATGTGCTATAATTCTTAGTGTTTACGATCTTATTCTTTAGCAACAAGCATACATTTATTTTGATGGATTCTTTATAAAGCGTGAAAGAATCAGAAAGCTAAGTTTTTCTCACTCACCATGATCTATCGTCTCTATTCCAACAAGGGATCTCTTCATGAAGGCTTACTCTCGAGCCAGCAAACCGATATCTCTTGACTATATAATGCCATCGTGGAGCGGGGCATTACATAATTACCTACTAAGAAAAAGTTTTGTTGAAACTTGAGAAGAAATTTACGATATCCAGAGTAGCGATAGTCCTTATCTCTCGCCATCATCATTCGATAAAACTTGTGATCAATAATATATCTCTCAATCAATAAAGTATTTGTCGGCATCTTAAAATATATACGAACTTATTGTATGAAACGCTTATCTTAGCAACGATATCAAGATGTTACGACCCACACCCGATAAAAGGGCACGAGTACGTGGGTACATCCAGCCTACACCGCAGCATCAGTGGTAGAACGCTGTCTAGGTCAACAACACTATCTAATCATCTCACACAATAATATATATAAATCTGTCAATGATATCTCAAATCCAAAAGGAGGACAATATGGTAATGATATAATACTCAATCACAATAATCTAGAGGAAGATAATGGCACGATAACATATAATAAATAGAGAACTCCAAGTCACAACTAGAATACTACAACCATAAACCAAGTCTAAGAGTCTATCAACACAATCAAGAGTCTAAACAACCATCGACAAGTATAGTATCAACAATACATCCCAAAGTCTAAGTAAAGCCAAAAATAAATCTGGTACCAAAATACTAGTGTCACCGGCTAGACCTCACGGTAATCACGGTAATTATTTGGAGGACTTGTGTCCAACTCACTACGGACCGCAGGAGGTAGCAGTGGTAGCCATGGACTCCATGGCTACCACTGCTACTGTCACCCCCACTTTTTGGATTAGGGGTATTTTCGCCTTTTCGTAATTAATGAGTAAATGATTGCATGATAATCAATTTTATTTAATTTACGGCGACCTTAATTGATTGTTGCACTTTATCGTTATTCGATAACTAGGACGCTGCGCTAACCTTTGACTTCCAACAGATTCACCCCTTAACCTAAACGTGCCAGACCGTTGATTTATGCTTGTGTTCCACCGAAATTCAGTCCCTCATACTTCTATTAATTGTAGAACACATTTTTGCATTAATTAAGCAATAAATTCAATTTTGTACAATTTCCCAATTGTTGGGCACTTTTATGCAAAAGTGTACTAAGGTGTCCATCCCACTGGACACGACACGTGAATAAATCCAGTTTCCCTTCACGTGTATTTTTTTATAATTTTTGGGACCGTGACATTGCAACATCAGTCTCCTCGAAACCATGGCCTCAAAATCCTTGAAACTAATGCATCCTAGCCTTCCATTTTATTCTATTAAATCATGGCCTTGAAATATCTCCATGAGAGGCCAATTCCAAGAGGGTTGACCAGTCAACCCAATTCTAGGTCAACCCATTACATAATACTATATATATAAATATCCTTTCCTGTTTTCCCTTTCTTCCAACCACAGCCGATTCAATTGTTACCATCCCTGTTCTCAAACCCAACTACCCCGACCTTTCCCGCTGATCCCCCTACCACCGCCGGATCTCCTATTCCCGCCCTCGCCGATCGGAGCCGACCGGCAAGAGCGCTGCCATCACCAACCGGCTGAACGCCTCGACTCCGCTGTACCGAGCCGCCGAGTTCTCATCCATACGACCAGAGGCCGCTATTTTCGCCCGACTGAAGCCACCGAGAGAGCCGGAGACCATCGACCGAGACTCGCCTGCACCGCCGCTGAAGTTCGACGACCGCTGCAACTCGACCGCCATTGCCTGAAGCCGGTCCCCGACCCCGCTGTTTTCGCCCGTGCACGACATCTCAACCCGCGCCGGAACAGTTTACCTCCGTTCCGCTGCCACGAACCGACCGGTTCCTCACAACGATCACTGCACCAGAACACTGCCGACAGTCCGCTGAAGCCGGAGAACCGCCTGTGATCAACTAGAGCCGACACCCTTTTTCCTGCGTCCTCCTACTCGATACTGCCCTCACCTTCATTCATCCTCATCGTCGCCGTAGTTGTAACCATCGCCCTTGTCGTCTTTGTGCCCGCGCAGGTTCGTTCCTGCCCACGTTCCCGTCATTTCCTGCGATAATATATATATATATAACTATAAGGACGTATGTATATACGTATTTGCATACGTATTGGTATATTGGTATATATATAATATGTTCTCAGCTAATATATATATACATACGTATAAGTAGTATATAGGTATTCCCTAGTATATAAATACGTGTATTATAATTATAATTAATGAATATTAATGTATATGCCTACGAACCGTATAATGCTCAATTAGTTTAATATATATATATACATATCTATTATAAGTGTAATTAATTAGTACTATGAGATACGTTAGCCATAGTATGTACTATGCAATATGCACCAGGTGTCTTGATTGTGACCACGGATACCCCGTAGTTACATCTACCGGTGACCATGTAGCATGATAGTAGACTGCCATATGTACACTGACATACTGGCAAGACCGTACCATTGACTGTCTGTTATGCACAGCAACTACAGACGTGACCCCCTTGCGTAGTCCTTGAGATCATTATGTTGTTTGTGTATTAGAGTAATGTCTGATGCAGTATTGGTTATATGATGTCTATAGGATTGTGGGATCACTTAGACGACACCTTGGAACCCGGACAGTGGTATTGCCAGCTAAGGACTACAGGCAAGTACATTCTCTGACAGTTTCTATTATGTTGATTATCTCTATAATTCTTGTTGTATAGCGTACATGACTCTGACACTGTTGTTTACACGAGTTAGCATCATTGAGACTTGTCACAAGGAGTCGTGATTGGAATCCATCGTTCTAACTGGAGAAACGGGGAAATATTAGTAGTTTATGTGATCATACCCAACTTACATGCAACATTAGCTCACCCACACCTCACGTCGGTGCAGCCTTACCCTTACATGCCTCATCGTTGTTACATCTGGTTAGCCTGACCTGTTGGGGATGACCGCTAATCAATGTAATGAGTCATATAGTCCCAAGCCGATCACATAATATACTGATGTTTCACACACGTAGTTAGATGATTCTTGACATGCATCTCTAGAATATTGATCTAGCATCCCTACATATTCTAGTTATTGTTCTTGTATACACTTACATACCAGTTCTTTGTTCTTGCGTGTATTTGTAGTTCTATTCATTGTTATATGCATATTGATGATGATGTTCCAGTATTTCTTATTCAAGCATTTCCTTTATTCCAGTATCTTATTGCCAGTTGTTCATATATGTCTTGTATTTCTTTACACTGTGTTATAATTTTTGTCAATATATGTGGAACTGCTGTTAGAGGTGTATTTCGTTCCAATCCTGACTAGATATTTTTTCAGAGAATCTTGAGGATTTCTATACCATGCACTACGGACCAGGTATAGATGCAGACTATGCACCAGAGATCCTAGAGGAGACCATACTTCTAGATGAGGCATTGCCTACAGCTATCTAGATAGTATTTATTTATGCTTGAGACTTATGGAGGTTATTTCAGTTTATGTTTAGACTTAAGTTAAGTTTAATTGGAGACTTGTGTTGGACAGCTAGACTGTGAGTTATCTTTATGTTTGAGACATGGTATTTAACTATGTCATTTCCTTTTATCTTTTATCGTGCCTTATAGTTGTTGTGATTGAGTTACCTTGTGAGATTATTGTGAGATGTATATTGACCTCCTTATGGAGATGGATATCATTAACAGGTGTTTAGCTATATAGTATTACTGTGACCTAGACAGCGTTTTACCGCCGATGCTGCGGCGTAGGCTGGACGTATCCACGCTCTCGTGCCCCTATACCGGGTGCGGGTCGTGATACGTTTTTAGTGGTGGCCCATGCAGGTCTAGTTTCGCAAGTTATGCGATATCGTGGTAGTACGACACCTTAGTTGTACTGCGACGAACCTGTGCTTGGATATAGAAAATAGGATCTAGGATGAGAATATGCTCAATCACACTAGGAAATTCTGAACTTCATATTGTTATTCTAATGGATTGCTTCCTTTAGCACTTTAGTGTCCTTCCTTGATAATATCATGTCTATCACCTTAATTGATTCTTTGATCTGTATTCAGGATGCCACCGAATACTAGATCCATGGGAATGGGAGCAGCCAATTCAGAGAGGACTGCCACCTCTCAACCTGACGAACAGATACCTGGAGATCCTCCTACATCTCCTGTTCGTGTGGGAGTGTCTGCAGCTAACGGGATTCCTCCTCCACCTATACAAAGGATTTCCCCAGCTATGACAGACAACCTTCCACCCCCACCGACACCTATTTTTGGAGGAGTGTCCGCTGACGGGGCACAAATGTTCGCACTGATGCAGGGCATGCTAGAGGCCCAGAGAGTAACAGCAGAGGCTCAGCGTGTTCAAGCTGAGGCTCAGAGAATGCAAGTAGAAGCACACCAGGCACAGACCAAACTGATGAGAGAGAGCATGGAGAATGTTCATCAGGTGACTCTCCAGGCTGTGGAGAGAGTAGCATGACAACCGCAACATCAAGGTCAACAACAACAGAGGTCCGGTACCATAGTGGACTTTAAGAGGATGATGCCTCGAGAGTTCAAAGGCACATAAGGAATACTATATGCTGATGAATGGTTAGAAGACATAGAGAGGAATCTGCGCTTATCACAGATTCCAGAGATTCTTCAGATAGAGGCCGCTGGCAGTCAGATGTTTGATATCGCACTGACGTGGTATCGTACAGAGCCGAGACTCGCCGCTGAAGGACTTACTTGGGAGTACTTTAAGGAACTCTTCAAAGAGAAATTCTTTCCTGACATAGCCTTGGGAGCATTAGAAAGTCAGTTCCATGACTTAATCCAAGGAGGCATGTCAGTCGACGAATATGCTGCAGAGTTTTGTCGATTGAGTCGATTTGCGCCATCGATGGTTCGAGACCCAGGAGACAGAGCTCGAAAATTCAGGAAGGGATTAAATAGGGAGATCAAGTCTCGTACTTCGGGACGACGTACTGCTACATTTGAGGGTATTCTGATGGATGCCCAGATTGCCGAAGACGACTTGGACCTCAGGCCCAAGAGAGGACGTGATACATCTGGAGCAACAGGAGGTAACACAGGACCAGCCAAGCGCCCACACTTTCAACCATAACATAGGCCGTACCAGCAACAACACCAGCAGCAACACCAGCAACAGGCACCAGTTCGAGGACATGCTCAACAACAGCAACCACAAAGACATAATCAACTCGTTGCCCCATGTTCGTATTGCGGAAAGATGGGACATAAAAGAGACATCTGCAGAAAAAGGTTGGGCACTTGCTTATCGTGTGGATCAGCAGCACATCAGCTGAGGGACTGCCCAGCTATTCAGACTCGCCAAGGAGGAGGAGCAGCTCAGAGAGGACCAGCCAGAGCACCTACTATACCAGAAGGCCAGCAGAGAGGACCTCCACTTCCATCATAGCAGGAGAGGTTTGCTCAGCAGCAGCAGCAACAAAGAGGAGCACCACAAGGACGAGCTTACGCCATGACCACTGAGGAGGCCGAGCCAGCTGGAGACGTGATTTCAGGTTCAGTTTACTCAATTCTATTCCAGCACTTGCATTATTTGATTCTGTCGCTTCCCATAGTTTCGTATCTGTATCTTATGCCCTCAAGCATCATTTAGAAACGAAACCATTAAATAGGACTTGCAAGATCACGACAGGAGGAGGCATTATCCTAGTTCGTGATTGTTGCAAGGATCGGAGAGTGTCATTGGAAGGCCGAGAGTTGAGCGTGAGTTTACTCGTCATGCCACTTCCGAAATACGATATTGTACTCGGAATGGACTGGTTAAGTAAACACCATGCTTCTATAGATTGTCACGGAGGAAGAGTAGTATTTCGACCACCAGGAGAGCCAGAGTTTGAGATTGTCAGAGGAGCAGAGGAGCGGAGCAGAGGCACTTTTTGCAGAGCCAGGGTGGAAGAAGAAGAGTTATCGCATCCACTTATAGCGGAGTTCCTGGATGTATTTCCAGAGGAGTTGCCAGGTTTGCCACCAGACAGAGATGTTGAGTTCTCTATAGACTTGATACCAGGAGCGGAGCCTATTTCGCAACATGTCTATAGAGTTAACAACAACGAGTTGGTAGAACTGAATAAACAAGTTGAGGAGCTGCAAGACAAAGGTTTTATTAGATCCAGTTCATCGCCATGGGGAGCACCGATATTATTTGTACCGAAGAAGGATGGCACGGTACGTATGTGTATCGATTATAGAGCTTTGAATAATCTCACTATAAAAAACAAATACCCGCTGCCGAGGATAGATGATCTTTTCGATCAATTGAGTGGAGCGAAGGTATTTTCAAAAATAGACTTGAGGTCAGACTATCACCAGGTAAAAGTGAAGAAAGAAGACATACCGAAGACCGCCTTTCGAACCAGATATGGCCTGTTTGAATTTACAGTAATACCGTTTGGTTTAACCAATGCACCAGCAGTATTTATGAACTTGATGAACAAGGTGTTCCACCAGTACCTTGACAAGTTCGTAGTGGTGTTTATTGACGACATTCTAGTATATTCAAAAATCCCAGAAGAGCATGAAGAGCACTTGAGAATAGTCTTAGAAACTCTCAGGAGAGAGAAATTATACGGGAAGCTTTCAAAGTATGAGTTCTTTCTTGAAAAGGTTGAATTTCTTGGACATATGGTAACGGGTGACGGAATTTCAGTTAACCCAAAGAAGATAGAGGCAGTGAAGTCATGGGCTACCCCTGGTACGGTAGTTGAAATCAGGAGCTTTCTCGGACTAGCAGGATACTATAGAAGATTTGTACAAGACTTCTCCAAGATTGCAGAGCCAATGACTAGGCTGACTAAGAAGGATGTGGAATTTGTCTGGACAGAAGAATGTCAAGCCGCATTCGATGAGCTGAAGAGGAGATTGACGACAGCACCAGTTTTGACGTTGCCATCAGGGACAGGTGGATTCACTATCTACAGTGATGCTTCAGGAAAAGGGTTGGGATGCGTTCTCCAACAACACGGGAAAATAATTGCCTATGCTTCAAGACAATTACGCCCTCATGAAAAGAACTACCCCACTCACGATCTGGAGTTAGCGGCAGTTATCTTTGCCCTAAAGTTGTGAAAGCACTATCTGTACGGAGAGCGTGTGTAGATCTTCACAGACCACAAGAGCTTAAAGTACGTGTTTACACAGAAGGAGCTGAATATGAGACAGAGAAGGTGGTTAGAATTGATGAAAGACTTTGATATCTCATTACAGTATCATCCAGGGAAAGCCAACGTAGTCGCAGATGCCTTGAGCAGGTACCTAATGGCTATGTGTTTTACTTTGGATAGACACTTATTTGCTGATCTTGAGAGCCTGGAAATTGAGGTATTAGTTCCAGGAGCCGAGATTCAGATGTGGGGACTGCAGATTCAATCAGAGTTGATAGACAGAATTAGAGCTGCGCAGTATGATGATGAGACTCTAAGGAATATTAGGGCACAAGTTCAGGCAGGATTGATAGACGATTTCACTATTGCGGATGATGGATCCTTATGACATGGCACGAGGATGTGTGTGCCAAGCGGAGAGCTGCACGAAGAAGTTTTACAGGAGGCATACCGCTCTCAGTACTCGATGCATCCCGGAGCCAACAAGATGTATCGAGATTTGAGGAAGCATGTATGGTGGTATGGTATAAAGCGCGAAGTATCACGCTTCATATCCCGATGTTTAGTGTGCCAACAGGTGAAAGTAGATCGACAAAGGCCAGGGGGATTGCTTCAACCTTTACCCATTCCAGAATAGAAGTGGGAGCACGTGACTATGGTCTTCGTTTCGGGACTTCCTCGTTCTCCAGGAGGAAAAGACGCAATTTGGGTCATCGTGGATAGGTTGACCAAATCAGCCCACTTCTTACCTTTTAAAGTGGATACTTCGACGGAGAAGCTAGCGGAGATGTACGTACAGCAGATTGTCAGATTACATGGAGTTTCTGTGAGTATTGTCTCAGATCGGGATAGTCGTTTTACTTTCCATTTCTGGAGGAGTCTGCAGTCTAGCTTGGGCACTCAGCTCAAGTTCAGTACCGCATATCATCCTCAGACAGACGGGCAGTCTGAAAGGACTATTCAGACTCTTGAAGATATGCTACACACTTGCGTATTGGATCTCGGAGGTTCTTGGGAGGATCATCTACATTTGGTAGAGTTTGCTTACAACAACAGCTACCAGGCCAGCATTGAGATGTCACCATTCGAGGCTTTATATGGACGGAGGTGTCGTACCCCTTTATCTTGGGATGATATTAGAGAAAGAGCCTTGTTAGGACCAGAAATGGTCGTGGATGCAGCAGAAAAGGTAAAACTTATCAGAGACAGACTGCAAGTGACGCAGGACAGACAGCGGCATTGGGCAGATAGCCACCGTAGACCCCTAGAGTTTCAGGTATTGTTTTGATTTGTTTTGTTTGGTTTGTGATTGCTTTGTTTAGGTTGCGTGTTAAGATCGTTGTTCTAGGTTGGCGATTTGGTGTTCCTACGGATTTCTCCGACACGGGGCACGATTCGTTTCGGCAGAGGAGGAAAGCTTAGTCCATGATACATCGGGCCCTTCAGTGTTCTTGCAAGGGTCGGTACAGTGGCCTATAGACTAGACTTGCCGTCTGCTCTAGATGGAGTACATAACGTGTTCCACGTATCGCAGCTGAGACGGTACGTGGCAGATCCTAGTCACGTATTAGATCACTCGGAGATCAAAGTTGGACCGACACTCAGCTATCCTGAACAACTGGTAGAGATCTTGGATCATAGAGAGAAGATATTACGGAACCAGACTATTCCCTTGGTTCGTGTTGCATGGAAAAATCACTCTCCAGGAGAATCAACTTGGGAGAGAGAGGACGAAATGCGCGAGCGGTATCCATATATCTTCGAGACTTGAGGTATAATTCATTAATTGATTGCTTGTTCTTGTGATAGTCATTTTAAATTTCGAGGACGAAATTCTTTAAGGAGGGTAGACTTGTCACCCCCACTTTTTGGATTAGGGGTATTTTCGTCTTTTCGTAATTAATGAGTAAATGATTGCATGATAATAAATTTTATTTAATTTACGGCGACCTTAATTGATTGTTGCACTTTATCGTTATTCGATAACTAGGACGCTGCGCTAACCTTTGACTTCCAACAGATTTGCCCCTTAACCTAAACGAGCCAGACCGTTGATTTATGCTTGTGTTCCACCGAAATTCAGTCCCTCATACTTCTATTAATTGTAGAACACCTTTTTGCATTAATTAAATAATAAATTCAATTTTGTGCAATTTACCAATTGTTGGGCACTTTAATGCAAAAGTGTACTAAGGTGTCCATCCCACTGGACACGACACGTGAATAAATCCAGTTTCCCTTCATGTGTATTTTTTCATAATTTTTGGGACTGTGACATTGCAACATCAGTCTCCTCGAAACCATGGCCTCAAAAACCTTGAAACTAATGCATCCTAGCCTTCCATTTTATTCTATTAAATCATGGCCTTGAAATATCTCCATGAGAGGCCAATTCCAAGAGGGTTGACCAGTCAACCCAATTCTAGGTCAACCCATTACATAATACTATATATATAAATATCCTTTCCTCTTTTCCCTTTCTTCCAACCACAGCCAATTCAATTGTTACCATCCCTGTTCTCAAACCCAACTACCCCGACCTTTCCCGCTGATCCCCCTACCACCGCCGGATCTCCTATTCCCGCCCTCGCCGATCGGAGCCGACCGGCAAGAGTGCTTCCATCACCAACCGGCTGAACGCCTCGACTCCGCTGTACCTAGCCGCCGAGTTCTCATCCATACGACCAGAGGCCGCTGTTTCCGCCCGACTGAAGCCACCGAGAGAGCCGGAGACCATCGACCGAGACTCGCCTGCACCGCCGCTGAAGTTCGACGACCGCTGCAACTCGACCGCCATTGCCTGAAGCCGGTCCCCGACCCCGCTGTTTCCGCCCGTGCACGACATCTCAACCCGCACCGGAACAGTTCACCTCCGTTCCGCTGCCATGAACCGACCGGTTCCTCACCGACGATCACTGCACCAGAACACTGCCGACCGTCCGCTGAAGCCGGAGAACCGCCTGTGATCAACTAGAGCCGACACCCTTTTTCCTGCCTCCTCTTACTCGATACTGCCCTCGCCTTCATTCATCCTCATCGTCGCCGTAGTTGTAACCATCGCCCTTGTCGTCTTCGTGCCCGCGCAGGTTCGTTCCTGCCCACGTTCCCGTCATTTCCTACGATAATATATATATAACTATAAGGGCATATGTATATACGTATTTGCATACGTATTGGTATATTGGTATATATATAATATATTCTCAGCTAATATATATATACATACGTATAAGTAGTGTATAGGTATTCCCTAGTATATAAATACGTGTATTATAATCATAATTAATGAATATTAATGTATATGCCTACGAACCGTATAATGCTCAATTAGTTTAATACATATATACATATCTATTATAAGTGTAATTAATTAGTACTATGAGATACGTTAGCCATAGTATGTACTATGCAATATGTACCAGGTGTCTTGATTGTGACCACGGATACCCCGTAGTTACATCTACCGGTGACCATGTAGCATGATAGTAGACTGCCATATGTACACTGACGTACTGGCAAGACCGTACCATTGACTGTCTGTTATGCACAGCAACTACAGACGTGACCCCCTAGCGTAGTCCTTGAGATCATTATGTTGTTTGTGTATTAGAGTAATGTCTGATGCAGTATTGGTTATATGATATGTCTATAGGATTGTGGGATCACTCAGACGACACCTTGGAACCCAGACAGTGGTATTGCCAGCTAAAGACCACAAGCGAGTACATTCTCTGACAGTTTTCATTATGTTGATTATCTCTATAATTCTTGTTGTATAGCGTACATCACTCTGACACTGTTGTTTACACGAGTTAGCATCATTGAGACCTGTCACGAGGAGTCGTGATTGGAATCCATCGTGCTAACTGGGAAAACGGGAAAATATTAGTAGTTTATGTGATCATACCCAACTTACATGCAGCATTAGCTCACCCACACCTCACGTCGGTGCAGCCTTACCCTTACATGCCTCATCGCTGTTACATCTGGTTAGCCTGACCTGTTGGGGATGACCGCTAATCAATGTAATGAGTCATATAGTCCCAAGTCGATCACATGATATACTGATGTTTCACACACTTAGTTAGATGATTCTTGACATGCATCTCTAGAATATTGATCTAGCATCCCTACATGTTCTAGTTATTGTTCTTGTACACACTTACATACCAGTTCTTTGTTCTTGCGTGTACTTGTAGTTCTATTCATTGTTAGATGCATATTGATGATGATGTTCCAGTATTTCTTATTCAAGCATTTCCTTTATTCCAGTATCTTATTGCCAGTTGTTCATATCTGTCTTGTATTTCTTTACACTGTGTTATAGTTTTTGTCAATATATGTGGAACTGCTGCTAGAGGTTATTTTGTTCCAATCCTGACTGGATATTTTTTCCAAAGAATCTTGAGGATTTCTGTACCACGCACTACGGACCAGGTATAGATGCAGACTATGCACCAGAGATCCTAGAGGAGACCATGCTTCTAGATGAGGCATTGCCTACAGCTATCTAGATAGTATTTATTTATGCTTGAGACTTATGGAGGTTATTTCAGTTTATGTTTAGACTTATGTTAAGTTTAATTGGAGACTTGTGTTGGACAGCTAGACTGTGAGTTATCTTTATGTTTGAGACATGGTGTTTAACTATGTCATTTCCTTTTATCTTTTATCGTGCCTTATAGTTGTTGTGATTGAGTTACCTTGTGAGATTATTGTGAGATGTATATTGACCTCCTTATGGAGATGGATATCATTGACAGGTGTTTAGCTATATAGTATTACTGTGACCTAGACAGCGTTCTACCGCCGATGCTGCGGCGTAGGTTGGACGTACCCACACTCTCGTGCCCCTATACCGGGTGCGGGTCGTGACAGCTACCTCCTGCGGTCCGTAGTGAGTTGGACACAAGTCCTCCAAATAATTGTCTGAAAAATATATCCAGTCAGGATGGAGCGAGTATAACCCTAACAGTAGTTTCAATATATGGTAGAAACTATAATACTGTAAATAGCAATAACTACATGATGAGATGAACAATACAACATCAGAGCAGAATAAGTAGTAGAAAATAAAATAAATAAGCAGATACCAGATGACAATAAGTAATATTGGAAAAATAAGTAGACAGATACGATATAGCAAAAATAATAATGGGGAAATAAATACAAGAAGACTGTACTAAACTGACTACGTCTTTGAAGTACTGCTTTCAATATGTGATCAATCATCAATGATACTATACAATGTCTACGATAGTATGACTCAATCACATACATGATTAGCTATCAAACAATGACTACTATGGTATGGCTCAATCACATACGTAATTAGCTATCAAACAATGACTACGATGTCTAAAATGGTTGATTACATATCTACTTAGCACTATCCCGCCCCGACTAGGATAATGGATCCAAGTCACGACATGTCACGATACGTTAATCACGATGCAAGATCTATAACACGAGAACGATGATCATGGTCTATATAATCAATGAGATATATAAGGTAATCATACTAGAGTAACATCTCATGACGGAGATCCACTATATACTAATATGTGTAACCATCGTATCAGGAATCAAATAAGATATTACTAAATACATGCATTATAATAACTATCAAGTAAGAAAACTGTCAGAGAATGTACTCGCCTGTGGTCCAGAGAAATGAATGTCAAACTGTGTTCATCTCGGTGTCTCAAAGACCTAAATATGAATTATCAAATTAAAACAGTATTTTAGAATTACAAACATGCTATACTAGCTTGAAACTAGATCTCTAAGTCATTTCTAGGTCAAACTAGCCTACTAGGTCAGTATCTTGATACACTAGGTTTCCTAGCCGTACCAAGGTATTCTAGCTGTACTAAGGTATTCTAGCTCATACTAGTATTACACTAGCCAATATTAGGTTATACTAGGTCACAATACCCTATTAGCTACAATACCTATTAGTATCTTGGCTTACAAATAATATACCTTAATGCCAAGCATATACCTTAGTTCATTATCTATATACTAGACTATATAATTGATACCAATTGATACTTTTCATTCCCTTGACTGATACACCTTGGTATTTGTTCGCCATTAAAGTAAGTTTGGGAAATTTTTATTCAACAACAAACAAAAAAGTACAAAAAAATTCTAGACATAAAATCTAAGTACAATATTTAATCTGGGTAGTGTGACGATGGAGATCGAGTACTGTAATGACTCTTTTACTCTGTTGAAGGTCCGAAAAGTAAGTGAGGGATGCTCTCTTCTCTTCTCTCTCTCTTGAGCTTGTGTGTATATACGTAGCTCGTTTGAAAGGGTATAGTCTCTCTGAAGCAGAAAAAAAAAGCTAGCCCTTGGGACGTCCAAGTTGCTTCTATTTATAGCCACCATGTTGATAGGCTATAGGTGCCACATATGCTTCTGTTTGTTGGAAGTAGGGGGCTCCTTCAACAGAATATGGTTACAACTGTAGGCGTATAGTATGGGTTGAGTCCTAGGCAAACTGTCACGTAGACGTTTGTTAGGATTTGCTGTTGTTGGAGATCTTGGCGGTTCTAGTCTTCTGTTTGCGTGACTTGGTCAGCTTGACACATAGCCCATATTTAGTTGGAGAGAATCACTCCAGTCGTAACAGACAGATTTTGTCTCAAGAACCTTGCCGTATTGGACGCATAGAGTCTGATACACATGGGACGCATGGTGTCTCGAACACCGGGGGTCAGAGATGCATGGAACGCATGGAGTCTGGAATGCATAGGGCCGGAGACGCATGGAACGCATGGAGTCTGGGACGCATTAGGCCAGAGATATATGGAATGCATGAATTCTGGGACGCATAAGGCTAGAGATGCATGGAATGCATGGAGTCCAGAACACATAGGGCCTCGTACATGTGGTGCTGCATGCCTGTCAGAAGTTATTATTAGTCTAACGAGAGCTTCTCTTCGCTTAGTGTGCTCACATTTTATAAAACGTTCAGAAAATCTTTTTTGTCAGGATTTTGTATTAGACATAATCCTTGTGTCAGGCCTTTCTGCGACGAATATTTGGGATGCAAGGATGATGCTTTCTCTTGGTCGCAAGGTGAAGAGATCGTGTCTGGATTGTGTCAACTTGAGTTTTCATTGGGAATCAATCTTCCAATTGGTAATTTCTGAATCCCTCTTCATTGTTGCTCATAAATCATGCATTTGACTCCTAGGAACACCCCAATGGCATATGGCTACCTATAGGAACAAGTTCTAGGCTATTTGGTTGAGAATCGTGACTTCTACATAGGTTTTTGTATGTATTTTGGGAAAAATACGAGATTGACACATCAAGTGTGTGTCATGACACTAATTTAGTTATATTAGACTTAGATCGGGATTGTGATACTAGATACGTATCCACAATTGAACACGAGTAGGGCGTATCATAGTATCTTGTGATACAGTGTGATACATGGCTCATTTTGAGTGTTTCGTACAATTACTCCTCAACCTTCATTGTAGCAAGTCCTAATGGCTATATATGATTATATTTGATATGGATATCTAATTCTAATTGAGTATTGGAGATTTTGGTGTGTGGTTTGATAGTGTATCACTTCATACTAGTGTGTATCATGGGTCTAGAGTGTATCCTGGAGAGATGCACTTAAGGTGTTTGAGAAATTGCTTATGATATGCCTTAGTATTAGATGGTTGGGGGTGTGTTCATATAGTGTATCATATATATACATATGGATATAGATAATAGTATATATATGTTGTGCTCGAGTGTGTGGGATGGAGTTGTGTGCAGAGGTGTGAAGCAAGGTGTTGGGGTGCTCGGGAAGTTGGCAGCAGCCGCATCAGTTGTGTGCAGTAAGTTGCATCTGTGAGTGCTTGTGCATGTTGTGGGAGAGTTGCATTTCCTGTTGCAAGACAATGAGCAACAACTACCTGCAGAGGGGGTGCATGTAATATTGATGCTCGGGTTAGGGAAGAGGGGTTGGTCAGCTAGCAGTTGCATCAGCAACTTAAGTGTACACCAGTTACTTCCTTGAGCAGTTGCTCAAACAGTTAGTACATTGAAGATGGGAGATGTACAGAAAGTATATGTGAGGTTTGGGAAAACTACAAAGTAGCAGTTTTATGCTAATGTTGTGTAGGAGTTATAGTTGTAAGGAGATGTAAAGTTGAGGATGGTGTGACTAATACCAAATAACAGTAGCATAGAGTATCAGGTTTTGCAGTAGGACTTGACAGTCAGGTATCAGATTATAAAGGAGATGTTGGCTTGTGTTCTTAATATGTAGAGCAGCAACTGCAAACAGGTACTGCAGCAGTATGAATTAGAGTTATATTCATGTGTCAGTGTCTAGTTGAAGTAACAGAATGGATGGGGAAGTCTTGGTTGTTGCTGTGTGCAGTTTGGTAAGGGGCATGTGAGTATCAGCTAGGATATGTATATGAGTATTAGTTTGGGGGTTATAGTTGGGAGTATCAGTGATACACCCAGATTTGTGTATCAGGTAATACACCTTGTTAAGTGTTGTGTGGCACCCTTGTATCAGTGGGTAGCAGTTTCGGCCATAGAGACAGTTGTGACATCAAGGAGATGGGGTGAAGAGTTACCTGAAAGAGCAATGTATGTGTTACATTTTTTGAATACAGTTGGCATATGGGGGGATCGGGTTACTTGGTGTGAAGGTAGCATTGAAGGCTTACACTGAAGGGTGTATCAGTGAGTAACACTGATTTGAGGTATCAGTTATAACTGATACAACTGATACTTGGTATTAAACCTTGACATGTCAGTTTAGATAGAGTATATGCACTAAGGAGCAACAACAGGTTGGAGTTGTGTGATGTGTTGGTGTTTGGAGTTAAGGGGAGTTATCTGATACATAACAGTATCAATTATCGGTGACTGAGAGTGTAGGCAATAGGGTGATGTGAGGGTAAGAGTACTGTGTTCAACACAGTGTTGATGTAGAGCATGTTAGCTAAAGTTATAAGTTAAGTTCTTATGGAGTATTCATAGTATAGTTAATAGTGTTAGTAACTACTATAGCTAGTATTGGCTTGTAATAGCTAGTTGATAGCTGATATAGACTAATTATCTTAGTTGGACCTAGTTTAACTAAATGACCTAGAAATTGACCTAGAAGCATATTAGTGCATTATTTAACTCATTATCACCTCTATTACACCAATTATCATGATATTTCCTAATAGGTGTGCGTGACACTAGCTCGGACACCGAGTTACATCTTTTGCTCCGGACTAGAGGCGAGTACATTCTCTGATAGTTTTCTTATTTGACAGCCTCTATGTTTCATCTATTTAGTATTGAGATATTTGATTCCTGACATGATGGTCACACGGATTGGTATACGTGGATCCTTGTCATGAGATATTATTGTCGTGATAAATCAGTGATCACCGTCTCATGCTTCATGATTATTAAACGATTACCATGATATCTTCATGATTATATAGACCGTGATCATAGTGCATGATATTATAGACCGTGCAGTGTGATATACGTGTTATAACGTGTCGTGATTCGGATCCGTGTACTAGTCAGGGGATGGAAAGATATTAGTGGACATGTGATCATACCTTATAGTCTGTGATATAGTGTAGCCCGTGATAGTTAGCAGATCATGCAACTCACGTGTGATCACGCTAGCTCACATTTTATATATAGCCGTGTCAGGCCCAAAGCCGATCACATTATCTTACTAATATTTCAAGGCACATTCATTATTATTGTTTTCTTTGTTCCAGTACATTACTTTATTGTTTATCACCATATTGTTCTCAGTTCTTGCCATTATTTACTATGATACTCTTGCTCGTGATATATGTTAGTTCAGTTACTTCCATCATGTATTTTTATTACTATTGTTGCTTCATAGTTTTTGTCAAGTATTAAAACTGCTATTGGGTTATACTTCGCTCCAATCCTGTCTGGATATATTTTTCAGATGATTCATTAGAGGACTGGTGTCCTATATATTACGGGCCGCAGGATGGCGAGACAGTTGAGCCAGTACCCGTAGAGCCTCTTGAGATAGTACCACCATCAAGAGAGACTTAGACTTTTCTATATGAGTTGTATTTGATTTTAGTAGACTTTATGGCATGTATTATTCTTTTGAGACTTATGTTGATATTGGACTTGTATTGAGACTATTGTATTTCTTTTACTTCTATTCCTTATCATGCCATTCTTCCTCTAGTTGTTTTTTGTGATTGAGTATTATTTATCATATTATCATATTGTCCTCCATTTGGAGTTGAGATAGCATGACAGGTACCTTATGTATATATTGTGTGAGATGTGTAGATAGTTATGTTGACCCAGACAACGTTCTACCGCTGATGCTGCGGCGTAGGCTGGACGTTGTCCACAATGTGCCCTTATTCCGAGTGTGGGTTGTGACACGGGAGAAAGCCCTTCTTGTTATATGTCTGCGCCATGGATTATACCTTGAGGACGTATTCATGCTTCCAAACCATTCCAATAAGGTTAAGGCTGGCGGAAGAAATACAATACTAGTCGAGGTTATCCAAAAGTGCCCAAGGTTATAGCGATGCAACAAACATGATATCATCGCCGAGCTGCCTGATAAACGCATGCCTCATTTCATGGGTGCGCACAACCAACTGGGTCTGAAGACAAACGATGGTATTCAGGGTAATCTATCTGTTCACTTCGAACATGGAGCCTTATGATATCATTCCGCGCTTCACCATCGTCAGGACCAACTAATGAACTCTTGCGGAAAGAAAAAGAATATACCCAGCATACTGAAAAAGACATGCAAGTATATACAAGAGCAGAAAAATTATATCCTCGAACAACCTACTCTCACTATGGATCATAGTCTTCTCCTTGTAAGAATATAAGTGTCCACACATTGGCCAAAAGAAAACCCTCCTACTTTGAGGAAAATGATGTCTTACTCATGTCAGAGTTCCCCTGCTGAGAGAGAGCCTTGGGCAACATTGATCATTGATGAAGAAGAAGATAGAAACACCTGATGGTAAAAGAGCAATACAAGAAGCGTAAAATCTCCCTCTTCCTGCTTGCGTATTTATACACTTCCCATGGCCGTTAGATTTCTGTGATAACATCATGAATTTTTGGGAGGACTAATGATATATTCTCCAACGGTTTAGATTTCAAGGCGTCAGGTTTAAATTCATCTGGAGAAAGCTACGATGGCTACGCTCAGAATCCGATGAGATCGTTATTTATTTTCGATCTTACTCCCCAAATCCTAGATCTCGAGTCATAAAAGTGGGTCCTCTGACCCTTCCTTTCTCCACTGAGGGTGTTCCACGATGTCATCTACTCTAAACCCTACTCATAAATTTATCTTCAGACGAGACATGCTTATACTGTTCAAAGTACTTCGAAGTAAAAGAAGATTTCAAAACATTTACAGCTCATTTCCAACATTTTAAACATGTTACAGCTCCGTTTACATGCCAGATTTTTTTTTTCCACGTTTTTTTCTTTTTTATTACTCATTAAACGCCTGGATTAATAGCAATTTATTTTCTTGTCTGTAGTGAATGCTTGGTTCTCTCCCTATATATTTGTTCAGGTTCTCTTCTCAATTCTTCCCGACAGAAAATTCCTCTACGTGAAATACCTTTCTCTCATTCTTCTCTCGAACAACATTCTGTTTTCTAAATTCTTGCTCTTGACAGAGCTAAGTGTAACACCCTATTTTTTTAAAATTTTTAAAAACAAGTTTTTCGAATTTTTCGTAATTTTTAATTAATTATTAAAAATATCCTTCATGGATTAATATTTTTATGGATTAAATTAAGTATTAAAATATTACAAAAATTATATTTTTGGGTGTATTATAAATTATTGGATGTTGTGTAATTTTTCTGAAATTTATTGGGCTCAAAAACTATTTTTAAAATAGCTAAATACCAAGGATTTAATTAAACCAGCTTAAACCCAATTAAACCAGGCTGAACTGGGCTAAACCGGGTTGAACCGGACCTAATTGAACCGAACCGGACCGGCCTAAACCCTACTGAACCCAAATCCTAAACCTAACGGGTCAGATCGGATCCGGACCCGACCCGAACCCGACCCGCCCTCAAACCCTCACTCCTCTCCCCATGACTTCCCCCGCCCAGCGGTTCCCGGCCACGACCCCATCACTGCCGGCCCACGACCCGCCCCGCCCTCGGCCAACCGTCCACGACCCCACGACACCCCCCCGCTCGGGCCTCCCCGCTCCCCTCCCCCCTCGCCTATTTAAACCCCCCCGATCCCTAAAACCACCGCCACCGCCGGCCCACCCCGACGTCGCCGAGCTCCGCCGGTCCACCACGACGCCCTGGTCAACGTTCCCGCCCGCCGTCGACCCTCCCCGAGCAGTCCGGCGCCGCCGCAGCACAGCAACAACGCCGCCGTCGCCGCCGCCGCCGTGCCCCGCCGCGCCACGTCCCTTCGCAACAGCAAGGTACCTGTCTTCCCAGCCTCGTAACTCCCTGTGTATTGACCCATTTTCCGTTCTGTTGAATCCAGCGCGTAGACCGCGTGACCCTCTCAAAATCCCGTGCAACTCGTTCGGGGTATCGCGTCCTGTGTCGGTCGCAAACCGCGACGCAAAAACAGGAAAATAATTTCCAATTTCTAAAATTTCAGAAATTATCCCGAACACCCCAGTTCACGACCGTTTTGCGTGCAACCTGTTAACTATTTTCAAAATCTACTTAAACAGTAATTTAGATCGTATAACCTAGTTTTAAAATCCTATTTTTGTTCAATTTTTGGTGTTGTAGATTATGATTTATTCGCGGGTGAAAATGGCCAAAAACTTGGTATTTAAAACCCTAATTTTTTCCGGAACTGGGTGCGCCCTCCTAAACGAGGCAACTTGGTCGTGTGCGATCTTCACCAAAGAGTGCGCGACGTTAATACGAACGTGTGGGATTTCGCAAAAGTTGATTTGGATGTGCGTGCACACCGGAATCAACGCGTATCCGTCGACAAAGTCCCGTATCGGTCCTTTTCTGAAACTCGTTGTAACTTTGTGTGTGCTCGTCGTTTCGAAACGAAACTTGCGCCATCGGACTCATAGCATTTTTCTGGTCCTGTGACCCAAGTTTGGTTCAATTCTGAGAAAGTTGACAAAATCCCGTATCGTGGGTCCCATGACTCCACTTGACGGGCAATTTTGTTATCGGCTCATCGAAATCCAATTCTGGATATTCCGTTGGGTTCGTATCATCGTTCTGGACTTGTTGACACTAAGTTTGACAAATTTGGAAAACTTTGTCTCTGGCACATTTTTCGGTGCGAAGCGGGCCATATGTGGACCCCGCTTTGACCTGAAACGGTCAATTTTGTCCCTGTGTCCAAATTGGACTTATGGACAGGCAATTCTAGCTATTTGATATCTTCTGAGCATGATGGTAATGTTTATTTAAGCAACCGGAGGAGTACCTGCAGATCCCGCTAATACCAGAGCAATAGTTAGAAACCAAACACCAGGCAAGTGTACCTTGCCAAACTTGCAGTAGTTATCTGATATTATTTCTTGAGTTGTCCATATATATATATAATTCTGTGATGTACATAGTCAACCCAGGACCGTGAGACGTTGCTTAATGTCCGAATAATATTTGGGTGTCGACGCCGTACGCGGAGTCGTATAACATCACTAGAGACTGATATCGCAACCCTATACATTCTCGTGCTTGCATCATCAAGTATGTCATACCATAGGACACCTGACACTGTTCATGAGACAAAATCCTCCTGAGATATTCATGGTGATTCTGTATAGGCTACAGGATTTGTGACATAGACTTTATGTTCATAGCTATCATATGACTTGCTGCATTAGATATGATCTTGCGTGACATGGACATAAGATATCATGGACATGAGACGTGTGATTACATTGGGTGGGGAGAGACACACAGGCTACAGGCTGATTTTATATATGGTGCCGTAGGCCCACTACATAGTAAACTACATAGTATAACTACATAGTATAACTGCTACCGGCTCCCCGACACAGAGCTTGTAGTGGTCTCAGCCTGAGTACTAGTGATGCTTTCACTTGCATATCACATAGCTGGTTACATAGTTTACCCTATTGTTATTGTTTCATTTATTATTGCACTGCATTTATTCTGGTTTGAGTTATTCTTGTACCTTGCTATGTCCCCTGAGGACCTGGATCCGGATTATGTCCCCAGATTTAGCAGAGGAGGTCTATCCCGAGGTGTACGGGACAGGAGCACATATTGGAACAGTACCAGAACCCGAGGACGAGGTGATCGCCGAAGATTTCTCCTGAGTATTTGCTTATTCTATACTCACTTATTTCTGTTGTTTCCTGTTTATTTAATTAATGTATCAAACTCATTATCGGGTTATTCCCTAAGTTATATTTTATTGAGACTTGATGTTGCTTTATATTTTATTTTGTTGTATTTATTTCTGTGGATGAGATTAGTACCTTAGACCCTTATTGTTGTTCACAGCTTAAGTATACCCTGATGGGTCCATTAAACTGGGTTTGCCTATCGGTGTGTGCTGCTGGCCATTGCCATGTATCTAGTCCCTCGGTATTTTGGGACTGGGGCGTGACAAGGTTTTTGTGGTGGCCCATGCAGGTCTACGACTAAATTGTTTCGGTTTCAAGTGAGGAACTGAGCAAGCCTGCGACAAAGATAGGATAAGTTATAGGATCTCATCCACTTGATTGATTCGTTCTTGACCTCTATATCGACTTCAAAATAATTTACTTGCATCCTGCCTTGATTCTTCTGTACGCTTCTCATAGTTTATTTTGGATGCAGAGTAATGGATTCACAAGCATGCGACGAGACTCCTGCGGGAACACCATAAGTTGCAGTGGTCACCTACGACGATGAAGTGACACCGGTGGGTGGTGGTCAATCAACTCAATAAGGCCATCAAGCAGGTCAACCTACCTCAAGATTTCAGTGAGACGATATTCCACCACCGCCGCAGTTTACTCCACAGACGCGTCCCTTTCCACCAGGACAGCCTATTGATGGTCAGCAAATGTTCCAAATATTCTGCACAATGACGCAAGCTCAACAACAGATTCATCAAGAGGGTCAACGTCACGAGGCAGAGAATCTGAGAAATAGCATAGTGACTGCACTGGAGTAGGCGAACCTACCTGCTCGACGGTTATCAACGGGCTCTATCACCGATTTTCTCCAACTGAAGCCCCGTACCTTTTCAGGCAAGGAGGAGCCCACTGAAGTTCATGAGTGGCTCACAAATACTCAACATCAATTAGAAGCAGCTGAGCTTCCAAGAGAGCATTGGATGATTATCGTCCGGATGCAGTTGACGGGCAATGCACATTACTGGTGGCTATCTGAGGAGAGACGGCTCGGACCAGACCGAGTCACTTGGGAGGAGTTCTCCAGAATCTTTCAGGAGATGTACATTCCATCTACTGCTCGATCGGAACTTCAGGACAAGTTCATCGCCTCACTCAAGACAATATGACAGTGGAGGAGTACAATACAGAATTCATCCGTTTGGGTCGCTTCTCCCCTACCCTCATCCCGACAGAAGAGGAGAAGACTGAGAAGTTCTTCGACGGACTAAACTTTGAGCTACAGAGATTGGTCGGATCCATTGCACCTACTTCATACATAGACGTCCTTGCTGCAGTCCGACGCATAGAGCGCGTCACCAAGAGAGAGTCCAGCCTTAAGCGGCCATTCACATCAGCACCAGCCAGAGCACCACAGGGAGAAGCTGCAAAGAGATCTCACATGCACCAGCCACCCAGAGCATCTCCGCAGATACTACCTATATGTCAATATTGTGGCAAGTGAGGTCATCATGAGAGCGAGTGCAGACGCAAGTTGGGATTATGCTTGATTTGCGGATCCAACCAACGTTTAGCTAAGGATTATCCTGAGCATCGAGAGGGAGCACTAATGTTAAACCGACAAGCTTTACCAGCACCGAGGCCACCTTTGGCACCTCAACCAGCACTCTTCCAGCAGGCCCAGCAACAGCAGAAGGTACCACCACAAGGATGCGAACAAGCTTATGCGATGACGATGGAGGACGCACAGACTCGTGGAGTAGCGAATGCGCTTAAGATTTAAGTTATTCATAGATATCTATTCCTAGTGATGCCATAGCACGTGCCTGTTAATTCCTTTTCTTAGCCTTAAACCTAGTGTTTTGAACTTGTTAGTGATTGATAACCTAGTTTTCCCAAGCTGTAGTTTTCCTTGCTCTAACTAAATTTCTTTACTCTTGAATTACCTAACTTTCATTGTTTAGGAAAATACTTTAGGTATTTTGCTTAACCCTCATCTTTCGATTTCTCCTTGATCATGATTCTTTGTTTGTGTCGTGCTTCGAACATGTCTTGCAATCATGTTATCTCTTATGACCGGTTATGCTTTCTTAATTGCGAGGACACAATTCTTTTAAGGTGGGTACATTGTAATACCCTATTTTTTTTAAATTTTTTAAAATAAGATTTTTCGGTAATTTTTAATTAATTATTAAAAATGTCCTTCATGTATTAATATTTTTATGGATTAAATTAAGTATTAAAATATTACAAAAATTATTTTTTGGGTGTATTATAAATTATTGGATGTTGTGAAATTTTTCTGGAATTTATTGGGCTCAAAAACTATTTTTAAAATAGCTAAATACCAATGATTTAATTAAACCAGCTTAAACTCAATTAAACCAGGCTGAACCGGGCTAAACCGGGTTGACCCAGACCTAATTGAACCAAACCGGACCGACCTAAACCCTACTGAACCCAAATCCTAAACCTAATGAGTCAGATCGGATCCGGACTCGACCCGAACCTGACCCGCCCCCAAACCCTCACTCCTCTCCCCACGACTTCCCCCGCCCCGCGGTTCCCGGCCACGACCCCATCACCGCCGGCCCACGACCCGCCCCGCCCGCGGCCAACCGCCCACGACCCCACGAACCCCCCCGCTCTGGCCTCCCCGCTCCACCGCTCCCCCTCTCCCCTCGCCTATTTAAACCCCCCCCCCCCCGATCCTTAAAACCACGCCACCGCCATCACCATCACCTCCGGCCCAACCCGACGTCCCCGAGCTCTGCCAGCCCACCACGACGCCCTCGCCGACATCCCCGCTCGCCGTCGACCTTCCCCGAGCAGTCCAGCACCGCCGTAGCACAACAACAACAACGCCGCCGCCGCCGTGCCCCGCCGTGCCCCGTCCCTTCGCAACAGCAAGATACCTGTCTTTCCAGTCTCGTAACTCCCTGTGTATTGACCCATTTTCGTTCTGTCGAATCCTGCGCGTAGACCGCGTGACCCTCTCGAAATCTCGTGCAACTCGTTCGGAGTATCGCGTCATGTGTCGGTCGCAAACCGCGACGCAAAAACAGGAAAATAATTCCCAATTTCTGAAAATTCAGAAATTATCCCGAACACCCCAGTTCACGACCGTTTTGCGTACAACCTGTTAACTGTTTTCAAAATCTACTTGAACAGTAATTTAGACCATATAACCTAGTTTTAAAATCCTATTTTTGTTCAATTTTTGGTGTTGTAGATTGTGATTTATTCGTGGGTGAAAATGGCCAAAAAAATGGTATTTAAAACCTTGATTTTTTCCGGAACTGGGTGCGTCCCGCTAAACGAGGCGACTTGGTCGTGTGCGAACTTCACCGAAGGGTGCGCACCGTTAATACGGACGTGTGGGGTTTCGCGAAAGTTGATTTGGATGTGCGTGCACACCGGAATCAACGCGTATCCGTCGATAACGTCCCGTATTGGCCCTGTTCTGAAACTCGTTGTAACTTTGTGTGTGCTCGTCATTTGGAACGAAACTTGCGCCATCGGACTCGTAGCATTTTTCTGGTCCTGTGACCCAAGTTTGGTTCGATTCTGAGAACGTTGACAAAATCCCGTATCGTGGGCCCCACGGCTCCATGACTTGACGGACGATTTTGTTATCGGCTCATCGAAATCCAGTTCTGGACATTCCGTTGGGTTCGTATCATCGTTCTGGACTTATAGACACTAAGTTTGACAAATTTGGAGAACTTTGTCTCTGGCACATTTTTCGTTGCGAAGCGGGCCACATGTGGACCCCGCTTTGACCTAAAACGGTCAATTTTGTCCATGTGTCCAAATTGGACTTATGGACAGGCAATTCTAGCTATTTGATATCTTCTGAGCATGATGGTAATGTTTATTTCAGCAACCGGAGGAGTACCCTGCAGATCCCGCTGATACCAGAGCAACAATTAGAAACCAAACACCAAGCAAGTGTACCTTGCCAAACTTGCAGTAGTTATCTGATATTGTTTCTTAAGTTGTCCATATATATATATATACTTCTGTGATGTACATAGTCAACCCAGGACCGTGAGACGTTGCTTAATGTTCGAATAATATTCGGGTATCGACGCCGTACGCGGAGTTATGTAACGTCACTAGAGACTGATATCGCGACCCTATACATTCTCGTGCTTGCATTATCAAATACGTCATACCATAGGACACCTGACACTGTTCATGAGACAGAATCCTCCTGAGATATTCATGGTGATTCTGTATAGGCTACAGGATTTGTGACATAGACTTTATGTTCATAGCTATCATATGACTTGCTGCATTAGATATGATCTTGCGTGACATAGACATAAAATATCGTGGACATGTGACGTGTGATTACATTGGGTGGGGAGAGACACACAGGCTACAGGCTAATTTTATATATGGTGTCGTAGGCCCACTACATAGTAAACTACATAGTAAACTACATAGTATAACTACTACCGGCTCCCCGACACAGAGCTTGTAGTCGTCTCAGCCTGAGTACTAGTGATGCTCTCACTTGTATATCACATAGCTGGTTACATAGTTTACCCTATTGTTATTGTTTCATTTATTATTGCACTACATTTATTCTAGCTTGAGTTATTCTTGTACCTTGTTATGTCCCCTAAGGATCTGGATTCGGATTATGTCTCCAGGTTTAGCAGAGGAGATCTATCCCGAGGTGTACGGGACAGGAGCACACATTGGAGCAGTACCAGAACCCGAGGACGAGGTGGTCGCCGAAGATTTCTCCTGGGTATCTGCTTATTCTATACTCAGTTATTTATGTTATTTCCTGTTTATTGAATTAATGTCAAACTCATTATCGGGTTGTTCCCCTAGTTATATTTTATTGAGACTTGATGTTGCTTTTTATTTTATTTTGTCGTATTTATTTCTGTGGATGAGATTAGTACCTTAGACCCTTATTGTTGTTCATAGCTTAAGTACACCCTGATGGGTCCATTAAATTGGATTTGCCTATCGGTGTGTGCTGCTGGTCGTTGCTACGTGTCTAGTCCCTCGGTATTTTGGGACTGGGGCGTGACACAAAGTTCGATCTCTTTCTTCGAGTTGCGTGCAACGAAGAGAAACCGGTAGTCAGGAGGTTTTACCACTAGGAGCTTCCGAGAAACGTCTGCACATAGATCTCAGATCAACTCTTAGGACAGTATTTCGTGCACAACTTTTCCGGAGGCCAATAACACTTATTTTTATTTTCTTTTTTATCAAATTTGTGAAAAATATTATATATATATATATATATAAATATTAGTAACATTATAACCTTTGACTCCACATGACCCTCGACTGTATATACAACTCCTACCATGTAGTTGTTGCATTGTGTATCTCGTATCCAGCTGGGTGTTCAAGATTTACTTTACGGCTTTATTGTCAATATAAAAAAGAAGTTGTATGAAGTTTATAATCACATCCGATAAAAAAAAAAAGTGGGAGGGATCTATAAAATTAGTCTTAAATGTAATAGACTAGTTCTAACAAGTCCAATATTATATTTCATGGATCAACTTCGGATCAGATTTCACCAATTTTTCCAATAAAATCTCAAGCTCCCATTTGATATACACCTAGCTGGACCACATTATGGAGACTTTTTGACATAGGTATATGCAAGACGTCTTCACCGAATAAAGTTAAGCACCCAACAATCCACAAAGTTGCTAATCCCTCGTTGCATCTTAGTGCATCTCTATATCTTTAACTACCTTTGAGTCAATGGGCTATAATATCACTTGTTGAGCAGGAGCGAACTCAAAGAGGAGTTGATCAATAAAATATGACTGACTTAAAAGAACCTCGTTATTAAGTACAAGAACAATTACAGATATCAATGTCAAGGACCTAGTAAACCTTGTGTTTTCTATTAAGACTAAATGGTGGGAGTAAAATTCCTTCTATATTCCTCTAATGACTACGCGATGAAACAAATACCAAATTACCAATCTCCAAAAAAGAGAAAAAGAAGAAGAAGATATAAACTATAGTATGAGCATCATTAATAAGACCCATCTCAAAATCTAGAAGCTAAATAGTTTCAATTTCTAGATCCTCAAGTCTAATCCATCCACATGAGCTATAGGTTGGGTCTGAAATTTTCTAGATTCAGAATGTAGAAAATTATTTTGTAGAATAGTAAATCCCAATTTGGAACTCCAATTTCTATATTCTAGATTTACATTATTTTTTTTTCAACACTAAATTTTGACCGGAACCAAAGATTATTTTATCATTTTCTACTATTCTCATACAAATCCAACATATTCTACATTTACCTTCTCTCTTTTTTTTTTCTTTTTTTTTTTGGACCTCAAGATGATATATTTTGAAAACCATCTACTAAGGATGCTCTTCGATCGTCATCAACATGCCACATCTATTGCTCCAAGTGTTCATCCAATGACGCTCTACGTAGCACCCCACTTAGACTTCATAGATCCCACGAATTAAGTAACCCCTTATTATATATAGGCTTCAAAACGGTTCAAAAGTGAACCTCTAAACCATATGTATATCATCGTCAATTAATTATTTAAAAAAATAATATTTATTAAAAAGAATTGAAAAAAATTAAATTTATTATAAATAACACTACAAGAAAGAGAATACCTCACACCTTAACCACATGAGTTACAATAGATATTTGTTTATAATTAGATAATATTATGTAGCTAACCGTTTCATGACTCTTTATGAAAAGTAGAAATATATCCATAACTAATTATAATTAAAATATAATCAAACAAATAGCAAATTCTAATTAAAATATAAAAATATATATAATAAATTTTAATTTAAATATATTTAAATAATTTTATATTAATTTAAGAAGAAAAAAATTATTTTACATGCAACGTATGTGAATTTGCTAGTATATATAATACGGCTTAGAAACGGCTCAAAAATAAACCATTTAAGCCGTCTATGCCGTATGTATATCATCAATTAATTATTAATATATAAAAATTTAAATATTTTTTAACTACCATATATGTTCTTTTCTTAAGTAGCTGAGGACCTGAAGTAAAAATTAGAAATTACGTGAACATATAACAAATTATAAAATATATTCAAAAATTAAATTATATTTAAACTAATTACATGATATAATCTAATTAGACACATATCCAAAACTCAAAAAATATATTTATAACAAATTATAATTAAAATATATTCAAATTATATTTTAAATATTCTAATATTACTTAATTTTTTATTTTTTCTTTTAATAATATTATAGTTTTTTTATACGTGCAACGTACGTAAACGTGTGTATATATATATATATATATATATATATATATGAGAGAGAGAGAGATTGTAAATACAATTCAGACTGTGTGTGACATGTTTATTAAAAAATAAAATAAAAGATCTTATTTAAATAATTTGTTTTTGTATAGCTAAAGATGAAGAGAAGAGAACCAAAATGCTCATCATTATTTTAGGTAGAGAAAAAAAAGAAAGCAATAATGAGTGAAATTAATTTGATAGACCAACAAAGAATAGGTCTTGGCCATTAGTTGGATACCAACTGTTCTGATTTGGCAGGTGAGACACTTCCTCCACACCACAAATTAAGAGAGGAGTAACCTTTATGTTTTTATTGCAACTAATCAATCACTTTCATAGCCAATAATTTTTTTTAGGTCCCCTCTGGATTGCGGAATCAGAAAAAGTTATTCATTTTCTATATACAAATGTAAAAAAAAAAAAAAAAATTAAAAACAATTTAAAAAAAATTACATAATACCACTCATTCCAAATATTCACTTTTTTATCTAAAAAATTCAGTCTCTACCAATTTTTCTTAACTTTCTAAACATGAAAATATCTTTTTGGGATGAGAATTATATTTTCTCAAATAAAAAGTAATATTTTTTTATTCTTTTCGCGAATCAAACTAGAGTTTAGGCGGAAGACTAATGGGTCCATTCCAGGGGCTAAACCAAATTTTCTGCTAACAATGGAAGAGGAAGAGAATTGGGATATGTGGACTAGGAATTCTAGTTACTTTCTTATCAAAACAAATATATTGTTCAACTATTTTTGTCCTACATTACATACCACTCATTTCAAATATTCACGTTTTCATCTCAAAATTTCAGTCTCTACCAATTTTTCTTAACTTTCCAAACATAAAAATATTTTTTTTGGATGAGAATTACATTTTCTCAAATAAAAAGTAATATTTTTTATTCTTTTCGGAATCGAACTAGAGTTTAGGCGGAAGACTAATGGGTCCATTCCAGGGGGGCTAAACCAAATTTTCTGCTAACAATGGAAGAGGAAGAGAATTGGGATATGTGGACTAGGAATTCTAGTTCCTTCCTTATCAAAACAAATATATTGTTCCACTATTTTTGTGAAATATTTTTGTTTCTACCCTATTACACGTAGAATTCAGTCGGTATAAAATAAAAGTGGGATCCATATGTAATAGGATAGGAACATAATATGAGACAGAAATAATGGAACAGAAAATTTGCTCTCCCTTCTTATGGACAAGGACTTGTTGAGTGACCACTACAGATGCGAATCAGCTGTCAGTCTCGGAAAACGAAATCCAGTGAAAGACCGCTAGATCATTGTCGTAGCAACTTAACAGAGCGCATCGTGAAGCCTACAAATAATCAAGTGGCTTCAAGCCGTTGTTTGATGTTTGCTCACAATTGCCATATGCAGTCTCAAGATGTCGATTGGGACCACTATACTTAGAGTCCATTTCTGTTTACCCATCAAAACTAAAATCGGATGTTTACCATTCCATTAAAAGATGACCAAGTATCAAGCCACTAGTCAAAAGTAATGTGAATGTTAACCAAATCACTTCCAAAGTAATTTTAGTTTGGATAAAAATAACATATAACACCTTTGATTAGAATGATGAACATCCATTCTAATTTTGGTAGGCGAACAAAAATACTCACTATACTTATATTTGACACGCTGCTCTAGCAGATCCAAATTCAGAGGGAGGCTCTTAGGTCTTTGGAATCCTAAAGGACTACTTGTACGAATGATGTCGTCGCTAAATTGGAAAAGTCCTGACGAACCGACGGAACGACCGTGCGATCGAACGTGTTGCCCTCCTTTTTGCCGGGACGTGGAGCCCACAAAATCAGCTCTCCTGCGTTCACCGTTTAAAAATTCCGACCAATAAGAGCCGACACGTGGCGTCGGTCCCCTTTTGGTGTGTGTAGAAGCACTGAATTCTTTGTGGATTCAATATTTCTCTTCAACATATATCAGTTCTAGGTGCGGTGAGCTTGTTTCCTATGAACAGAATGATATGTTTCTCGAGATAAAAATATAAATTCCCAATGGTCACAAGTGATTTGAGTGCTCGAAAAAACAATAGATGGTGTTAATAATCTACTTTGCGTCGTCCGATGGAGACATGATACGGACACAAATGGGCTCCACAAAACGAACGGTCGTGATCGATTCGGAGGTCCGTTCGAAGCGAACTCAACTTAAATTTTTCCCCATTCTCATTGTCATAAAAGCAAGTTATTAAGGAATTAGACGGAAAGAAAAAAAAAAAAAACCTGGACAAAGTCATGTGGTTGTGTTGTTCTCGGGGAGATTATGTGGCTGCTAATGCTAGAAAACTACCATTCGCGAGTGAGCACGACAGGGATTGAGCCGTAATGTCATCGTATCAATGTAACCGTTGCAAGTCTTTACGTGCTATACACTCCAATCTTTATTTAAATCTATCGGTAACGTTTACGCATATTTGATTGGCAGAAGAAATAACGAAAAAGTCTCGTGGTTCGTGCAGTACTTGTGTACTCGCACGAGCCACCATCATAACCGGTCCGAGAACTCTCAAGACCTAGGACATGATTTAAAAGTTAGACATCTCGAACAGATAAATAAAAAATATTCGATTTTTCTAAACAAAATTTATGAATTCTTTTCACGGATACTAATTTTATGAAACAATTTAACTAACAAAATTTTCTAAAAAAATTAACAAATAAAAAATAACTTAATTGAGTAATCTTATTGTCGTTTTTCTAACAGTCAAACAAGACTAATAAAACAAGATCATTTGAAAATAAAATAACAAAATAACTGTTATAATATATTTAAAAAATAACAAGTAAATTAGTTGGTCTCCTGGTAATGACTCTCTCAATGCATTTTTTGATCTATAGTTTGAACTATGTTATTTTTTTTTTAATAAAGCTTACTATGTATAAGTGGATATAGGTCTTCTTTGGACCGTCTTTCTCCTAAAGTCATTACTACGGAGTATTACTTTGAGTCTAGAATTTGTTTGGACATTCCAATTATAAGGTCTGACTGAGCTAGTAAGTACATTGGGTCATGTTTGGAGACCTTACCAATTGAGGGGCCTAGGACGATCGTCCAACTCGTACGCCCTTTGGGCAGGCCCTGGCAACCGTCCTTCCTCTCCCCTCCCGCTCTGCCGCCGTCTTCTTTCTTTTCCTCTCCTGCTCCACCGCCACTCTGTCGTCCCTCCTGTTTGGTCCTCCGTTAGCTCATGCAAGTACTATACGAGTTATATAGCACGGTTAGAGAAATAATGGGCGAAATTGATTCTGTTATTATTACTGCAGTATATTCATGTTTTATTCCGCTGCAGAGAATTCCAGCTCGAGTGAGTGAGTAACAAATGAGTGTGCTGATGGAGTGAGTACTGGAGATAGAGTTGAACACTGGCTGAGGCTGGTCCGTTTGTAGGTTGTCTGTGACTCTGTGACCTTTGTAATGTATCTAAATAAAAAAATACCAACTCTTTAGTACCCACTGTACCAATGTCTGTGATAGCAATGTGATGCCAATTTGTCTCACGTGTTTCATGCGTGTAACAATAGGATGGTGATGGCATTTTGTCTGAACTAGATTTTTTATTTCATTTTAATTTTTTTTGATGAAGATAAATTTTATTCAGATTCCTTCAAAGGACTACAACTTAGTCTAAAAAACTTACAATCAATACAGTCTGAATGTGACAAATTTACAACACATTGCTATCACAGACATGGTGATGGCATTTTGTCTGAGCTAGATTTTTTTTTTTTTTTCTGAAGAAAGTAAATTTTATTCAGATTCCTTCGAAGGACTACAACTCGGTCTGAAGGCTTACAATCAATCGAAGGCGACAAATGTCTGAGCTAGATTTTTTTTTTCTTTTCGAAGAAGGTAAATTTTATTCAGACCCCTTCGAAGGGATACAACTCAGATCGAAAGCTTACAATCAATCCAGCCCGAAGGTCTATATATATAGAATCACTAGCTTGAAGGTCCCACCCAGCCCGAAGGCTTACATCCCAGTCCGAAGGCACAATCATCCGAAGACTCCATCCGGCCCGAAAGCCTCACGCAGCTGTAGCCGCACCGCACCAGATCCACCAGCATCGCACCTGCACCCGCATCGCATCCGTGCACCGTCAGGACCGCACCGTTTCACGCGTCTGCACCGCACCCAACCACCGCTTCACATTAATTCCCTCAAAGAAAAATTAATTGACATCCAAAGGTCTCGAACCCAAGACCTTCCTGACCAGGTGCATCGGTCTTAACTGTTAGGCTAGATGTCATTTGCAATCTGCGCTAGATTTTTGCTTATACAAAACTCTCAGATTGGTGAAGTAGATTTCATTATCTTTTGATTACTTACCATGTTTGTAAATACTGGATTTTCTATCTTCAGTTTGATCGAATTTGTACTGCTTGATTAAGTTTGATTTTCCAACTCAATTGTGATTAATCTTTGACTAAACTGTTAAAATAGGTATAAATCTTCTTAGCCGCCCACCATGGGATGGCCCAACCGGTGGGTTGCAAGGGATAACAAGGAGATCCTATGTTGGCGGTGAAACGAGTCCTACAAAAAAAAAGTATGAATCTTTCTACTATATTGGTATAGTCTACAAGAAGAAATAACTGAACTAATCACTAATTTTGGAGGATTACGTAACCTAGAATTCTCAAAGTAAACAATTTATATTATGATTATAATAAAAATTGACATCACTTGCCAAGGTGTTTATCGGACCGGACCGAACTGGTCCCAAAGTTGATCAGGTTTAACCAATTTTGGGTCGAGACAAGTCAGTCCGGAGAAGAAGCACAATCAGCCCAGAAAAGAACCAGAAATCGATAAATAGTGGTCCAGAGTTTTAAAGGAATTAAACCAGGCGGATTCTGGGTAGGCCCGTAGGAAATGCCCTTCAGGCCTTAAAAATTTTTTGGGTTAAATTTTTTTTTTTGGGCTTATAAAAAATTAATGTAAATAAATAAACTTAAGCTTGAGTTTTTGACTTAGTCTAAATAAATAAAGTTATGTAAATAAATAAACTTAAGAAAAATTAATGTAGATAAATAAAATTAAGGCTAAATTATCCTAATGGCATCCCAACTATAGCGTTCAGACACTTTTGGTACATACTCTACACTGTTCGATTTAGAAATCCCAAACTTTATAAAAAAAAAATTGAAACACCTTTCATCAATTTTGAAACACATCGAGACCACTTAAAAAGAATATCTGACAATATAAGTATTTAAATTATATTTTTGTATTACAAAATATGTTTTTGAAATGGTCTCGATATGTTTGAGTATTAACGAAATGTACTTTCAAATAACAACTTATAAACTTGGGACGCCGAAATCGAGCAGTGGAAAGTTAATGTGTCAAAAACGTCCTAACACTATAATTGGGATGTCATTAGGATAATTTGGCCATCTATTGTAAATAAATAAACTTAATGAAAATTGGGCTTTAATAAATTTTCAATATATATATATATATATATATATATATATATATATATATATATAGGGTTGGGATCATGATCCACCCCATTTTTTGTCCACCACAAACATCTCTCATGTTAACACCGTTGGATGGGTTTTAAGTCATCTAATCTTAACCGTTGATAAATGAAAGATTAAGATTAGATGACTTAAAGCCCATCCAATAGTGTGAATAGGGAGGATGCTTAGGGTTGACAAAAAAGGAGGTGGATTTGATCCCTTCCCCCCCTCTCTCTCTCTCTCTCTCTCTCTCTCTCTCTCTCTCTCTCTCTCTCTCTCTATATATATATATATATATATATATATATATATATATAATATTTGTTTACACAACTTATGTTTGAGTTTTTATTTTCAACCTCTTCAAGTTTTTTTTTTGTAAGACCGTACAGAAAGTTTGCACAGAGGTTGAAAACAGAAACTCAAACATAAGTCGCATAAAAAAAATATAACTTATGTTTGAGTTTTTGTTTTCAGTCTCTTTTCAAGCTTTTTTTGGTAATACCACAAATGAATCTTGTAGAGAAACTGAAAATAAAAAAAATTCAAACATAGTCACATAAAAAAAAAATATCTAACAATAATAATACATATTAAAAAATATTGTCTAGATGTCTACGTAGATTTTCTATGTCACTTAAGTTTCTATTGGAACCGTTTTCCACAATGCAAGTATTCAACAAGAACTCTACGCGAGATTATTCTTTCGGTATCATGCTCATTATAAACTCCGCTAAAATGGTGCCAAATTTTTAACATCATCCAACTACGATTCATTCTTTCTCTATAGTCTAGTACCCACTGAGGTTGTGCGGGTTGAGGTCCTTGTACCCATTGAGATTGCAGCGTGAGTTGAGACGCTTGTACCCCGTGGTGTTGCGGTGTTGGTTGAGGTGGTTGTTCATTTTTCACGGCAGCAAAAAATTCTCTTCATCAAATATCACTAGATTGCTTGTATGTACTAGAAGAACAGGAAGAAAATTTGGTGGTAGATTTGGATAAATTATGTTCGATTTATAGGAATTTTGGGGTACCAAATGACCACCAATACCCTTAGATTATAGCTATTATAAAGTTTTTTTGGTCATTTTAACAAAATAACCAACCCTAATTAACGATAAAAAAAAGGGATAAGATTTAGGGGTATTTGGAAAAATATAACACCACCACCACGGAAAAGTTCAATTTGATGCTCCCCAATCCAAGCAACGGAATAAATCTAGATGTGAATCTGTGGTTCAAATGGCCGGGAAAAGGCTTCTTGAGGAATAGTATGTTTGAAGGGCCGCGGATCTCAGTCATCTCACATATCGCTCAACACACCCTTATTGCTGCTACTCGACAAATATTGGTATTCGTTTCCTGGGCTTGTAACATAACTGGAAAGTCGACTTCAGATCATGTTCGGGTGCTTGCTTTCTCTGGTTTACAATAATCCGGGCTTTTGAGCTTAGGGTCGTACCACATTCCCGATTAAGTTAAAAAATATTACTGAATAAAAGCTATTTTGCAACTTAAGAATCACACGGTATCACACTTCTCTAACTAAATATCATAGGTTTTGTTTCTTAGCAATTTGTTACCATGAACTTCGTTTTGTAACTAAGCTATTTTGCAACTTTGTTAAGAATAATGGAGTGGCAGGCGTAAGAGAATTTGCTTGTTGGCAGCAAGGCCAAGAAAGGTTCAACAAGTGGAACAGCCAATGCTCCTAAAACTTCAGCAAGTCCCGGTGCAGACGCACACGACTGCTTGCCGAGACTGGGACTCGAGCAGGGTGCTCGCTCCGATGATGCGACAGGATCGAGGGCTTCCTGCGATGGGCTCGGCGGTTTGTCCGGAGCGGCCACCAATGACTCACGCTCGGCCAAGAGTGAAGGTTCTTCGGTGCAGACGTGTTGACGTAAATCAAGAGGAAAAATTGAAAGACACGATGGCTTCCGGTGGCTGATATGAAAATATGGACTACTCGGTGGACTTTCTGGAGATAATAAAAAATATTGATTATCTGAAAGAAACGCTGGGATGATCCTGGAATTAAAAAATCAGACTCTGATACTATGAAACAAATCAATAATATTATTTTTTATTAATATATGTTGTAAAAGAAAATACAACCATATATATATATATATATATATATATATATATATATATGGAGAACGGCATATCCGTATAGAAAAAGGATTATGTATCTGTATAGAAATCTAATTATAAATCTAATTAATCTTAAACACAACCTAGTTATAGAAACCCCAAATAAATCATCACAATAAATTTCAAATAATCAAATTTTAAATATAACATCGTATACACGCGGGGGTATATCAAAATGATTTAAGTGGACTGCCAAGAAACACTTATTAATAACAATCCTATAATTTTGTCTTGAATAAAAAATCTTATTAAAATTAGAAGCTATATCTTGAACTAAGGAACTAGATTCTTATATGATATAATCTACATGCAATGAAACACTGTGTAGGTTAACTTTTTAAGAAATCAATGTCGCATTAAAGAAATATACAAGCAAGCAAACAAAACACTGTTCTGAATTAAGTCATCCCCACTATGGGGTGGTCCAGAAATTGTTGGGGTTTTTGGCTTCGAGCTCAGACCAAGAGTTGTGAAGTGGGTCGGACGGTCCGAAACCTGGCCCATGACCAGTCCGGTAAAACCAGAGTTGGGCCACCGATTAAAGCCCAGGACCATGGTTGACACACCTCGGGTTGGGTTTGCTCCCCCAGACCCGGGCCTGGGCTAGGCCTGGTCGCCCATCCGGGTTTCTCCTCCAGGCCTGGTCGCCCAACTGCATGCCTGAAAACTTCTCCTCTATCATTGTTGTGGTTGGCAACAAGTAGCAATCAACAATATTCTATGCATAATACCAATTTTTCTGATAATGCAGTGAATTTAATCTATGGAGTTTAGTTCATATGAACTAATACTTACTTTTGAAGTAGCATACATCTAACAACTTTAGCACCCAATTTCATTTAGGGCCAAGTATTGTAACTTGCAGATTTCGTCTAATACTCGATGATTTGGTATAAACACTGGCCTAATTATATGGACAGTTGAGGCCTACTCATTCCCAAATATACCTCAACATATAAAATTGCTTAGAGATTTAGAAATTGATGTAAAATTCAATTGTTTATTAAACACCTCCAATACTTTGCATAATATCTTGCATACTAAGGAACACAATGATATTTGGTTTAAACCCAATCTTGATTGAAGAACTATGATATTAGAAAGTCAAACATCTAAGCACAATTCGTCAGGCGGGCATACATGAAATAAATCCCAACAAATTTAGGATATTCAACGTATAGCCTAATGAAGGGAAAAGATTACTACATGGACAAAAGCTGACTCAAGTATTTACCTTTTCTTAGTAAGTTCCTCTTATATCAGACTATATACACTACTTTTTGTAGTCAGTACAATACAAAGTAAATGCCACTATGTAAGTTTACCTTCTACATACCTCTCCTTTAGATTCTGCAGAGCTTGCCTGATCTCATCATCACCTTGAGTGGAGTATTTTAAGCAAATCAATCTTTGGGCAACACGATATGCCATTTGAATTGAATGATATTGCTCACAGTTAATATCCATCTTGTTTGTTTCCTATCAATGCAAACATAATATCTCTATTATTTTTCTTATGTATAAACTTTGTTGTATTGTATTACGAATAAATATTAGTATGCACATATCGTATCATTCTCTTTAAGGCCTTCAAAAGATCCCTGGATCCCGTTAACGTAGACCTTTTGATATTGATTTATCCCCCTTTGTCATTTATAGAACTATACATCCTATCTTCAGAGTTGAATAACTGTTAAACCTATATGAATTAGTATGAAGAATGATTACATGAAACTTGGAACACAGAACGAAAACAGAAACATGCGAGGTACTGGTATGCAGTATTTTGGAAGTAGGCTTATTTTGGAACATGGAATGCTTTTAAGGAAAAAATGTGTAAAATATAACACTATTTAAGATTCAAACTAATCAAGTACCATAATACACCACCACGAAAAATCAAAACCAAAAAGGATTCGTAGGTTCAAAGCAATCTAGAACTAATATCTTCTCAAAAATAAGTTTTGGACTTAAAACTTCTAATAATAATAAAAAACTAAAATAACTACATCTTCCCTTTAAAAACTTGGTTGGAAACCCAAGCATATGTTGTGTTAGTTTGCAGGAACGTGGATTTCCACATTCGATGGAACTCTGCGTTGCAAAATGTGCGGTTCGGATAGCAGAATGCTGTCTATATGGTGCATTCAGTTAACTATGGTATGAAGTTGATAATGTGGTACAGAACTTAAAAGGAGAAGATATGGAACTCTGCGTTGCAGAATGTGCGTTCCGGATAGCAGAATGCTGCCTATAATGGTGCATTCAGGTAACTATGGTATGAAGTTGAGAAGATACGGAACTCTTTGTTGCAGAATGTGCGTTCCGGATAGCAGAATGTTGTCTACATGGTGCATTCAGGTAACTATGGTATGAAGTTGATAAGGTGGTACAGAACTTAAGGATGTGAAGATATGGAACTCTCAATTGCAGAATGTGCGTTCCGGATAGCAGAATGTTGTCTACATGGTGCATTTAGGTAACTATGGTATGAAGTTGATAAGGTGGTACAAAACTTAATGATGAGATGATAATTTTGGGAACGAAACGCGAAAACCGTTCCCCAAACCAGAGAGTACCTACGAGAGAACCGAGCAAAACGTACAAACAAAAAAAATACCAAATACAAATCGCAGACACAGATTTTTACGTGGAAAATCCAGATAGAAAAAATCACGGGACGATCGAAATCCAATCCTGAAAAACCTCCACTAATGGAATAAATAGATTACACCCTCTACAAGCTCCTCACAGATCTAACACGGATCACCGCAACTCTTTGGAACAGAAAATAGATTACAACCACGAAGAAAAAATACAATAAAAAATACCCCAAATTGATCTCCTTCTCCAAAACGACCTCCGATCATTCTTTCTCCTCTCCAAAGTTGCAATGGCACTCTTGCCACCTTTTTTTTTTCCCTTGTTGTTGTATATTGCACGAGCCTTTAAATAAACCCTTGCATGAATTAAGATTTTCATATGGAAATCCATATATGAAAGCCAAAAATATTTATGGAAATCCAATTACATTCAATCATATATTTAATGGAAATCAAATCATAAATTAGTTTACCATAAATTGAAAATCCAATTATATGGAAAGTTAATATATGAAAGATCCAATCATAAATATATAATTAAAGTCAAAAATAAAAATCCAATATAATATTTACTTACCATAAATGTTCCAATACACGACGCTCGATGCACTTTTTGAGTTTTTTCGACAAACAGATGGTGCTCGTCGCACTCCGGGGTATTCTCCACATAGGTTGGGAACCCCACACACTCCAACAAATCTTCCCTTTAACAACTATATGGAGGGAGTCGTCATCCCGACGATCCGCCTCCAATACTCAAACTTTTCCATTGGAAGAATCTTTGTGAACATGCCTGCTCCGTTGTCATCTGTATGAACCTTCTCAAGCGTCGCTTTCTTCTTTTCCACAACATCTCGTATCCAATGATACCGGGTCTCAATGTGCTTAGACCGGCTATGAAATGTCTGGTTCTTCATAAGGTGAATAGCACTCTGACTATCGCAAAGCAAAGGATATTGCTCTTGCTTCAGCCCAATTTTCTGCAACTTCTTCATCCACAGCAACTCCTTGCAAGCCTCTGTCGTCGCAATGTACTATGCCTCTGTCGTCGACAAGGCAACACACTTCTGCAACTGCGACTGTCACGATATTGTTCCACCAGCAAACATCATCACATAGTCCGAAGTCGATTGCTTCGTGTCATCTCCAGCCATATCAGCGTCGGTATACCCAACCAGCTTCGGCTCGTCACCACCAGAAGAAAGTCTCCAATCGGCAGTGCCCTGAAGATATCGTAGAATCTACTTGACCCCACTCCAATGTACCATTCCATGATTGAAAGTTTACCTGCGCTAACTATGCCAACTGCGTGAGCGATGTCTGACCTCGTACACACCATAGCATACATAAGACTTCCCACAGCTGAGGCATATGGAACCCGCTCCATATCTTCCTTCTCGTCCTCGGTAGATGAACACTGCTCCTCAGTGAACTTAAAGTGAGCCGCAAGGGGGTTACTTTCTTCGACCCGTCCATCCCGAAAGGCTGAAGTACCCGGTAAATGTACTTCTTTTGGGACAAGTGTAGCATCTTGGACTCTCTCTCTCAGCTGATCTACATCCCATGAATAGTCTTCGCTGCGCCCAAATCCTTCATAGAGAAGGCCGCGCCCAGTTGGCACTTCAACTCTGCTATCCTAGTGGCATTCCGACCCACCAGTTGCATATTATCAACATAGAGCAGTAAAATGATGAAATCATCCTCGGCAAAGTACCTCACAAATAAACAGTGTCCGACGTCGTCCATGCGTAACCATGCTCCCCCATAAACGACTCGAACTTCCTGTACCACTGTCTCGGAGCCTGCGTCAGACCATACAAGCTCTACCTCAACTGGCAGACCAAGTGTGACTTGCCCTTCTCACAGAATCTCTCTGGCTGCTCCATGTACAACTCCTCCTCAAGATCACCGTGGAGGAATGTCGTCTTCGCGTCCATTTGCTCGACCTCCAAGTCAAAACTGGCTGCCAATGCTAGCACCACCCGAATAGACGACTGACGAAAAGAACTTATCATAATCTACGCCTTTTTGCTGACCGTAGCCTTTAACTACCAGCCTCGCTTTGTATCGAGGGCAAGTAACATCGTCTATCTGCTTCACTCTGAATACCCATCGATTCTTCAAAGCCTTCTTGCCCTTTGGCAACCGCACCAGAACATAAATAGAGTTGGCCTCCAAGGAACTCATATCCTCCTGCATGGCCTACATCCACTCCTGCATGTGTTCGTCTTCCATAGCCTCTACGAAACTTTTAGGTTGTCCACCGCCAGTCAGTAGCACATACTCACCCGGTGAGTATCTCGTAGATGGTCGACGCTCTCTATCGCTCCTCCTCAATGGAACCACTGGTGCTGGTTGTATACCAACAACATCCTCCTCAGGAACTGCCTCCTCGAAATGATCATCCTCCTGAAGATCACCCTGACCACCATCAGTAGGCTGATGATCAAGGTTGGGAGCAACTTCATGTACTGGCTCCCCCATAACTGGATCCTCTGCGATGTCCTCTGAAAACTGCTCGAAGCGAAATGACTCTAACTCAGGCAATTCCTCAGCCTCAGAAGGCATCTCAGAATCATGAGTGTTGGTCATGGTCTGATCCTCGACGAATACCACGTCCCTGCTTCTGTAGAGCTTTCTTCCCACTAGGTCGTAGAGTCTACAGCCAAACTTATCTCAACCGTAACCGACAAGGACGCACCGCCTCGTCTTCGGCTCAAGTTTGGATCTCTCGTCCTTCGGTACATGCACGAAGGCCTTGCATCCAAACACTCGCAGGTGATTGTATGACGGCTCTTTGTCGTACCACACTTTGTCAGGCACATCACCTTGCAAAGGAGCACTAAGAAATAAATTAATAATATAAGCAGCTGTGTAAAGAGCCTCACCCCAATAGCTGTCCGACAAGTTTCTTCTGATAGCAAACATCGTACCCTCTCCATCAGCGTCATGTTCATTCGCTCCGTTACACCAATGAGCTGAGGTGTCTTTGGCGGAGTCTTCTAGTGTCGTATCCCTTGATCTCTACAGTATGCATAAAAGGAACCGATATATTCGCCGCCATTGTCTGATCGAACACATAGCAGCTTCTTGCCCGTTTTTCTTTCAACGGAGGTCTGAAACTCCTTGAAAGTGGGCAACACCTGATCCTTGGTCTTTAAGGCATAGACTCAAACCTTCATGGAACAATCATCAATAAAAGTTAGAAAGTAAGAGGCACCACCAATGGTTTTTACCTTCATAGGACATCAGACATCCGAGTAAATCAACTCGAGCAACACCGGCTTCCTTGAACTTGGGTGACTTTGGAAAGACATATTTTGCTTCCCCGCCAAACAGTGCTTGCACCTCTCCAATTTTGTAGACTTTAGCCCTGGAATCACATTCATGTTCACCAAGTAGCTCATCCCCTTCTCGCTGATATGGCTGAGCCGTCTGTGCCATAACTCAGTAGACGCATCAGTAGTTGCGTTCACCTCCTAATCCCCCTGTGCGCTTTCTTCCATATAGTAGATTCTGGACCTTTTGCTTCCTCTACCAATCACCATCGAACCTCTGGAAAGCTTCCACTAACTTTTCCCGAAGAGATTGAAGAAACTCTCGTCATCCAACCTTCCGACACCATGTTGAAACGGATATCAGGGACATGACGAACATCTTTCAGAATAAGAATTGCACCCGTATTTGTCCTCAAATGCATATCTCTAATGGCAACTGCGTTCGACACATCTCCATTTTCCATCTTCAACACTCCACAGTCGCCTGTTGTGTAAGTAGCAAATATGCCCTATTGTGAAATACGTGCGTTGAAGCACCTGAGTCCACCAGCCAAGAGTTGTCATCGCAGGCGAGGTTCATAACTACCTCATCACCTACAATGATCAGATCGCCTCCATGTGTCGAGGCCGCCGTTGTAGTGTTCTCGCCCTGCTTTCCCTTGTCGCCCTTCTTCTCTCTCATTCAAGCGAAATAGTTTCACTTGATGTGGCACTTCTTGCCACAATGGTAACACTCCGAGTTCTCGTACCGACCCTTGAACCTTCCCCTGCTTTTGTCTCTGCCACCGTCCGGACCCCTGCTTTTACCCCTTCCGTGGCTCTCTGAAACAAGCACCTCTGAGTGGGATGTGGATGAAGTGGCCTGAGAACGTCTCCGCACCTCTTCATTCAGTACCCCGCTATTGGCAAACTCTAGACTGACCACGCCTTCCGGAGAAGAAGCGATCATAGACACTCGTACGGTCTCCCACGAGTCTGGCAATGTACACAGCAACCATAGTCCATGAACCTCGTCGTCGAACTTGACTCCCATCGAGGATAGGTGGTCAACCACGCCCTGGAACTTACTCAAATGATCCGTAATGGACGCCCCATCTTTGTACCGCATACCCATCATCATCCGGATCAGGAACAATTTATTTACCCCGGTCTTCTTCGCATACAAAAATTCAAGTTTATCCCACAGTGTCCTCGCGTGCTCAATACTGGCAACGTAGTTGTACACGTTCGTCACGAACTACCTGATGTACCCACACATATGTATATGCTCGAACTTCCAGTCCTCTTCGGATTGTCACTGGGCCTCTCGGAAGCAAATACCGGCAAATGCAGCTCTTGACAAATAGCAGATCCTTCATCTTGCTCCTACAATAGTGATAGTTGGTACTGTTCAGGTTTACGATGCGCACCGGCTTCGCGTCCATCTCTCCTCCCTGGTTTGCCTGTCAACTCCTGACACCATTCTGAAAGTCCAGAACCTGGCTCTGATACCACACTTTTGGGAACGAAACGTAAAAACCGTTTGTAGAATATTTTGGAGTTCTATTTTTTATTAATCATCTCTTGGCTATATATATATATATATATATATATATATATATATATATATATATATATATATCTTACATAAAATCTCCTAATACATTCTAATATACCAACACTCCTCCTCAATATGGGCGAAAGATATTCACTAAGCCCATCTTGTCACATCCTCTAATCATATCTACAGAGCTAAGTCCCTTGGTCAGACTGTCTGCTACATGATCCTTGATTGGAACATGGCCTAGCTCCAATAGTCCACTGTCAAACTTCTCCTTGATGAAGAACCTATCGATCTCGATGTGTTTGGTCTTGTCATGTTGCACTGGATTGTTGACGATACTGATGGCTGACTGGTTGTCACACCAAAGCTTCATCTTGGCTCCTTGATCCAGCTTTAGCTCCACCAGCATACTCTTCAGCCATAGCAGCTCTGCATACTCCCAAGACCATAGCTCTGTACTCCGCTTCAGTTGTCGATCTGGCCACCACTGACTGCTTCTTACTCCTAAAAGAGACCAAGTTGTCTCATACAATTATGCAATAGCCCGAGGTAGACCTCATGTCATCAGCACAGCAAGCCCAATCAAAGTCACAGTAGCCCTCGATGCTCACGTGATCATTCTTCCTGAATATCAGCCCCTTTCCGGGGGCACCCTTCAAGTATCTCAAAATCTGGTACACTGCGTCCATATGACCCTTCCTTGGGTCATGCATGTAGCGGCTCACCACACTCACTGCAAAGCAGATATCAGGACGTGTTTGGCTCAAATAGATCAGTTTGCCCACCAGTCTCTAGTATCTGTCCAGGTCAACTGGTTCTCCAGTCTCAGCACCCAGCTTGAACTTCTGATTTATCGGCATCGCTGCAGGTTTGCATCCCAACATCTCTGTCTCTGTGAGAAGGTCCAGCGCATACTTCCTTCTGAGAAAGAATAATCCGCTATGTTTCTCGAGCAATCTTAATCCCAAGTACCGAAGAAGGACAAGGTCCTTCACCTCGAACTCCTTGCCAAGCCTCCCCTTGAGTCGGACAATCTTCTGCTCATCATCTCCTGTGATAATCATATCGTCCACATACACCGCATGCATGGTGATGTGGCCTCCACTCCGACGAAAAAATACAGTGTGATCAGCGTTGATCTACCGATATCCCATCCCTATCATCGTCCTCCTGAATCTGTCAAACCATGCTCGAGGAGACTGCTTCAGTCCATAGAGGGACTTCTTTAACCTGCAGACCTTACCCATTGTCTTATCAATACAGAATTCTGGTGGTATCTCCATGTACACCTCCACTAAATCCCCATAAAGAAACACATTCTTCACATCCAGTTGTTGTAGCTTCCATCCACCATTCGTTGTCAAAGAAATCAGGGTCCTGACGGTGCTCATCTTCGCCACTGGTACAAAATTCTCGTCGTAGTCAATGTCGTACGCTTGACTGTATCCTTTTGCCACCAGTCGATGTAACGCCCCGCTCCGCGTCGGCGTTATGTATCAGGTGAGTGGGCAGAACTTCGTTCTCTGATTCTTGCACGTCTTAATAATAACCTGAGTTTTTGCTTGCAATGTTTTCATAAGAGAATGATAAGAACCTGCCTTGCATGTTAATGAACGAACTCACCTAGCTTGTCTTTGAATCAATGTCTGCTTAACGAGAATCCTGAATCGCTTGCTTAGAATGCATGAACATGTTCACTATCGTCTATGCTTCGAGAGAACCATACTGTGCCTGAACGTGTTCAAGTGATAAGTCGGATTGCCCCGCAACAACGATTGTATTCTGGTGGTTCGTCTCGTCTGCATACTAGAGTTTATTTGATAGTGTTCCATGCATTCGCATGCGGTCGGACAATGGCTATTGGTGGAAAGCTGAGCTGCATGTGTCACGGCTGCTACAGAGATAGTGGAAAGCAACCATGAGCCACAGCTGCCTCTAGCATCAGATAAAGAGTCATTGGTATGCTGTACAACCAGCTGCCGATCCTGAGATACTTGGGGACCGCCCTGCATATAGCTAAGTCATTGTGTTGGCTTGGATAGTGACTGCCCCTAAGATCGTGCATTGTGTGTCTAGCTTTGCATCTGACCCTGGAGTCGCACGAGACACGCTGCGCACACCCTGAACATGAACGGTTTGCTTGCTTGCATATTCAATATGAAACTCTGTTTCCAAACATGTTTTCAAACAATGTAATATAACTCTGCTAGCGAACTGCATGAAACGAACCTAGGTAAAACTAGAAAGATCACTAGTAATGTAATGTTTTATAACATTATTACTTAGTGTTGGTTTGAGTGAATGCTTGTTTCTGTTCAGTTGTTTTATCTCACCAGTACTTGTATAAAGTGCTGACCCACCAACAGTTTACTTGCTTGCAGGTACTGGATCGTCCGAGGGAGCGATAGGCGTGCCACAGTCCCTAAGACCCGGAATCCTGGTTTCGATTGTTGCCCCGAGAATGCTATCGTATAAGGGGGCATAATGTATGGAACGAACGTGTGCCTTTGCTAAAGGAAACCCAAGTTGCCTCGATTGTCCCGAATACTCAGTTGGCTAAATGCATTGCATTACAACAAGTCCCTTTCCGCTGCTTACTCGATTGATGCGATGATAGCCAACTATCAACTTAAAACAATTGGCCTTGCACGGGCACAACCCCAGGCCCGTGCGGCATCACGTCCCCCGAAAGCTCGAACGGGCCATTCGCATAGCTCCCTTCCTTCCTCGCACCCGCGGGACGGGCGCGGTGATTCGCGTCCGGCGCACCGAGGCACGGTGATTCGTGCCCGGTTCGTTAATTCCGGCCGTACGGGGCGGGGCAGGGCGGAGCGGCGGCCCGGGCGGGTCCGGGGCGTGACAGTCGAGCCTTGTAGCGCTCAACCTGTCCATCTTGGTTCTGCTTCACAGTAAAGACCCACTTGCATCCGACTGCCCTCTTCCCTTCTGGAAGTTTTACGAGTTCCCAAGTGTGGTTCTTCTCAAGAGCCCCTAACTCCTCGTGTATCATCGCTTTCCACTTTGGATCGTTCTTGGCAACCTGCCAATTGTTATGTACAATAATACTATCCAAAGACGCAATGAATGCTCCATGAGAAGAAGAGATGTTATCATATGAAACAAACTGAGCAAGGTCCCAACCATATCTATCAGGAGAATTTTTCGCATTGTTGCGAGTGGTCCTCCGTACTGATAATGGTGTGGGAGGGGTAGGAAGAATGATATCACCTGAAGGAAAATCTGGTGGTGGTAGTGTAGGTGTCTCAAGAGTCGAGACGGACGTAGGCAAGGGACTTGGCACTGGCACTATAGGTACTGGTCCTGCAGTTTGCTTCCCTTTCCTGCTGTAGTTAAGTAACTCACCCTGAGCCGTGGGCCTAACACCTCTCATCTCCTTCCCATGTTCCTCTTCACTCTCCTCCTCAACCGTTCCTCCATGTCATACTCTTAAATCGGTCACCAAACTCTCACCAATCTCCCTCTCTCGCCTCATACCCTCAGTTTCAGGTGAGTTGTCCATGGATGAGGTTTCCTCCTGACAGTAGTATAGCTCAAGCTCCCTGAAGTGAACATCCATGCTCACAAACCTCTTCTTCTCTACTGGGCTCCAGCACACCTACCCCTTCTAAGTCGCCGAATAGCCCATGAAGACACTTGACTGCTCTAGGGTCAAGTTTTCCAACAGACGGCCTGTTGTCCTTTACAAAACATACGCAGCCAAACATCTTCAGCGGGAGTATCCCACAATTATTTCCTTGCAATATCTCACATGGAGACTTCCATTCCAGTACTTTCGAGGGCATCATGTTGATCAGTTAAGCTGCTGTCAACACTACATGTCCCTACAGACTGTGGGACATTCATGGCGATAATCATGCTCCTTGCCACCCCCATAAGGTGTTTGTTCTTCCTTTCTGCCACTCCATTCTGTGCTGGTGTGTATACACAGATGGTCTGATGCTGTATTCATTGGGCTGACAGGTATTCCTTAAGTGCTTTGTTGGTATACTCTGTCCAATTGTCAGACCTTAGTACCTTCATCACTGCTCTGTACTGAGTCTGGACATGTTTATGAAAGTCCCGGAAACAGGCAAATACATCACTTTTATTCTTCATCAAATACAGCCAGGTGACACAAGAGGAACAATCAATAAAAGAAACGAAATACTTGTAACCATTCATAGTAGTTGTGACGCACGACCCCCAAACATCAGAATGTATAATATCAAAAACAGAAGAGCTCCTATGGTCCGCACTAATATACGAGCTCCTAGTAAGTTTGCCTAAATCACATGCGTGACATATTAGTTTCTCCTTATTTGCTTTCTCATAAATAGATGGATACAACATACTCAAAATACCAAAAGAGGAGTGTCCCAACAGTCTGTGGTGGAGTATCAGTGTATCCTCGGCACTCATCTCCGGTCCTCCCATTCCTGCCATCTCTGCCACAGACACCAATGCTGAATCTAACTCTACCCGATCCAGGTACCACAGTCCATCATGCCAAGTGCCAATCCTTAGTCTTCGTCCCCCCTCCTTCTCCTGGAAGATCGCGTTAGGAATATCAAAAGAGACAATGCATTTTAGTTGGAGGATTATAGAACTAACGAACAAAAGACTGACGGTTAAAGAAGGAGCATGCAAAATATTGAATAATTTAACTGAACCTGTACAATCGACAGTAACCTTTCCGACCACCGGCTGAAAAGTACCATCGGCTGTTTGATTACTTTCCGCCGATGCTTAGTGAGTGTAGGAAGGGAACTCACTAGCATTCCCTGTCACATGTCGAGACGCACCCGAATCGACAATCCAGTCCGACGATCTAAGGGAAGACATATACAAGAGCAAGTGAGTCGTCAATACCTTCCGATAAATGGGCATACATGGCAGCGTTGCCTCTGGCGAAGACTGAGGTGGACGCCTCCTCAGTCCCACCCCTCATGTCTCAATTGTTTGACGCTCTTTGCTTTCTCCAGAGTACCTCTAGCATGCCCAGCAGTGCCTGATCCTCCTCAGTATAGGTACCATCAGTTCCCTCATCGCCTTCTGCTACCAGCAGGTTCGCCCGACGTTGACCCCCACGACCACGGACACGTCCTCCAAACTATCCACGTCCACCACCTGAATCTTCCTCCTTGGGTGGTTTGGTGCAAGCATACCTCAGATGGCCCACCTCTCCGCAGTTGTAGCACTGTCGGGGGTTCTCCCTTAGGTCATGTGCCGCCTGAATTGGCAACCGCTAGTGCTGACTTCACTTCAGGAGGACCACCTATCCCTACCTGCAGCTTGATGCGAGTCTCCTCCTGGATCATGGCTGAGATAGCCTCAAGTGTAGGGATCTTCGGTTGGGCTAGAAGTATGGCTGTCCTTTGAGCAAACATTGCGGACAGCCCCTTAAGAAACTTTATCGTCCTTTCTTGCAGACATACATGTCTCTCCTTACACTTCGGGTCCTCGCAGCTCGCCCGATTTGAGGAGTGGTCGTAATCCAACCGCAGACGCTCCAACTCCGTAGCATACTCCTGCACCGTCTTCTCTCCATGTATGGTGTCGTCGATCTCCCCCTTGATCTGAAAAACACTCAAGTTATTCTCCACACCATCGTAGGTCCTCCTCAACTTCTCCCACATGTCCTTTACCATCTCAAGGCCATCCACTGTGGCGGCGATCGACTAGACTAAAGAATTGAGTTGCCAAATGTATATCACCATATGAGTGGACTTCCACTCGTCGCGTCCTGCCAAGCCCTCATCTGGTTGTCTTCTCTCCTGACAAGAAACCCTCCAGGTTTTTCCTTGTGAGGGTTCTCCTCACCCGTCGTAACCAACTCAGGTAGGTGGTCGGTCCATCAAGCTTCAGATCGATGGAGGGAAGCTCCAACTTCGTCGGTATTCGTGTCGCGCTCTCACCAGCCGACAGTTTCATCAGCTTCATCAACATTGCGACCTCCGCAGGGTCCAACTTCTTAATGATCTCCATCGATCCTCCTCTTCTCCGATCACCTCACACCCATCCCACAATTCACGTTCGTCCTCTACTAGACCCGATCATGCCTCTCCCCCATCGGATCTAGGCCTTCGATGTCAACGTCCGGAACGACCCGCGGGAGATCGAGAACCGCAACAGAAGGCTTTTGCGAGCTCCGCAGGAGTCATAGCATTGCAGTGGTGGCGGAAGTGTGGTGGCGGCTAATGTGGTAGTAGCACGGCAGCAGTGGTGGCGGCTAGGGTTTGTGCTATGATACCATGTAGAATATTTTGGAGTTCTATTTTTTATTAATCAACTCTTGGCTATATATATATATATATATATATATATATATATATATATATATATATATATATATATAGCCTTACAATCCTCAATCTTACATAAAATCACCTAATACATTCTAATATACCAACACCGTTCCCTAAACTAGAGAGTACCTGCGAGAGAACCGAGCAAAATGCACAAACCAAAAAACACCAAACACAAATCGCAGACAGAGATTTTTACTTGGAAAACCAAGATGGGATAAACCACGGGACGATTGGAGTCCATATAACGACCCGTTTCGTTCAAGCGGATAGCCGATTCAAACGGCGCTAGTACAACGACCCGACCCGTTTTGCTTAGCAATAAGACTCGTTTGAAGCAAAGGATTCCAGACTTGGCCCTTTAGGAGTTCAGACTTAGACTTTCAAAGGCACGCTCGGAGTATCGCTCGATCGAGGCAAATCATCGCTAAGGTGGGTGACTACGATAAACATGTCTTTGCTTAGCATGCACACTTAAAAATACGGACGATACATGCTAGTTGCTAGACGAATCATCCCTTGCATGCTAATAAAGAGTACAACGCACCTAGATAACGGAGTAATCTCATCTTATATTGCTTGCCTAGAACATGGTAAAGAAGTAACTTGATAGTTTCCTTATGCGTTGCACCATATGCCTATGCACGGTTTCAATCCTCGCACTAACCCTGTTAGACTCGTGCTAGCGTAGCGGTTTATGTTTCTATGGCTTCGATGCTTGCCTGCTTCATGTGCTAACTAGTACTCGCTTGTCTTGTTTAAATGCCAGTCTCGTAGATTCATGTCGCGGCCTGGAACACAACACGAAACATGATTCCCTCACCTGGGCAGGAAGACTATCAAAATAGTCGTTCCGAGCCAAGTATAAAAAACATGGAACGACTTCGGGACCGTTGGGTCGCCAGGGTAGTTCCTAAACCGGGAGTTGCAAAGATGATAAGAAAACATAAAATTAAGATGCAAGTAAACAATGACTAAAATGAATGGCACTAAGGAATGGCAATAAAGGAATGACACTAAAAGAATGGCTCAAGGAGCCCGTAACAAAGAAAGATGAAAGGACCAATGAGTCAGGAACGGCCTGGGATGGCTTGTAGCGAGGCTCATTACCTGCGCCTACAACCATTGCCGTTTACTCAGAAGAAGAAGATATCAAAAGAAAAAGAAAGAACAAATAAAAGACTCACTTGGTCGCGGACGCTTGTGCACAAGCTTGATTTCCTACGGACGGGGCGCCGGGGCACCGGGACCGATCCGGCCTAGGAGAAAATCCGGTAGTCGCGCTAGTTGTAGCTAGCACGGATAAGTTCGGTCCGTCTCCGGGGCACCGGGACCACCGTCTTATTTGCGACTATGTCCATAATGGCGTGTAGGCCAACGACCCGTTCATATAGATTAAGTTAGGCTCGGTTGGACAATCCGCGTACGAGTCATTGCATTGCGTCTAAAAAATCTGAGTTTGAGTAATCTGAGAAATGAACAAGTAATCTGTGTTGCCTGAGTTTTATAATCATTAAATAACCTGAGTAACACGCATGAATCTGAGTAACAAAGTAACTTGTGTTTCACAATTTAAGCAAACTCGTGCACCTGATTTAGAAATACACTCGTAGTATACATGTGTTCGCTATGCGATTCCTTGGATTTCAATATATGTATATATTCGTGTTTGGCTAACTTGGTTGTGTCATTGGACAGGGAAGTTAGAATGGTAAGTTTCGTCGTGTTACCCTTCTATCGCACGACGTACTGCCACACGAGTTAGGCTTTGTATTTTATGCCATGAAACTGATTCTAAGGCAAGACTAGAAAGATAACTTAATAGATGGTGCACGGAACCTATATAACGTGTTTGGATTTGTCGAACGGACGAGAAGCCTCCCCACTAGTGCATTCATGTACTGATAATCCACCATAGTGCTTGCAGGGTGCGGGAGAACCTCGTTCGGTGCGGAGTATCCCCTCATGTGCGCTAAGGTGTGGAGTTCGCTCTGGAGTCTTAGAGTGTTGCGTCCGGAGCTGAAGCACATATACAAGACATAATGTTGGAACATCGTCTATGTATCATCCCAAGTTGTAAGCTACTTGGCACGCCTTTATTGTTTAGAAAGGGAGAGAGCTTGAGCGACTTGTAATCTCGGCCTAGCGCCGCTTGTAATAATTCTTGATTATCAATAAAGAGCTTGTTATTGTTTCATACTTGTGTTCATTCAATGCTTCCGCTATGACTATTCTGTGAACTTGTTACCAAGTGCCTCTTCGGTTGTTATTCCGCTGCATTCAAACTATCTTTGCGACTCTGTGGCTTAGCTATTTCTCCGCCTGTTCAGATTATGGCCTTGCGCGGGCGGAACTTGTGCTCGTGCGGCATCACGTCCAGATGGAAGCGATCGTCCTGCAGGAGCGCTGGTGCGGTGATTCGCGTCTAGCGGGGACGGCCAATTCCGCGGGAGATCGGGATGTGACATATTGGTATCAGAGCACGGCTTTACGTCCTTGGACTTCTTATCGATTTTCTCAGTTTCGAAAGCTCATTCGTGGGTTATGTTACAGACGCTCTCTCTCAAAGTTCCAACGAGATATTTTATACAATGAGTCTAAATATTTTCGAAAGTGCATATGAATGATATGATTGCTTGTACGAAATTGTGATGCGAAGGCCTTTGAGCCAACCAGTGTCAGACTTCGTGGGAATAGACTCGTGTTATAATCTGCAAGTTATATGTGAACCCAGATACCTATACGTGAACACCAAGCGGGTTAGTGTGCGAGATAGAATATCGTTCGGACAGTTAACTATGCACACAGTCTTTCGGCTAAGTTGTGTTGAGTATCGCACGATAAGATCCTTGGGTACGAGCAAGTTTGTGAACGAAATTGAGATATCATTCATGTAAGGATAAGTCAGACTTATAATGGCTATCGATAGAAACATTATCGGACTATCGCTAAGGCGAATCTAAAGAGTCGTGCCTGGATTTCGACATATAGTTCAGACGGTTATTCGTATCGATAAGTTACGACTCAATATAGTTTGTAAGGAGGACATCGATAGAGGTGTATAAGATATTAAGATTATTAAGGCGACACATAGGGATTGCACAGGAGTTCTAAGGAACGAGTTAGATGGATTGATGCGAACACGATTGAGGATTTAATTGGATGACTCGATTCCTGAGTGGTGTATGCGATAACTCAAGAACGAATAAGCTATTTGATAATTCGTAGAGTATGGCTCGAACCCTGAGTGGTGTATTGATCATCTTGGAAATGTTCGAACGAATTGAGGATTTCGGAATAACAAACGAGTCTAGCAGCAAGCGACGTAATTGTGCGAAGCCTTTGTACAAATACCGCTTAACAAGCAAGTGAATTCGATGGAATCGTGCGAGATTTCATTCAAACGAGTTAGAATGTGTTGAACAAGTGATAAGGCTTATATCGAATAGCGATTCAAGGTAATGAAAATCAATACCTTGGTCGAGAAAATCTAATAAATCATACGAGCGATTTCGAATTGAATCAAATGAATTGAAACTTGAGTTTGTGAAGGAATAATCTAGGATGCGATTAGAGTATAGCGCGATGGAAGATAGCGTGCATAAAAAAATATGGATTGAGTAGGATATCGCTCGATGGAATTTTAGCCTGAGTATGAATGTTATGGTTTCAAATTGGAAGACTGGATACGATATCGATAAGTTAAAGATAGCACGGATTGATACAAGTAAAAGAATGTTGTGGTTCGATGAAAGAGATAAGCGATAACGGATTCGATCTGGAGTTTGGAAGAACGATCTTGAATCTAGTTCAAAAAATAACCCTCAACAACCAGGCACGGCCGAGAACGATTATCCTGCGGGAGCGCTGTCATGGTGATTTCACGTCCGACGGGGATGATCGAACTCACGGGAACATGTCTGATGATTATTCAGACGAACTCGATAAAATGAAACGTAACGAAGGTGGATAGACTTTGGCTTGAGTATTGAACTTAGTTGTTGAGGAATGCTAGAAGTAGACTACAAATTGATCGAACGATAACACTGAAGTTGGACGATTTGGCTAGACGAATTATGATCACGGCATGAATGAACATAAATTGGTGGATATATATATATAGAGCTTGGATGGAGCGAAGTGTAAATGATAAGGTGTCTCGATCGTTTCGATGATAACCATAATGTTCGACGTTCTTGTCTTGTGCGAGCGTAACTCCATGCTCGTACATGTGTCACGTCCGGATTAGGACGATTATCCAACGGGAGCGTTGACGTGGTGATCTCACGTCCAGCGAGCATGATCGAACTTGCGGGAGACCGGAAAGTGACACTTGAAGGATCGTCTTGACTTGTGGTTCAACACGATAAGACGAGTTTTAGGATACAAATGAATCAAAGTGTTTTGAAGAGGAGTTAGTCTAGAACGTGAAGTAAGATATGCTTGATGGTTTCATGAACGGATATGTAGATCGTGTTGGATGACTTAGAGTTTATGATTGCGATCGAAGATTTAAAATGGGATCGTAACTTGGTGGTCTAGACTTAGAAAATAATTGATAGGTGAATTATATCAAACGTAATGGATGAGATAGACTATGTAAATCGATGGGTTTGACCTGCGACGTGGATTTGACTGAACGGACTCGGACCATGTGCAAACGAACGTGTTAATATGAGTAGGATGATCTGTGCTCGATGTTTAGAAATCTAAGTGAAACGAGCATGGGTAGAATATTCCGTGCAAATGAACAATGGTTTGACCTTAGGAATTGGGGCGAGCATCGTGCGACGAATTTGCATGATGAGTCATGAGCATAAATTGTACCTATGACCTTGTGAGCTGACCTAGTAATTAGGCAGACGACCCTGTGCCGAGTGAAAGAGCTTGTGTAACCGACTTTAGAGCATTGCATGAGCAAGCCATAGAACTGGGGCAACAAGACTTAGACTGGGAACAATAAGTGTGCTATGTTTGACAGGAATGGAATGGACGATAGGACATGGACGCTAGTCGGTAGATCGGATAGATCGTGCTTGACGGTAGTGCAATGCTTGGTTTAAGTGGGACTGGAATGACTTGGATTTTATTCTGACCCCGTTTGTGGTATCATCGTGATTCGTAAGACGAGAACCCTGGAGATTTTCGCGAGTAGCTTGTCCGACTTCACTATCACTAAGTTTGGTTAAATGCATATGTTTGAGGGACGCCTTGAACGTGCATGATCCAAGACTCAGTAATATGTTGAACTCGAGTGCAAAAACTTCACTATTGCTAAGTTGGTTAACATGCATATGTTCGAGGGGCGCCTTGGATATGTGCACGATCCAGACTCACGATATGCTAATCTCGAATGCTAGTGCAAGTGAATATGTTAGATTCGCATGGACGAGTATCACGATTTGGATAAGTTTTCCTCAGCCTTAGATCGTCATTCAAGATGGATTATAACGTACCCCGCGTTAAGTGATATATGTTCCGCGCTAAGGTGCAGAAGAGACCGAGTCAGAGCTTGGATTGAATGATAGAGTCATTCAATGAGACAGACCCAACATGCACGCGACACGGATTGTTATGCTTGAGATAGATTCGATAGTATACGATAAAACGATTTGCGCTCAGGAAGCCTCGAGGACGAGACTTTTTCTGAGTGGTGTATAATGTAACGACCCGTTCTATTCAAGCGGATAGCCGATTCAAACGGCGCTAGTGCAACGACCCGATCCGCTTTGCTCAGCGAGAAGACTCGTTTGAGGCAAATGATTCCAGACTTGACTTTCAAAGGCGCGCTCGGAGTATCACTCGACCGAGGAAAATCATCGCTAAGATGGGTGGCTACAATGAACCTGTCTTTGCTTAGCCTGCACACTTAAAAATACGGACGATACATGCTAGTTGCTAGGCGAATCATCCCTTGCATGCTAATAAAGAGTACAACGCACCTAGATAACGAAGTAATCCCATGTTGTATTGCTTGCCTAGAACATGGTAAAGAAGTAACTTGATAGTTTTCTTATGCGCTGCACCATATGCCTCTGCACGGTTTCAATCCTCGCACTAACCATGTTAGACTCGTGCTAGCGTAGCGGTTTATGTTTCTATAGCTTCGATGCTTGCCTGCTTCATGTGCTAACTAGTACTTGCTTGTCTTGTTTAAATGCTAGTCTCGTAGATTCATGTCGTGACCTGGAACACAACACGAAACATGATTCCCTCACCTGGGGCAGGAAGACTATCAAAATAGTCGTTCCGAACCAAGTATAAGAAAACATGGAACGGTTTCGGGACCGTTGGGTCGCCAGGGTAGTTCCCATACCAGAAGCTGCAAAGATGATAAAAAAATATAAAAGTAAGATGCAAGTAAAGAATGACAAATGAATGGCACTACGAACGGGGCGCCGGGACATCGGGACCGATCCGGCCTAGGAAAAAATCCGGTAGTCGCGCTAGTTGTAGCTTGCACGGATAAGTTCGATCTGTCACCGGAGCACCGGGACCACCGTCTTATTTGCGACTATGTCCATAATGGCGTGTAGGCCAGGGACCCGTTCATATAGATTAAGTCAGGCTCGGTTGCGACAATCCGCGTACGAGTCATTGCATTGCGTCTAAAAAATCTGAGTTTGAGTAATATGAGAAATGAACAAGTAATTTGTGTTGCCTGAGTTTTATAATCATTGAATAACCTGAGTAACACGCATGAATCTGAGTAACAAAGTAACTTGTGTTTCACAATTTAAGCGAACTCGTGCACCTGATTTAGAAACACGCTCGTAGTATACATGTATTCGCTATGTGATTCTTTAGATTTCAATATATGTATATATTCGTGTTTGGCTAACTTGATTGTGTCATTGGACAGGGAAGGAAGAATGGTAAGTTGGTAAGTTTCGCCGTGTTACCCTTCTATCGCACGGCGTACTGCCACACGAGTTAGGCTTTGTATTTTATGCCATGAAACTGATCCTAAGGCAAGACTAGAAAGATAACTTAATAGATGGTGCACGGAACCTATATAACGTGTTTGGATTTGTCGAGCGGACGAGAAACCTCCCCACCAGTGTATTCATGTACTGATAACCCACCAGATTGTTTGCAGGGTACGAGAGAACCTCGTTCGGTGCGGAGTGTCCCCTCGTGCACGCTAAGGCGTGGAGTTCGCTCTGGAACCTTGGAGTGTTGCATCCGGAGTTGAAGCACATATACAAGACATAATGTTGAAACATCGCCTATGTATCATCCCAAGTTGTAAGCTGCTTGCACGCCTTTATTGTTTAGAGAGGGAAAGAGAGCTTGAGTAACTTGTAATCTCGGCCTAGCGCCGCTTGTAATAATTCTTGATTATCAATAAAGAGCTTGTTATTGTTTCATACTTGTGTTCATTCAAATGCTTCCGCTATGACTTTTCTGTGAACTTGTTACCAAGTGTCTGTTCGATTTTTATTCCGCTGCATTCAGACTATCTGTCTGACTCTGTGGCTTAGCTATTTCTCCGCATGTTCGGATTATGGCCTTGCACGGACGGAACTTGTGCTTGCGAAGCATCACATCCAGATGGGAGCGATCGTCCTGCAGGAGCGTTAGCGCGGTGATTCGCGCCTAGCGGGGACGGCCGATTCTGCGGGAGATCGGGGCGTGACAGTCCAACCCTGAAGAACCTCCACTAATGGAATAAAGAGATTACATCCTCTACAAACTCCTCACCAATCCAACACGGATCACCGCAACTCTTTAGAACACAAAATGGATTACAACCACGACGAAAAAAGACAATGAAAAATATCCCAAATTGCTCTTCTTCTCCGAAACGGCCTCCGATCCTTCTTTCTCCTCTTCAAAGTTGCAATGACACTTTTGCTACCTTTTTTTCTCTTATTTTTTCCTTCTTGTTGTATATTGCATGAGCCTTTAAATAAACCCTTGCATGAATTAGGATTTCCATATGAAAATCTATATATGGAAGCCAAAAATATTTATAGAAATCCAATTACATTCAATCATATATTTAATGGAAATCAAATAATAAATTAGCTTACCATAAATTGAAAATCCAATTATATGGAAAGTTAATATATGAAAGATCCAATCAGAAATATATAATTAAAGTCAAAGATGGAAATCCAATATAATATTTGTTTACCATAAATGTTCCAATACACGGCGCTCGATGCACTTTCCGAGTTTTTTCGACACACGGATGGCGCTCATCGCACTCCGGGGTATTCTCCACATAGGTCGGGAACCCCACCCACTCTAACAGATAAGATGGAATGTGAGAGTGAATGTAGATGTGAGAGTGAACGTATATAATCTATTACCTTTCCTTTCATCCTTGTAGTGATGCTCCTTGCTGTCTCAACCACAGAGCTTGGAAGACCTGCAACTCCAGCCAGTAACAGTCCATAGTGAGGCACTAGCCGCGGCCCATCCTTGAGACGAAACTGGTAGACAGTGACTAGTTTAAGGCTAAAACCATACACAGTTAGGATAGTTCTACATGAAATCAAATTGTGGTGAGATCACCTTGAAGTCTAAGCGGTTGTTCCTCAGGTCAACTTCAAAATGGAGTATCTTCACGTTTGGATACATGGTTGCCAATTCAGATAGGCCTTCCATATGTGTAGCAAACAGTGTATACCTGATGCAAAAGATCAATCATGATTTTGTCTTAAAAGTGTTTCTTTTTGTTTCATGTAAAGACAATCAAGATAACAAATAAACATGAAATAGTGGCCTAAACATACAATTAAGCAAGTAGCTACTAAACTGTCAAAGAAAAAAAAAAAAAGATTAATTCAGATGGAAGTGGCTACCCCTTGATGTTAATTAAGATTACAAGGCTAGAACTAATAATGACATGAAATAGCTAACCATGAATGATGGATGAAAATGGGAAACATAACAAGTAGTTACTACATTGACAAGATGGAAATAAGTAATCATCTGTGTGCACTTTGTTCAACCAACAATTAATGAAAGGGTTATAGCAATAATTTCAAGGCAATAGACCACAAATATGAGGCATGTGGTTCCAAGTGCTCAAGTCAATACGCTTTGAGGGAAAGAAGATATTCACAACAACTCCATGCAATTGCGAATCCATCAGAGGAAGAAGTAGCCCTTCCAAGTTCATCCATAACGACAAGGCTCCTATATTCAAACATGAAGATCTTTAGGTGCCTCTATCCTCACAAATATTCTGCAGTTTATTCGAATTACATTTGATAGAGAAAAAACCTTGGAGAAACATTTTGCATGAGGAAAGCAGTCTCTTTCATTTCGGTCATAAACTGCAAAGCACAAATGTGTTAATAAGCAACAATATACTTCTTATTCAAGGATCTCCACATTTTCAGAAACTCTTACACTGAGTGATGGTGCATAATGGTATCAGAGAAAGAAAAAAGGAACGGCTATTAACTGTTACTAATAACACCTATGGTAGAGAAACAAGTAGGATATGTTGATTAGAAATCTAGTGCAAGAAATTTTTTTGCTAAATGGTATAGATGATTGAGGTATATACAGTAGAACCTCGATGAATTAATTTACTTATCTTGATCACTTTAAATGATTGACATCTTCCATAATTCTTGTCATTCTCGAATAATATACTATCTTGTACCATAATGATGTCTCCTTATTGTTTTCATCATGTTACAAAATGGCACCTCAGACATATTCCAGAAGGGCATGCGAGACCAGAGCACCTGGCTGTTCAGGAGCAGTTGCGGAGGCCGCTCCAGCTGCATCTGAATGTCTTCCTACAACTCCTTCCCTTCCAGCCTAGGGAGCCATACCACCGAACACTAGAGACATGCCCATTGAAGGGAGGCACTTATATGATCTCTTCAGAAGCATGATGGAGATGCAGCGGGTTCAGACTGAGGCCCAGAGGAAACAAACAAAAATGAGGCAAGAAAGCATCGAGAGTTCCCATCGTATGGCTTTGACATCTATGGAAAATGTTGCATCTCAGCAACAGCAGCCCATTCAGCAGAAAATGGGCGATATCTTGGATTTCAAGAAAATGGTTTCTCGAGAATTCAAGGGAACCGAGGGCATCCTATATGCCGATGAGTGGCTCGAGGATATCAAGCGAATTATGCGGGTTGCCCAGATTTCCGAGGACCTGAAGATCAAGGCTGTAGGCATGCAGCTTCAAGACATCGCCCACACTTGGTTCAGAAATGAGCTCAGGCTTGCTGAACCAGACCTGATCTGGGACCAGTTCAAGGACCTTTTCAGAAAGAAGTTATTTTCCGTAGTAGCCAAGGGCGTTCTGGAGAAACAATTCCAGAACTTAAAGCAAGGCAGTCTCTCAGTAGATGAATACGCTGCGGAGCTCGGCAGGCTGAGCCGATTCGCAGAATATATGGTGAGAGATCCGGAGGACCGAGCTCGCAGGTTCCGGCAGGACTTGGCCCAGGAAATTCGAGTCCTTATTCCCTCTAGTATCACGACTTTTGCTGGAATTGTAGCAGAAGCCCAAAGGATCGAGGTAGACTTAGGCTTTAAGCCCAAGCCGGACCGGGATGCATTCGAAGGAGGCAGTAGCGCGGGACCGGCAAAACGTCCCCATTTTCACCAGAGAACTCTCCAGCAACAGCAGCAACATTATTCTCCAGCTAGAATTCCAGTTCAGCAGCAGCCTCAGAGACAGATTCATTAGGCCCCTTTTTGCCATTTTGTAAGAAACCAGGACATACTTGGGAGATATGCAGGAAAAGGCTTGAAGTCTGTATATACTGTGGTTCTGTGAGACATCAGGTAAAGGATTGGCATATATCTTCTCAAGGTGCAACTATTCAGAAGGGACTAGCTAGGCCACATGTTACGCAACAGAGGGGACCTCCACTCCCAACACAGCAGCAACAATTTGTGCAGCACCAGTAGAGGGAAGCTCCTCAGCAAGACAGAGCTTTCACTATGACCGTCGAGGAGACCGAGCCCACTGATGATGTTATAGCAGGTTCCATTTTTCTCGATTCTATCCCAGCTGTAGCTTTGTTTGATTCTGGTGCATCTCATAGTTTTATATCTGTGTCCTTTGTGCTTAAGCATAATTTAGTAGTTAAACCCTTGAGTAGGAATTGCAAGATCATGACTGAGGGAGGCATTATCCTAGTCAGTGATACTTGCAAAGGGGCGTCGCATTACCTTAAGAGGCCGCATTATGTCTGCTAGCTTACTCGTAATGCCACTTCCGAGTTTTGACATTGTCTTTGGGATGGATTGGTTGAGTATTCATTATGCTAGCATTGACTGTCATGGAGGTCGTGTGCTGTTTCGACCTCCAGGAGAGCCGGAGTTCGAGTTTGCTAGAAAAAACAAGCAGGATAGTAGAATTCTTTGTAGAGCTATGATGGAGGAGAAAGATGCAACTCATCATATTATTGCTGAGTTCTTAGATGTATTTCCTGCGGAGTTACCAAGGTTGTCGCCAGATAGAGATGTTGAGTTCTCTATTGATCTAGTGTCGGGAGCATAGCTAATATCGCAGCATATTTATAGGATCAACAACAATGAGTTGGCGGAGCTGAAGAAGAAGATTGATGAATTGGAGGAGAAGGGATTCATCATATCGAGTTTGTCGCCCTGGGGAGCCCCGGTACTTTTTGTGCCAAAGAAAGATGGGTCGGAGCGGATGTGCATCGAGTACAGGACCCTGAACAACCTCACAATCAAGAACAAATACCCGATGCCGAGAATAGATGGTCTCTTCGATCAGTTAAGCGGCAAAAAAGTATTTTCAAATATTTACTTGAGGTCAGGATATCATCAGGTGAAGGTGAAAAAGGAGGATATTACGAAGACTGCATTTAGAACTCGATACGACCAGTATGAGTTCTTGGTGATGCCGTTTGGGTTGACTAATGCCTAGGCAGTTTTCATGAACTTGATGAAAAAGGTATTCATACCTGGACAAGTTCGTGGTGGTGTCCATAGATGATATTCTTATATATTCGAAGACGTCAGAGAAGCACAAGGAGCATTTGAGGATAGTATTGGAGACTCTCAGAAAGAAAAAGCTCTATGAAAAACTCTCCAAATGTGAGTTTTTTTTAACAAGATGGAGTTTCTCGGACACGTAGTGACTGGAGTTGGAATATCAGTTAATCCGAAGAACATTGTTGTTGTAGAGTCTTGGGCTACTCCGAACTCGATTGCAGAAATCAGAAGCTTCTTAGGATTGGCCGGATATTACAGAAAGTTTGTAAAGAATTTCTCTCGATTTGCAGAGCCTCTGACTAGACTCACTCAGAAGGATGTAGAGTTTGTATAGATTGAAGACTGCCAAGCTGCGTTTGATGAGTTAAAGAAAAGGTTGACTACAACTACTATTCTGACGTTACCATTAGGATCAGGAGGATTCGACATCTATAACGATGCTTCTAGAAAGGGTTTGGGATATGTTTTAGAGCAAAATAATAAGGTGGTGGCTTATGCATCCAGACAGCTACGACAACACGAGAAGAACATCCCACCCATGACTTGGAGCTGGCAGCTGGCATCTTTGCCTTGAAGCTGTAGAAATATTATCTGTACGGAGAACGTGTAAAAATATTCACTAACCACAAGAGCTTGAAGTACGTTTTCACACAAAAGGAGCTGAACATGAGACAACGCATGTAACGCCCCGCAACCGCTCGGAGCGTTACGCTGAGTCGGGCTGAATGAATCAAATGCTGGTTACATTTGAAATGTCGGATTTCGGGAAGGAGGATTGATTGAGTTGTTTCATGTGCAGATGGCTAGCGGGTTCGATGGAAATCAGGTGTTCGTTCCGAACAGTACTGAATAGATGAATGGAAGCGATAATGCCGTCTTCCTTAATCCGATCGGTCGGATGATTTGGCGAGCACGGCCTGCTCGCACGGTCATACCAGTTGAGTAGATCGCGCTTGCATCGGACCACGGGTTTAAGGGATTGGCCGTATCGGCAGGACAGGATGCCTAACGGAGTCGAACATTGTGAGTGGGCTCCTTCCCTTCTCCTCTACTCCTTCATGCCTAATAATTTGGAAAACACGTAAAGGCTTGAACACTTGGGCTGAAACATCGGGAAGCACTACACTGAGGCGTGCATAGAGTGTACGCCATTGGCTTGGTAGGATTGTGGCTTGATTTGGTTTGCGCGTTGGATAGTTGGATACGATAGCTGGATTATTCATTTGAGGCGATCGGTTGGATTACTTGGGATTTTACTTGGACGGTTGGAAATATACGAGTTGGAAGGATACTTTGAGGCAATGGAAATATGGGAATATCGGGAATTCGGGCGAGCGAACGTGCATCCGTGCGCGTGTATCACAAGGATGCTTTGTCTTACAAAGCAGGCAGTTGTGGTTCGAAACAGAACAACTGTATCGGCGAGGGCGTTGTGTCGCTTGATGGGGCATCGTGCCACGAATGTGACATTGTGCCACTGAAACGGCATTGTGCCATGGGTTTTGCTTCGAGCATAGGTGTTGCACCAAATTGGATTGTGTTGAGAAGAGGCTTCGTGCCTATGAAACACTTGATATTTTGATGCCTCGGGCTATGTTTTGAGGTCGAGATTTGGGTTCTTGGAAGGATATGTTGGAAGAATGGTTATGGATGTGTTGGTTGGATTATTGATGGAACGAGTCTAGGATCGCTTGGTGGGGCGAGAATGTTCGATCCTCTCGTCATACCTACGTGTCTGCATAGTCACGGACAACCTGGGTGGCACAGGGTTTGGTTTCCTCGAACGGGTGCTCCGGGGCACCGGGACCGTTCGGCCATGGAGGAGACAATTTGGGTAACGCGTCTTGGGCGCGGTACCAGCGGTTGGATGCGATTCAGGTGGGTTAGCTACTTAGCGCTGTTTCGAATAGAACCGCATTGATCTGTCCGATCAACGTCCTTTATGGCCTTTGGCCAGTGACTTCATATAAGAATAGATGTTGGCTTGCTTTACTTTGGTTGGTTTGTGCATCGTGTAGGCGCGGCCACCTTGCCTCGGCAAGAGTGTGCACTCGAGAGTGGAATATATAAACTTTGGTTCTGGATGGATATTGAGGCGAGACTGATGGTTCGATTTGTTATCGTGCAAGCGATGACATTGAGTTAGACGGGTCGGCTTTATATAAACTGCTTGTCGTTTGGTTTGAGATTGAATGCTAGCATGCTTAAACTGCTTTACTGCTTTCCTTAACATGTCATTCATATGCCATGAAATGAATCTAGGATTCAAACTAGAAAGATCACCATATAACTGTTTGCATTCACTATTTTACTTAGTGTCGGCTTAGGCGAGTAGGTTACCCCGCTCACCAGTACGGTTGTGTACTGACCCACGTTTGTGGGCATTATTTCAGGTACGCAGGCGTAGTGGCGCTGCTTGGATATACGGGACATGATGTATGAACTGTAAGTACCTTTGTGGGCTAGAGAAAGAGCAAGAGTTATTTCATCGTCTCCGTGGCATCGCCTTTGTGGCATTGACTCGGGGCATCTCATTTGGACCCTATCGTGAGCTTCGCTGCGTATACTCTGATTGTGTGCTTGGTACACAATACTTGACTTCCGCTGCAACTTGGTTGTTTCAATGATAACATTTGGTGTTTGACAACATCGCCTGGTACGAGTGCAACTCCAGGCTCGTACGGCATCACGTCCCGATGAGAACGATTGTCCTGCGGGAGAGCTGTAAGCGTGGTGATTCACGTTCAGCGGGGACTATCGAGCTTGCGGGAGATTGGGGCGTGACAAATTGGTATCAGAGCGCCCGGTTCATTTCTTCGGACTTGGTCCTTCGCTTCATCACAAACTCTAAATAGCTTCCGCATGTCGTCTAGCTCTTGACTCTACTCGGTGCCGCATTGGATGTTTCATGCAATAAGTCTATATATTGCTGGTTTTGGCTGCATTTTATTTTCTTGGTTGGGTTGCCTTGGTTGGTTTTCGTAGGATCGCTTGGCCTCGTTAGGCGTTGTTGCATTCGTGCAGCAAGTTGGTTGGCGTTGTTGCATTTGTGCAACAAGTGTGGGCTTTCGTTGGGTTGGCTTGGCTTATCATCTGGGAGTTCTGATTGCCTCAATGGATCAGTTGGTTGGCTAACGAGATTTGGTTATGCGGCATGTTTTGAGTAGAAACATTCGAAGAGAATAGATCCTTGAACGAGTTGCTCGTCAAGCGATTGTGTTGGATAGAAGTTGGAATTTGGCTGTGGCGCATCGGTTGAGCATGTCTGAGTTTGGCTCGGGAATATATGGATAAGTTGGTACGAGTTGCTCGTACAACAAAAGTGTGAAACCGTTGGGTATTGGGTTGGACTATTTGAAAGACAATCATTGCACGATTGCTCGTGATGAGAAAGTATCAGACGGGTTGAGAAACAGTTGGATAATTCAAGCGTTGCCTGAGTTTTATGTCAGACTCGAATTGGGAAAGGCATGATTATGCATAAGGGATGGTTCGAACGGATCTTGGATCTGTGAAGGAAATTGTAATGCGAGTAGCGACTTGATTCGGAGTGGTATATGGGATACCACATTTTGAGCAAGGCATTGGAAACATTTTGGTTAGACATTCAATGGAAATTTCCTGAACGGACTCGTGAAACGAGAATACAAGCTGGTGAGTGAAAGTCGGTTGCGTTGGGAAGAATGAAAATGGAGCAAGCGAATATTGAGTTGAGCATATCGTGAACGGACTGGTGCAAATGGAAAGCATCGTTGGGCTTAAGAGATGGATCGAATCGGAACGAACATTTGGGTTACACTTGAGCAAAGCAATGGGATTATCGGAATGATAGCAGCACGGACTATGATTTTGGGCAACGCATTTGAGCTGTTGGTTGAGCAACGAAACACGAACTTGGCTTGGAGGGACAATGCGATTGATTCACACAAACTTGAAAGATTTTTGGATGTTGCTGCTCGTGAAGTTGACTCAGGTTTAGCGGAAATGGAATTTTGGGCAGGATGGTGCGACGATAGTAACGGATTCTCCGGAAGACGTGGGCGGATTGTGGCCACAACGGAAGGCAAAGATATTGGCGGACAGACGTTTGAAGATAGCTAAATGTGATAGCAACGTCGGAACAAATCACTGTACTGCTCGAGTAAGTTGGAAGTGCAAGGTGGAACATGGCAAACGGATGTGAATTTGAGCAAGTCTCGAGTTTCGAGAATCAATGGAATCGATGGTGCGAGAATCGAATATGCAATTCGGAAATTTGATGGATTCAGGACAGAACGACGGATTGATGGAATAAGGTTTCAACGAGCGCGGTTCTCGGATTCGGAAACTTCGCTCGGATGAATGGTTGGATTTTGAGTCAGATTTTTAGATGAGATATAGCATGGTTTATAGTAAATGTCCATCGTGATGATTACAATTATCAAGCGTAGCTTCGGGACAGCTAACCCTAAGCGACCTTGCCCGCTGAATCGGATATGAATATGGTAGACCCATAGAACGACCTTTGAGGCGGCGTATTTGGGAATGCGTCGAGGGCAGATGTGAGGCAATGAGATTTGGCTTATTGACTGAGTGTTGGATTTGAGAGATCCTTGGGATAGCCTTCAGCTGAAGATACAGCCGGAAGATCGAAGCGATGGTGGAAGTAGCCTTGTCAACTGATGAGATTCAGAGTCGCAGATTTTTATCGATGGCATCGCCTCTGACTCATCGTGCCCTGGAAGGGAATAGCATTCATATGAATTGACGACTGTGAAACTAGCTCGTGAAGTTAAAGCAGCGGCTCGTTCAGATCAAATCCTTGCGAATACTGGAAGGGACAGATTTGCTTCAGATTTACAAGATGTCTCGGAACTTAGTCTGGGAAGCGTGCTCATTCGGAAGGCGAAGGTGATATCCTATGCTTCGAGGCAGTGGAAGCAGCGCGAAGAACTATTTCATGCGCAACCTAGGAATTGTGGCGAGTGTGTCCACGTTGAAATCGTGGCGACACAAATTCCTTTGGCGTGGCGGCGAGATCTTCGTGGATCACACGAACCTCAATATAGATGTTCACCCTGTGAGATTTTGAGATGGCAGGAAATGTGTTGGACTGAGCTGATCTAAGCAAGTTGATATTTGGGTAAGTCGCGTAGCTGGGGTAGATCAGTTGTGAGAATCGTTCGGTGCACGAGATAATATTTGGAGATGTTGCTAGTACTGATTTCAGAAATAGTGGGATGGATTGAGCTGGAACTCGAACTGATTGAGTCGGTGGAAAATCTGCATAATTGAGAATAGTTCTCAAGCGAATGTGTTGGAATGGAAATCGTGATTTGGTCCAATTGGGAGCAAAGCAAATGGACGCCTCGAACATAAAGATATCCTTGTAACTTGTTCAAATTTGCTATCGCAAAGCTCGGCTGAAATGCATGTATTTTAGGGACGCCTTAAATATATGTACGATCCAAAACTAAGCGATACGAGAAATTCGGGTTGAGCTGCAAGGAGGATGTGGGAATTCGTGAAATTTATTCGAGCGTTCAGCAGAACGAGATGTTGTATCAGAAATAGTGATTATGAGAGTTGTATAGAGCAGATCTATGGAATTGGATTGTGGCATGTGATAAGAATGAGTACCAGCACGGTTCGTGGACGAACCTGATTCTAAGTGGTATATTATGTAACGCCCCGCAACCGCTCGGAGCGTTACGCTGAGTCGGGCTGAATGAATCAAATGCTGGTTACATTTGAAATGTCGGATTTCGGGAAGGAGGATTGATTGAGTTGTTTCATGTGCAGATGGCTAGCGGGTTCGATGGAAATCAGGTGTTCGTTCCGAACAGTACTGAATAGATGAATGGAAGCGATAATGCCGTCTTCCTTAATCCGATCGGTCGGATGATTTGGCGAGCACGGCCTGCTCGCACGGTCATACCAGTTGAGTAGATCGCGCTTGCATCGGACCACGGGTTTAAGGGATTGACCGTATCGGCAGGACAGGATGCCTAACGGAGTCGAACATTGTGAGTGGGCTCCTTCCCTTCTCCTCTACTCCTTCATGCCTAATAATTTGGAAAACACGTAAAGGCTTGAACACTTGGGCTGAAACATCGGGAAGCACTACACTGAGGCGTGCATAGAGTGTACGCCATTGGCTTGGTAGGATTGTGGCTTGATTTGGTTTGCGCGTTGGATAGTTGGATACGATAGCTGGATTATTCATTTGAGGCGATCGGTTGGATTACTTGGGATTTTACTTGGACGGTTGGAAATATACGAGTTGGAAGGATACTTTGAGGCAATGGAAATATGGGAATATCGGGAATTCGGGCGAGCGAACGTGCATCCGTGCGCGTGTATCACAAGGATGCTTTGTCTTACAAAGCAGGCAGTTGTGGTTCGAAACCGAACAACTGTATCGGCGAGGGCGTTGTGTCGCTTGATGGGGCATCGTGCCACGAATGTGACATTGTGCCACTGAAACGGCATTGTGCCATGGGTTTTGCTTCGAGCATAGGTGTTGCACCAAATTGGATTGTGTTGAGAAGAGGCTTCGTGCCTATGAAACACTTGATATTTTGATGCCTCGGGCTATGTTTTGAGGTCGAGATTTGGGTTCTTGGAAGGATATGTTGGAAGAATGGTTATGGATGTGTTGGTTGGATTATTGATGGAACGAGTCTAGGATCGCTTGGTGGGGCGAGAATGTTCGATCCTCTCGTCATACCTACGTGTCTGCATAGTCACGGACAACCTGGGTGGCACAGGGTTTGGTTTCCTCGAACGGGTGCTCCGGGGCACCGGGACCGTTCGGCCATGGAGGAGACAATTTGGGTAACGCGTCTTGGGCGCGGTACCAGCGGTTGGATGCGATTCAGGTGGGTTAGCTACTTAGCGCTGTTTCGAATAGAACCGCATTGATCTGTCCGATCAACGTCCTTTATGGCCTTTGGCCAGTGACTTCATATAAGAATAGATGTTGGCTTGCTTTACTTTGGTTGGTTTGTGCATCGTGTAGGCGCGGCCACCTTGCCTCGGCAAGAGTGTGCACTCGAGAGTGGAATATATAAACTTTGGTTCTGGATGGATATTGAGGCGAGACTGATGGTTCGATTTGTTATCGTGCAAGCGATGACATTGAGTTAGACGGGTCGGCTTTATATAAACTGCTTGTCGTTTGGTTTGAGATTGAATGCTAGCATGCTTAAACTGCTTTACTGCTTTCCTTAACATGTCATTCATATGCCATGAAATGAATCTAGGATTCAAACTAGAAAGATCACCATATAACTGTTTGCATTCACTATTTTACTTAGTGTCGGCTTAGGCGAGTAGGTTACCCCGCTCACCAGTACGGTTGTGTACTGACCCACGTTTGTGGGCATTATTTCAGGTACGCAGGCGTAGTGGCGCTGCTTGGATATACGGGACATGATGTATGAACTGTAAGTACCTTTGTGGGCTAGAGAAAGAGCAAGAGTTATTTCATCGTCTCCGTGGCATCGCCTTTGTGGCATTGACTCGGGGCATCTCATTTGGACCCTATCGTGAGCTTCGCTGCGTATACTCTGATTGTGTGCTTGGTACACAATACTTGACTTCCGCTGCAACTTGGTTGTTTCAATGATAACATTTGGTGTTTGACAACATCGCCTGGTACGAGTGCAACTCCAGGCTCGTACGGCATCACGTCCCGATGAGAACGATTGTCCTGCGGGAGAGCTGTAAGCGTGGTGATTCACGTTCAGCGGGGACTATCGAGCTTGCGGGAGATTGGGGCGTGACAACGCAGATGGCTAGAACTTATGAAGGACTTTGATATTGTCTTGAAGTATCATCCAGGAAAGGCCAACGTAGTTGCAGATGCCTTGAGCAGGTATCGAGTAGCTATGTGCCTGACGATGGACCGCCACTTGTTAGCAGACTTGGAAAAGTTGGGTATTGAAATAAAAATTCCTGGAGTTGAAATGCAGATGATGGGTATGCAGATTCAATCTGAATTGATGAACAAGATCCGAAAAACACAATACCACGATGAGAGCCTGAGAAGCATTTTGATCTGAGAAGCATCAGATCTCAGGTGCAGACTGGATTGTTAGATGATTTTACCATTGCAGAGGATGGCTCGTTGAGGCACGGAGTTAAGCTATGTGTTCCTAATGGTGATTTGCGGGAAGAACTCATGCAGGAAGCTCATCGTTCTCAGTATTCTGTGCATCCGGGAGCTACCAAGATGTACAAGGATCTAAGAGATCACTTGTGGTGGTATGGTATGAAGCGAGAGATGACACGTTTTGTTTCCAGGTGTCTAGTGTGCCAGCAGGTCATGGCCGAAAGACAGAGACCAAGAGGGTTGCTTCAACCACTACCGATTCCAAAGTGGAAGTGAGAACATATCACGATGGATTTTGTTTTCGGACTTCCACGCCATAGTTGTCTAATTCGCCAACCCCCCTACGTCCCATGAATTGGGACGAACGACCCCGAACGGGGTGCATTCGCGACCCGTTCGTCAAATTTAGCGACCTGGATTTTGATGGTTTTGGTTATGAACTTATGATATTTGGTTTAGTTACAAGAATATTGTTTTGCTTTCCTTCACTTGGATTTTGATGTCTTTGGTTATGAACTTATGATATTTGGTGTATATTCTATATAATTGTATATGGTACAAAAGAGACCCAGGTAAAAATGAACAGCGACTCCAAATAGCGTACCGAATAAGCCTACCCCCACCGCACTGCGTACTGGCTGAGGTACCGTACCGCGTACCCGTACTACGTACCAAAGCGACCAACGATCCTAATAACATTGTTCCGCACACTCCAGGAGGAAAAGACGCGATTTTGGTCATCGTTGATAGGTTGACCAAATCAACCCACTTCTTACCAATCAAGGTGGAATTATCTACAGAGATGCTGGATTATACGTGAAGCAGATCGTCAGGTTGCACAGGGTACCGGTGAGTATCATTTTCGATCGGGATAGTCGATTTACATCCCATTTCTGGAGAAGTTTACATGCTAGCTTGGGTACCCAACTCAAATTTAGCACTGCATACCACCCTCAGACGGATAGACAATCAGAAAGGACTATTCAGACACTTGAAGATATGCTTCGAGCCTGTGTTTTAGACTTTGGCGGTTCGTGGGAGGATCATCTTCATCTGGTAGAGTTTGCATACAACAATAGCTACCAAGCAAGTATCGAGATGTCTCCTTTCGAGGCTCTGTACGGACGGAGATGTCGTACCCCATTATCTTGGGACGACATAGGCGAGCGAGCACTTTTGGGACCAGAAATGGTAGTAGATGTTGCGGAGAAGGTAAAGCAGATTAGAGAAAGACTTCATGTGCCTCAGGACAAACAAAAGCACTGGTCTGATAGTCGTCGGAGACCGCTAGAGTTTGAGGTTGGAGAATTTGTGTTCTTACGGATTTCTCCGACACGTGGTATGATTCGTTTCGGTAGAAACGGGAAGCTCAGTCCAAGGTTTATCGGACTTTTCAGTATTCTTGAAAAGGTCGGTGTCGTAGCCTACCGACTAGCCTTGCCGCCTACAATGGAGGGAGTGCACAACGTGTTCCACGTGTCCCAGCTGAGACGATACGTGGCTGACCCTAGCCATGTATTGGATCACTCAGAGATTGAAATGAGACCAAGTCTCAGTTACCAGGAGCAGCACGTGGAGATTCAAGATGGCAAGGAAAATGTGTTGCGTAACCGGACGATTTTATTTGTTCGTGTCGCTTGGAGGCATCACTCTCCGGGTGAATCTACCTGGAAAAGAGATGATGAAATGTGAGTGATACCCATATATCTTCTAGCCATAAGGTATTATTTCTTCTTCCTTCACGCATGTTCTATCTTAAATTTCGTAACGAAATTTTTCTAAGAAAGGTAGATTTGTAACCCCTATTTTCAAGTTAATAATTAGTCTTTACGATTAATTATTATAAAGTATAATTAATAGAGAAATCTTATAATTAAGAGTTTAATTTAGACTATGACATCATTACTTACATCATGACGACCTCGACCTCACCTCCCCTATGACATCACCCAAGCCACCTCGCCTCACATGCCCCCATCCATTCACCTTCTTACACCTCACCACCCTCACATGCTCTCACCCAATCCCCTGTCTCCCCCATCATCACTCCCCACACCCCTCCCTCCTCCCTCTCTCTCATGAACCCAACCCCCTCTTGCATTGCCTCCAACCCCTTCCTCTCTCTTCCTTCCCTATATAAACACACCCCCACACCACTTTCTCATACCATCCCACTTCCAACAATATTCTAAACCCTTGAGGAAGTGCTGGCAAAGGATTATGAGTTCTCCTCACAAGGTAACCCTTAATTCTCTTCAAATTCTCATTATAATTCTAGCTAAGATAAGTGTAGGATATATATATATATATATATATATATATATATATATATATATATATATATATATATGTACCTACTATGTATACTATATATGTATCCTATATTGTATCTATATATGTATCTGTATATATAAGTATCTAATTACCTATATATATATATATATATATATATATATATATATATAGAGAGAGAGAGAGAGAGAGTATACATAATAGGTACATATAGTTACATACATATAGGTAATTATATATATATATATATATATATATATATATATATATATAACCACATATATATGTATCATGTATATGTATCTATCTATGTATCCTATATATATGTATTATATATGTATCTAATCAATTATATATGTAGTTATCTATATATATATGTTTTATATATGTATTTTTGTAATTACCTATATATGTAGCTATACATGTATCTAATCACCTATATATGTATGTATATCTATTTACCTATTTACCTTGTAATTACTTATATATCTACATGAGTATTTATTTTTACCTACATAACTATATATATGCATGTATCTATATACATGTATATAGTATAGTAACTACATGGGCCATTTGGTATCCTAGTATCCTAGGATAATTGTATGGGGTGTCCTAGGTATAAATGATAACTAAATAAGTTAAATTATAGGTATGACCTAGTCTAGTCACACCTATAACTAGAATTGGCAAATAATTGACCTAGGAACCCATTTAACCCAATAGATTGAATTTATTTCACCTGTTGATACGGGTTATTCATGATATAGGTTGTTTGGGCTCTGTCACAGATCACCAGCATCGGATGGCATGCGAGTACAGTCTCTGATGATTTTCTTTACTAATAATTTATATATTACATGTAGTAGTAATATTGTACTTGATTCCTGAAACGATGTTACACGGATGAGTAAATCTTGTTGCTTATATTTTTAGACCTTGGTCTTGTGTAACATTTCAACATTATTTTGTTATTCATGTATACTAGTCGGGGCAAAAAAATGCTAGTTGATATGTGATCATACTCTTAAATCCTGTGCAAGTATAATTCCTGTGGAAAGCTAATCATACACCTCACGTGTGATTAGCCAAACTCACATTTTGCTTATCCCAAGCCGATTACATAATCAAAACTAATATTTCAAAACACTTAGTGATTATCGATTTCCTTGTCTTACTCTTTACCTGTTGATACAGAGTATATTATTCCTATTTATTTATTTTTCTTGTTCATTTCTTATTATGCCTTGATATCAGTTTATTTTTATCCATCATATTTACTATTAATAATTTATAGTCCTTATCATGTATTGAAACTGTTGTTATAGTTGTACTCGTTCCAATCTTGACTGGATAATATTTCAGATGACGACTATGAGGACTTGTGCCCAACCTATTATGGAATACAGGAGGAAAGTTTAACAGAACTTGATCCTACCCTTCAGGAGGATCAGAGAGTAACCGCAGCAGAGACCCAACCGTAATATTTAGCTTAGCATATAGGCTATAGTTTTGTCCGGAATTATTTCCGGAGACCTTTGTTATAGTTGTATGTTTGGATAAAATTTGAACTTGACACTTTATTTTAACCTATATATTACCTCTTGTTTCTATCTACCTTAGTTTTTGTGATTGAGTATGATATCTATTTCACTTTATATTGTGTGAGGTGTTAGATATTACAGTGATATTGTTAGACAACGTTCTAACGCCGACACTGCGGCGTAGGCTGGACGTGCCCATGTACTCGTACCCAAATCTCCGGATGCGGGTCGTGACACTTCTACAATATCCTTTAAAGCTTGCTAGAATAAATTTAAACAGATAATGCACTTTACATGGAAGCATAAGATAAAGCTGTTACATACTGTGCTTGAGTTGTACTCGACATTGTCCCCGGTGCCTATTCGTGTAAATATGCGATCAACCACTCTTAGTGATGCAAAACGAGCAGGGACATAACAACCAATTTGAGCAAGTATGACTATCAAGCAAACTTGCTGAAGATAAGTGCTTTTCCCACTCCTGATCAAAATAAAATGGGAAGGAGTTTAGTAATATGTATAGATTTTGAAGTGTTGAAAAGGAACATTTATCTTCGAGGAACTAGTGCTAAACAATTCTGTAAAAATCATCTTTACATGTTTGGTCCCATGACAGTCACCATGTTTGATGCTTCTGAAAGGAAAAGGTTGTTAGGCTGCATGAAAGAAGACAAATATATCAAGTTCATATTACTGAATAAGGATGGTATGAAAAATATTCTTGGAACTAGAATAATTAAACAGAATAGTGCAACAAATGACATACAACAAAATCATTCCGTAGGCTCTCAAGAATTGGGTGCCTTCCACCATCAATTGCCATAGGACCATCATCTGCCCAATTATATTGCCATTAGATCTCCATGCACTGATACTTCTATAGTTGTAGTTCAAATGAGAAGTACCTGTGAACTCTGGCCTAGTATAGCGATCAACGGGCTTAGTAGATATTGTATGTGCAAATGAATTTACTAGCATGTCAAGAAGGCATAAGACCTCTGCAAGCAGGGTAAGTATGGAGATATCATGTCTTATGATATCAATCAACCCTGCAAAGGTAACTTTCAGCTATTGAATAACAGAAGTAACCAAATTGTAAGAAAAAGAAACAGATTCAATTGACAGCATCAAACAACAAAAACATGTTCTGGTGCTAAGATATTAAATAAACAAATCAACTGAAAATAAATAAATATAGTGTAGTGCTAAGATTAATAAATCTATACTATTCTTTAACTACAACGGCTTTGAAGCCTTGTGAGGCTGTCAACCATTGCCTGCCAAATATTTCAGATAAAATTCAAATTTCAAACCCATTTCAAATGACAATGGATAATTCTTTTTTTTATTTTCAGGTACAAAATTATTTTGTACCACCACAAGAGAGAATGCTAGCAAGAATAAGCCCTCTTTTATCATTTCCAACAAAAATCAAACCATATAAAAACCTATTTTATTGTTTGGCCATCAATAGTCTATAAATAATACCACTTAAGCCTAAAAAGTAAACCGATCTGCTTAAAATGCATCATACATGCATGTTTTTGAGTCTAGAAAGCACACCAATTAAGACTCTTAGTATTCCAAGCATAGGTGGGAATTACATGTGTTCACTACAATGCATGCATGATATAACAAATCAACCCCTTCTATCAATGCATCAAATTAAGCTAGCAATAGTCTAGAACGCAAACCAATTAAGTCTAGAAAGTAAACCAACCAGCTCAAAAAGCATGCATGCTTTAAATGCTTTAGGTCTAGAAAACAGATCAGTTAAGATTCTTAGGACTAAGTGTAGGCGGAAATTGCATGTCTTCACTCCAATGTTATATGTCTTCACTCCAATGCTATAACAAATCAACCATCTTCCTCCTGCCTATACAACAAATTGAGATGCTAAATATAAGTTGAATCTAAAGCTTTGCTGCTTTGTCACGTGGCTTAGCTGTTGTAGAAGCTCAAATGTGCCCTCTTTTCCAAGGAAGGTTAAGGTATTCGGTTTTATTGTCTTATTATATTTATGTTGTGATTCTTGTTCTTCAATTATATTGCATGTTGACGCAGCGGGCTAGAGGAACGGGCTTACCTTCGTGCATGACAATGGCCAAGTCGATCGGTGATGACGATAACTGGACCACCGTTGCTTGGTGAGAGCGAAGTTGTGCCACAAAAACTCCGACGGATAGACTGGTGAGAGATCCGCATGAAGGTTGCTTGAAAACCTCAAGCGAGGGGCTTCTGAATCCACGGAACAATCGAGTCCACGATAAAAAAAAGAAGAGAATAAATCTCAGAACTTATAGAAGAATTTTATTGATTAAAAGTTGTTCTCTAATTGAATACATAAGATGTCTTTTATAGGACTTCAATGACATCTAAATATAGATACATACATAATAAGAGATCATCTAAATATAAATACTTCCCTTATTAAGAGATCATCTAAATATAGATACTTCCCTTAATAAGAGATAGAGTTAAATTCAAATCATAGTCAAATATTATAAAATCTAAATATAGAGACTTTCCTAATTAAGAAATAGAATCATAAAATATGATTATTAAAAAAGAAAAGAAAAGATAAAGGAATCCTAGAATGACGCAGAGTCGGAATCCACGCTACATAATATTCTTCTTTTTTATCAATAAAAACCCTTCCCAAACTGTACAAGCTTCTTCCAAAGCATACGGCTTTCTAGATGTATATAATGATATCTAGACACATGGATCTTATATGAATCGTATGATGAAGTACCACATGAGTGGATATATAGGAATCCAAATTTGTTGAATCACTCTTTGTATGATCTTCTACATGATATGTCTCCCTGTTCCGAACAATTAAGGTAAAGCAGGGTCAGGAACAACGAATCTCTTTATGATAAACAGATCCATTTTGCAAGTTCGTTATTACGGGTAGTTCTTACGTAGCGTGGATTCCCACTCTGCATCCTTCTAGGATTCCTTTATCTTTTTTTAATAATCCTATTTTAGGACTCTATTTATTAATTAGGAAGCCTCAATATTTAGATTTTACAATATTTGACTAGGATTTAAATTTAACTCTATCTTTTATTAAGGAAAGTATCTATATTTAGATGATCTTTTAATAAGGGAAGTATCTATATTTAGAAGATGTCTTATTAAGGGAAGTATTTATATTTATATGTCATTGAAGTCCTATAAATAGGCATCTTATGTATTCATTTGGAGAATAAGTTTTAATCAATAAAATTCTCTTTTAAGTTATGAGATTTGTTCTCTTCTTCTTCTTCTTCTTGGTTGTGGACTCAACTGTTCCGTAGATTCGGAAGCCCCTCGCTTGAGTTTTCAAGCAACCTTCGTGTAGACCCCTCACCAGGCCATCCGTCGAAGTTTTTACAGCACCGCTTTGCTCTCACCAAGCAACGGGAGTCCAGTTATCGTCACCACCGATCGACTTGGCCATTGCCAGGCACGAAGGTAAGCCCGTTCCGCTATCACACTGCATCAAGTGGTATCAGAGCCCCACAGATCGAGGATTCTAGTTTGTTGGGAAACCTTTGAAAATCTTTCTATTGCAAAACAACAATGGCGAAATCCGTCACGTGCGAGGAGCTAGTGTGTGTCGTTAGTAGGCTATTGCTAGCCCAAAAGATTGAAGAACCGCCCCAGCGCCACAATGTCTTTCAAACCCGCTGCAAGGTCAAAGACAAGCTATGTGACATCATCATTGACAATGGGTGTACAGAGAACATTGTTTCAAGAGCAATGGTAGAGAAGATGAGACTGGCCAAAGAAGCACATTCGGCTACATATAAAATTGGCTAAATTTAACAAGGCCACAACATGATCGTCTCTGAAGTTTGTCGCATTCCCTTTTCCATCGGAAAGACCTACAAAGATGAAGTCATGTTCGATATTGTCGACATGGACTTCTGCCACATCATCCTCGGTCAACCGTGGCAATTTGACAAAAATGTCACGTACCGGAGAAGAGACAACACATATTCCTTCCTTCAAGATAAGCGACGCCTCACTCTCCATCCATTAGCATCGGACGATATTCCTTAAGACTAGTCCACAACAAAAGACCGCTATGATTGTTGACGATAAAGACGATAAGGTTAAGAAGAACGTGTCAAAGTCGGATAAAATCCTTGCAGATGCTGAGCTAAAATCTTCAACTCCTCAAAAATAGATGTAGTTGCTAATTCCTAATCAAGAAACGGGATTAATTGAAGAGAAGGACACAATAATCTTCGGTGAAACCATTACTGACATTAGTGAGATGAATTCTTCAGCTCCTCAAGAAGAACACCCAAGAGAAGAAGAGATTCTTATCGAAGATGACGGTCAAGAACTTGAAAGTGGTCCCGAGAAGCAAGAAGAATCTCCTTCCCCTAATCCTGAAGCTCTGATAAGGGAACCACACAAGTATTTTGATCAGGTTGGCATTATTGTTCGTGCTGGAGATGGAGGCCAAGGTGCAGTACTCAACATGCCTAGCACTACTACAAATACTTTGAAGGCCCGAGGAAAACATGACCGGGAGAAGACTAGGAGAAAGGGTTCATACAAAAGGGATTCAGACGATTCACTAATCCTACCAATTGGTGGACATGGGGGTGATGTAGTTATTTGTGCAGATGAGAGCAAAGAAACTCTTCTGGAATTCCACAAAAAGGGCTGGTTTAGTGCAAAGCAAGGAGGCAATATTGATGTCATGGGCACATTGAGTTCCTAATTGCACGATGGACTTGCTGGAGCACCGTTACGAATACCCGTGCCTGTAGGTACAGTTGTCAAACGCAAGAGAAACTTTTCTTGCAGATTCGGCACATCCAAGTAATGAAATGCTTGTAGCAAGGTGTGGACAATGAGGGATTAGCTTATTAGAGATGCATGAACATTAAAGAAAGAAATTGATGGCTTTATCAAGTAATGTGATAAGAGATGAAAGTAACATGGTTCTAGTTCTTGGTCAGCCTGGAGAGGAGGTTAGTTTGGAAGTAATATTAAGAGTGGTTGCTGACGTGGGGCTTGTGGGACTTCCAAACACTGGAAAGTCGATTCTGTTGGCTGCACTAACACTTGCCAAACCAGACATCAGTGATTACTCTTTCACAAGTTTAATGATGAATCTTGGTCGTCTTGATAGTGACAATAATTTAGGGCCCCTGAAATATTCATTTGAAGCAACATTGACAGATTTGCCTACTCTAATTAAAGGTGCTCATTTGAGAAAGGGTTTAGGTCGCGATTTCTTACATTTAAGAATAATCAGATTGTTGGTTCACATGATTGAAGCAGCTGCTGAGGACCCCATAAATGATTATAGGACTGTCAAGGAGGGGTTACAGATGTACGATCCTAATTTCAGGATTTCGGTCAAGAAGTTATTAAAGACTCCATGTCCAGACATTGGTGTTGAGCATATGTTAGAACGATATCAAAAGCTTGAAGAATCGTATGCCAAATATAAAGCAGTTGCTGATCACTCCCGTCGCCGTAAAGTCTTTTATGAAGGAGACTTGGTCATGGTTTACTTGTGTAGGAAACGTTTTTCTACTGGCACCTACAACAAATTGCTAAAGAAAGAAGGCTTGTGGCGTATATGTATCGACAGTCGGACTATCAACCGCATCACCATCAGCTACCATCAGATTCGGATCCGACCTGGTGATGAAGGTAAGACTATTTTCAAGATCCGAGAAGGACTCTACGAATGACTCTTTATGCCTTTCGGACTTTCGAAGGCACCAAGCACCTTCCTGCGCCTCAAGTATAAAGTTTTGAACCCGCTAACAAGAAAGTTCGTAGTCGTCTACTTTGACGATATCCTTAGTAAGAGTCAAGCTGATCATCTGGAGCACCTCAGAGAAGTTCTCAATCTTCTCCGAATTAAGAAATGTAACTTTCTTACCAACCAACTCTTTTTGAAATTTGTGATTAGCACCGATGGCCTCAATATTGATGAAGAGAAGATTCGAGCAATTCGCGATTGGCCTACTCCAAATTCAAAGCTTCCATTGTCATTCCAATTTCTACCGATGATTCATCCGCAACTTCAGTTCTATCATGATGCCAATGACAAAATACGTGAAGACATGTAGATCTTTCCAACCTTCAATGTCGTCAATCTTTTTGAGTATTTTCCTCACGGCGGACCGCTTTATTCTGACAAGAATTCGGGGACGAGTTTTCTTTTAGCAGGGGAGACTGATGTAGCGTGGATTCCGACTCTGCATCCTTCTAGGATTCCTTTATCTAGTATTCTTCTTTTTAATAATCCTATTTTAGGACTCAATCTCTTAATTAGGAAAGCATTTATATTTAGATTTTACAATATTTGAGTAGGATTTGAATTTAACTCTTCTCTCTTATTAAGAGAAGTATCTATATTTAGATGTCATTGAAGTCATATAAATAGACATCTTATGAATTCAATTAGAGAACAACTTCTAATCAATAAAATTCTCTTTTAAGTTCTGAGATTTTTTTTTTTTTTCTTGGTCGTTGACTCAACTGTTATGTGGATCCGGAAGACCGTCGCTTGAGGTTTTCAAGCAACCTTCGTGCGGACCCCTCACCAGGCCATCCTTCAAAGTTTTTGCAGCACCACTTCTCTCTCACCAAGCAATGGTGTTCCAGTTATCGTCACCACCGATCGACTTGGTCATTGCCAGGCACGAAGGTAAGCCAGTTCCGCTATCCCGCTGCGTCAAGAACATGGTGTAGGATCTCCACAAATAATTCTGGAAAGAAATATCAGTAAAAGTTACACAACAAACAGAGAATTTCAATAGAGTCAACCAGGACATCATCATCATCATGTTCATCGTTCTCTTCTCTCGAGTGTACTAAAACGACTCAGCAAGAGGCTCTCTTCTTCGACGGAGCATTGAAGAATTCACCAATATCGAAAGCTTCCAATGCCGATGGCAGACCTCCTCATCACAAGTCTCGTGGTGATCCAACACATCGTCTAAATTCGATCACCGATAGCGGAACGAGCTATCCGAATTGACGCAGCAGGATAGCGGAACAGGCTTACCTTCGTGCCTGGCAATGGCCAAGTCGATCGGTGATTACGATAATTGAACCACCGTTGCTTGGTGAGAGCGAAGCAGTGCCGCAAAAACTCTGACGGATGGCCTGGTAAGAGATCCGCACGAAGGTTGCTTGAAAACCTCAAGCGAGGGGCTTCCGAATCCACGGAACAGTCGAGTCCATGACCAAGAAAAAGAAGAGAACAAATCTCATAACTTAAAGAAGAATTTTATTAATTAAAAATTGTTCTCCAATTGAATACATAAGATGCCTATTTATAGGACTTCAATGACATCTAAATATAGATACTTCCCTTAATTAAGAGATCTTGTAAATCTAGATACTTCCCTAAATTCAAATCCTAGTCAAATATTGTAAAATCTAAAAGAGGCTTTCATAATTAAGAAATAGAGTCTGAAATAGGATTATTAAAAGAAAGAAAAAGATAAAGGAATCCTAAAAGGATGCAAAGTCGGAATCCACGCTACATCACATGTCTTCACTCCAATGTTATATGTGTTCACTCCGATGCTATAACAAATCAACCCCCTCCCTCCTACCCATACAACAAATTGAGATGCTAAATATAAGTTGAATCTGAAGCTCTGCTACTTTGTCCTGTAGCTTAGCTGTTGTAGAAGCTCAAAGGTGCCCTCTTTCCTAAGAAAGGTTAAGGTATTCGATTTTATTGTCTTATTATATTTATGTTGTGATTCTTGTTCTACAATGAACCCTATTAAACTATTTACCTAATATGACGCGGATGTTAAATTACATATTTAATTCCGTAAGCATTACATTCAAATAATCATATAAATATAGGTCAATTGTTACCAATTAATTGGATGATTCCATCATGTAAGCATTCCCATGCATGGAAAGAATGAAATAGAAAAAATTGATTACTTCTATTCTAATGAATTAAAAGATGATGATTTGCCAGAGTAATAATTTCCTTATGCATTCATACATCATATTCAAGAGCTCATATCTTATCTATACATCAATTTGTTACTTTTTATGTTAATGAAAATGACTGCAGCAGCAGTTAGTGCAAACCAAGCAGTTAGTGCAAACCAGGACGATTGATTAATGTAACCTAGGGTTGGCAATTGGATCGGCTTAATATATATTCAACCCATCTAGGTTCAACCTAAAGTTGAACCATTTATGACTGACCCATGGTAAACCTGAATCCGAACCGTTTTAAAACGAGTCAACCCGACCTCACCCGATGAGCCTATTTATGTACATGGGGAAAAATCTAACGGTTGAATTAATTCCATTTGGACTTAATAAGATAATTACAAGTTGCAAATGTGGTACTACATGGGTCAATTGGACCATGGCAAAAAAAAATTTAATAGTTGAATTACTACAATTTGGAAAGAATAAAACAATTATGAAATGCAAATGTGGTACACATTCTCTATTTAGAATGGGATACTAATTAAGATATTCAAATGCAAATGTGGTACATATTGTCCATTTAGATTGGGCTACTAGTTAAGATATTCAGTGAATTGTGTGATAACCTATATCTTTTGCCATATTTTTAGATATTCTCGTACTATTAAGTAACAATAGTTTTTTAAATTAGATATATTTAAGTTGTATTGGTAGGTACTGGACAAGTTATATCCCTCTACAAATTATGGTTTGTTTTGTACACTTTCTAAATAGTTTAGAATCCTATAGATGATACACTTTGTGGTAGAATTATATTTATATTAACTACAATATCTACTATGAATCATATTAGGATTAAGATTCCTTTAGTTTATTTATCAATAATAGAATTAGATTACTATCAAGAGTTCCTTGAGAGAATTATTCTTAGGAGTTCAATTTTGATTGGGATTTTATTTATATTAAGAGTTCAATGAATAAGAGGATCGATATTTTCATATAATTTGATTTGGAGTCAGATTTATCCAGGTTCGGGTCAGCACTGCACAACTGTAGTACAGCAACTGCATCTCCTAGGATACAACTCCATTTTAGGCTCACGGTCCCAATTTGGAAAAATAACAACTAGGCTACAACTTTTATGTTTGATACTTTCCCAAATGCTTCCATTTTGACCTCTGAAATTGCAGTTAAAGTAGAAAGTTGGGATTGTTTTAGATTTAAGCATTATCTTAGAAGATAAGGTTTGAGATATCGTAAGAGTTTTTTGTTTCATGTTATCTTTTATGATTCAAATTAAGTTAGGAGACATTATTTTGAATGTAAACCAATCCAACTCATTTAGGATTGGATTTCTGACAAATAAAGTCCCAAAACAATCTAAAATTAATCCCAAGTCCTATTAGGGTTGGTGAGAGCCCTATAAATAGGTGATTTCTTCAACTTTGTTTCATTGTTCGTCTAGAATCCAGCACACTAGTACCTCTAAGAATCTCAAAGGTCAGTAATCAATCTTCCTTGTAAATTTTTCATGATTCCTCCTTCAAAAACCAAGACACTTCCCTAATAGACAACAATGTAGTCTACTCTTTAATGTTGTTCCTTTTATAGATTTTTTCTGAAATATGATTTTTTTTAACGTCCAAAAAAACTAAGCATGGTAGTCAGCCTTCCCTAACAAGAATCCTTGTTTTCTTCTTTGGAATAAACCAACCCTTTCAAATTGAACTAGATTAGAATGTTAATTTTTTTCTACAATCTTTACTAGTTATGCTTCTTCCAAAATTATAGCAAATCGGCCTAGAAATTAAACCTAATAGCAATAGGTTTAAACTTATCTATATCTTTTTTTATTGTTTTGTCAAAATTCCTAGCCCTAATCTTATTGATTTTCATCTAAAGATATTGTAATTTGGTTTTAATTATCTAAGGCTTAGATGATGACCAAATAGAAAGGTAAGGATTACTCCTAATTAATGTTATCATAAGTTTGTTTGTCAATGGAGGGAAACTATTGTTAAATAAATTATAATTATAGTTTAAGAAATAAAATTGTAGAACTATTGGATAATATATTTTTTATTGCAAGATGGTTGAAACGTCGTATATAAGATCGGAGATTCCGACGAGAATATTGAAGAGTTATGGATTGTCGTCAACGATGATTGTAAGAGATGGAGTGAACCTCGTACCATAGATATTTTGCGACAACCTTAAAACCGTTTTGGATCTTTCAAAAGTCTTCTTCTTGTTACTATACATTATCCATTCTTGATCAATTGTTCATTCTATTATTTCTCCTGAATCAAAATAATAAGACCGTACATTGATTTTTTTTCCTAAAAATATTCAATTGGGACAAAATGTTCAATCATATATTGATTGATATTGCACTACCTTTACATGGAATGATCGTATGATTGATTAAATGTACTCATACTTCTGACTGTATAGTACTTCAATATTACTTATCCTATTGTGATTATCATAGAACAAAGACGATAGTAGAGTGGAAATGTGAAGTTAGCTACGAGTTGTGTTGCACGGACACATAAACGACACGACGATAAGGAAACGATGACATGGACATCATAACAATTTTGGATTACGTGTCTAACAAGTATCCGACACGACCACATTTTGGAGTAATTCTAACATTGGTGTACCGTGGCCTTGCTAGTTGGCTTAGATACTAGCACATTGATAAAGAAATGATTTGAGCTTTATAGGACCTAAATTGCTATCTCGAAGTATATTGCGACATAGTATAGTATTCCACTATAAGCACGACTTTGTCATATGTTATGGTTTCATATTTACATCTTCGTATATCATTGAGCAAGACTGTTGGTATGATTGTATAGTATACATCATCTTCTAAGGGTATATGATTACTAATGATTTGAGTATTGACAAAAAATGCTGTCCATACATGTATTGCCACAAATTGCAACCATGATATGTGAGTCACCAACATTATCTGACCCAGTTGACCTTGTAATGTTATAAAGTGCAACCATGGTGTGAGCTGACTCACCTATTGTCTGAACCTGGTGATTTAAAATTTTACAAAATTGTGAAAATTCAACTATTACTTTTTTGGCATGACCAAATTAGCCGATGTACTTAGATATCTTAAACAAGTCAGGTTGGGTTTACCCTAAACAAATGGATCAAGTTTAGGTTGAGCCTAAATGGGTTGATTTGAAATTGACCCTGCCCATTTATCAACCCTATGTTACATGGATCAGTCATCCTGAAGTTGTAGTCATTTTTATTAAAATGCAAAGTAATCAATTTGATGAATGGTAAGATATAAACTCTGAAATATGATGCACGGATGCATAAGAAAGAAAATATTACTTTAGCAAATCATCATCTTTGAAGTCACTAGGATGGGAAGGAATCAATATTTTCTATTTCATTGTTTGAATACATGGAATCACTGTATAAAAGAATTCCAAGGAATTGGATACAACTGACCTATTTTTATATGCTAATTTGGATGTGTAGGAAATATTCTGTTACTGTGTAACAGAATTCAGTTCCTATTCTTAGGAACTGATTTCAGAAACAGTTCCAGATTTCTGTAGGAAATTTCTGTTATTGTGTAACAGAATTCAGTTCATATTCTTAGGAACTGAATCCAGGAACAGTTCCAGATTTCAGGAACAGAATTCTGCTCCAGATATTTCAGTTCCTATAGTTCATATTTTGTTCCTATTTTTATGTAATAATTGGTTTCTGTGTTTCCTATTTAAAGTGTTAAAACTGAAGGTTACAATCAATAAAGTATTTTCAGTTTTTCCTCCACAAAACTTGCATGATATAATGCTTACGGAATTGCATGTCAAACTAAAAGTCCATGTCATATTTGGCGGTTAGCGATTAAAAGAATTCATTGTAGAATGAAAATCACCACAACAATGTAAGAAGACAATAAGAGAGAATACCTTAACCTTCTACTGGAAAGATGCACCTTTGAGTTCTACAACAACTAAGCCACAACATAAAGCTGCAAAGCTATTGGTAAAAGTTATATAGAGAAGCTCAATTAGATGTATGTGTATAAGGGAGGAGGATTTGTTTACTATAGCATGCTTGCATCCATGCATTGAAGTGAAGACATGCAATTCCATCCAACACTAGGAATATTGAGTCTTAATTGGTTTGCTTTCTAGACTCAAAACATTTAAAGGATGCACATATGGATTCATTTTAAGTAGGCTGGTTTACTTTTTAGACATTGGTTTGCTTTCTAGACTATTTTTGGCTAGCCAATTTGATGTGTAGGTAGAGAGGGTTGATTTACTATAGCATGCCTGCATGCCTGTATTTGAATGAAGACATGCAATTCCAGCCTATATCTAGAAAGAGTCTTAAGTGGCTTGCTTTCTAGACTCGAAGTATTTAAAGCATGCATGTATGGACACATTTGAAGCATATTGGTTTACTTTCTACACTTAATTGGTTTTGCTTTCTAGACCATTGATGACCAACTCAATTTGATGTATGAGTATACAAGGAGTTGACTTATTATAACATGCTTGCTTGGATGCATAGGGCGTTGTTTGACACGACGATAGGCTTGTTGTTTGTATCCTACAAGATGCATGTTCGAGTCACAAAAATAACCTAATATATATGGAGGTAAGGCTGCTTACATTTAGATCGTCCTCAAACCCAGCAAAAACAAGCCTCGTGGCAATGAGGCGTCCTTTTTAAAAGTTTGCATGGATGCATGCATTAGTAAATACATTCGATTTCAGCCTACACTTAGAATACTAAAAGTTAGTCATAACTTGTTTGCTTTCTAGACTTGTACTCTCGAAGAATTTATATCATGTATGGATGGATGCATCTGGATTTTATCGGTTTGCTTTATCGGTTATTGATGGGCAAACAATAAATTATGTTGGTATGAGATTCAATTGTGTTAAGAATAATAAAAGAGAGTTCTTGCTACAATTCCCATTTATGTTGGTGGTACTCATTGTGTTGTTAAAGGTGCCGCTCAGGCGTACCTTGGCACCCAAAAGGCGAGAGGCGATGTTCCACCTCCTAATCCAAAGGTAGACGAGATATCTTCTCTAGGCAACGTCTAGGCGAGAAAGGCGCAAAAAGCGAGATTAGGCAAGTGGTAACTAGGCTAGCCTAGGCGCATGCCTTGGTGTGCTTGGTGTTTTATACAACTTTTTTAGGCTAGTTTGAATTTTAAGTTTTATGAGCTTATTTGATTTTGTTGGTTTTCAAAGTTGCATGCTCAAGTTTTAAATGCCCAAATAGTCTTTTTAAAGTTTTAACACTATAAGTTACTAACTAAATAAACATAAATCAAAAAAGAAAAAAGAGGAGAATATCACGCAACAACGACAGATAAGAGAGCAACGACATTCCTCTCGGTTTGACTCCTTGGGGCAATTTTATGGACAAATTTTTCTTTTTCTCCAAAATCAAACCACCTTCATCTTCTTCAAGACCAACACTACCTCTGCTGAGACTTTTGGATGAGAAAGAAAAGATAGAGGATGATGAGGCAAGAGAAAAATGATAAACAAAATCTGTCAATCAACAAGGACGATGATTTCATTTTCGACAATGATATTGATGATAATGTTCAGGATCATCTCTTAGACTTAGATGATGAAGATCAATGATTGGGTAGAAAGAAGAACTTAATCTGGAACATTGACTCATTGACTATCATTTGTTTTTCCATTTAACAATTTCTCTTCTATATTAATAACTTATGTCATGTTACTGTTTTTAAACTTAATGTTGTGTTTCATAGACTATTTTTTTATTTGCTTATGTTACTTTGTTGTTTTCTATTAGTAATTTGGTATTGGTTTTTACTCTTTTGTTTAGTTTATTATCTGAAACTCAAGTTTTATGAGTTTTGAGGCATATAGAACAAATTTAGTTAACCTAATATGAGTTACAAAAGTGAGTAAAGGTGTTATGAAAAGAGAATTTGAGAAGATGCTCATGTGGTGCCTTTATTCTCCAGGCGAGGCGAGGCACGCCTAGGTGCTCCCAGGCGATGAGGCGAGACACTTGCCTAGGAGCACCTAGAGCTTTTTAAAACATTGGGTACACAATAATTATTGTATCCGACAATAAAAGCAATTATGATCTGTCATTTGAAATGACTATGAAATTTAAATTTTATTTGACATTTTTGGCAGGCAATGGTCGATAGCAACATACGGCTTAAAGTCGTCGTAGTTAAAGATTACTACAGAAATTTGGAGGGTGCTCCTTAGTTGCATAAGCTTAAACTGCATAACCGACAAGTAGGTCTATTAACGCACCAGCTGGCCTTCTAGGTTATATGGCACAAACCTATCATGCTCATAGCTATTTTTGCTTGGAATTTAACGACATAGAGGATTAACGTCATAATAGATAGCTTTAAAAATATCTTAAGACGAATGAATATTGTAAAGTTCCAGATATAGAACTTCAACAAATGATAATGGTAATGTGTGATGAAAAGAATTATTGACACTCTAGCATGTTGATCTTTGGTAGGTGTAAGAATTGTGTTTTTGGTTCACTTTTTAGATCAACCCCGAACAAAATAGACATCCTCTCTATGTTATATTAAGCGTGAGGCGAGGCGAGGCGATAAAGCTGGTGGCTCGCTTAAGCGTCGCACTTAGTTAGCGCTTCACCCATTTTTACTTACCTACATGTAAAATACTCTATATACACATAAATTTTAATATATTTTCCATATAATCCTATTAGTATATGCATGAATAACAATACCAATTATCAATCAAGCAAAGACACAATATAAATACTATAATCAAAATACAAAGTCATCAAAATACCATGATCAAGTGATTTTTTTTTCGTTTTTTAAAACTTGGCACTTTTTTCAGCATCAAGCGGTAGGAGGCGAGGCGCTGTTAAGCGCCGCCTAAGCGCATATCCATTTTTTGGGGCGAGATTTCCCTAAGCGACGCGTCCAGGTCTCCAAAACCGCTTAACCGTCGCTTAAGCACCGTTTAAGCGTGCTTTTTAAAACATAGCATCCTCTCTAAAATTTAAGAACTAAACGTGACATAGCATCCTCTCTAAAATTTAAGAACTAAACGTGACCATCCCAAAGGTTAGAATCGCACTAAGCCAACCATTCATCTCAATTTGCTTCAGTTCTTTTACTCGGTTCCACACACAATCAAACAGAATTATAAATCCATAAACTCATCAAATTATAAATTAGTCATAACATAAATCCATTAAATCATCAATCTAATATCCAAATAATGAGCAGAGTAGAGTAAATAAAAATATAGTAATCAATCCCAAAAATAGTCATAAATCCATAAAGTCACTGAATTACTCGAAAATCAATCATAAACGAAAACGCCATTAAAAACTTCAAAATATCTTCAGAACAACACAATGGAAATTGTTATCAGTCATTAAGAAATTTAGTACACTCGGTCTAATTTGGTACCAAACGAGCTTTTTAGTTTCTCAACCGTGAATCAAATCAAGAAATAAAAACCAAGGAAGAACCAGAGTGGAAAGATAGATTAAAAAAATCAACAGAACATATTCCAAACCATGATTTCTCAGTATGATTCTGTTCTTTTTGGTTCTTGCACCACCTACCCACCGAAACTCTTTGTACAATCATTTTGTTGACCATATTATTTACCATGCTTCTCTTTTCTTTGCTGAATTGACTAGAAAAGAGAACCTCATGTCAATACCAGCAGTACTGGATGGTATTGTGCGTGTAGTATTGAATCAAGACATGCCATAATACAATATGACGCGAACAAAATTTATCAGTATCAGATATAACACAAACCTTGCATGATAGTTGATAATTATAGGATATCTAATCAGACGGTTATACAAACAAAGTTAATCTCTATGTATCTATAAGTAGGTACACAAGTAGAACCAATAATTCCACATAAAAGAATATAAAATTGATAGATATGGTTAACCTCTAACATGTTATAAGCAAGGATCGCAGTATCGTTACCATAATCCATTTCGGACCCCTATTATGAGTATTGATATCTACACCCCTCTTATGAGTATTGATATCCATAGTTTCGGGGGTTCCAACTGTTTCGGATTGCCATTTATGAGTTCTTGGTTTTGAAAAGTCATTTAATATTACATTATTAAAATAAGAAAAATATTTGACATATTTAAGCATAATGTTATGTAATATTTTTTACTTCCCGGTTAGTTTTGAATGAAATAATCTAACATTGTTGAATTACTCGCGCATAATAAATATTGTTGTTTACTTGCTTTTAGAAAAAGTACCTCTGCAATAGATAATTTTGAACTTAATAACATTAAGATGGATGCATATTGCGAATTTGTAGATATACAACTTCAATAAATAGTAATAGTTGTAATGTGTCGATAAGAAATCCTATTGACACACTGTAGGATATTGATGCCAGATTATTTGTGTAGACATTGTTTCTTGTTGTGCTCGCCTTTTCTTCTAATCTTTGTTGAGTGGAGCCAGAAAGAGAGACCCAACTTTGATACAGACAATTGTCGATTTGTATCAGTAGGGTTCAGTATCGGATCACGATATGCCAAGAGATACAATACGACCAATACTTAACGGTATATGCCAATATTGCGAACCTTGGTTATAACTTGTAACGTAAGTATATGAGAAGCATTTTTAGATCATGCATAGTGAATTAAGAAATTATGCATACTTATAAACGCTATTACATGTACAAGCAAGAAGTGGCTAAAGTGCTTTCATGCTTCCTTAATGGGACTTGGAACAGGAAATGTAAACAATAATTACTACAAGTGCAACAAAAAAAAAGAACAATATAATACACTGATGCCAATCTATCAAGGAACAAGTTTAATATAGATGTCTGACAGACCCCCACCCCTTTTTTTAAAATAATGGCAAACTGTAACCCTAATAGCGGGAGGGGCGATTTCGCCTTCGCCGGCGCTTGGGACACGGGGATCTCCGATGGTGGGGGTCAACGGGATCGTCACGATGGCGGGGTGACCGGGGTGCACGAGGATGGCAGAGGTTGATCGACTTTCGTGCGGCGACGACGTAGTCGGGGTCAGGCGGGCACATCAGATAGCCCGAGACTTGCAAGGATGCATGTTCGATCGGGCAGTGGGGGAGGGCGACCTCTCGTCGGGAAGGGGGGGACGGGCGGTCTCTCACAGGCAAGGGAGGCAGCACCACTGTCCAGGTTGTCGTCCCGCTTGGGGGCACAGCCAGCTACAACGGGTGAACGTTTCCAGACAGTTGGCGATGATGGTGGCCGCTCCCATGCAGTGAGTGATGGTGGTGGCGCTAAGGGTGGGGGCAACCCGTCGGCGACCTATACGCAGAGGGCTAAGGCAACGGTTGTGGAAAAAGGAAAAAGTGTGTACGGTGCAACAATTGGAAAGGTCGACATTGGTGGTGAACTCCAAGGAGGGTCAATGGAATTCCGTAACTACTCGAGTCCAGAAGTAGCCACCCCTTGGGTGAGCACGTCATGGGCTGACATCTGCATACCAATGCTGGATAACTGCAATACGACGATGAAGTACGTAGAGCCGAAGAAGGTGGGAAACAGTTACAGAGCATTTTTTTTCCCGCGGACGAGATAGCGGAGGTAACAGAATACTGGAAAAAAACTATGATTATGTACGTCCTGGGTTATAAGCCATTCTATGGTCAAATTCGGGCGTATGCTCATCGGGTGTGGCGTCCTAAAGGCAGTATAGAGATTTTTGCCAGAGAAAATGGCTTTTATTTTGTCAAACTTGGCTTACGGAAGGATGTGGACCGCATCACCCAGGGAGGGCCGTGGACTTTTGATAGGCGCTTGATTATTATGAAGGAATGGACTACGGAGTCGAGTTATGAGAAGGATGTTCTCAATGTTGTTCCAGTGTGGATACGGCTTCCAAACTTCCCCGTCAAGTACTGGAGCGTTTCATTGTTGATGAGATTTGCTAACTTAATTGGCAGTTCGACCAAGGCAGACGACGCTACAACGTACCGGTCCAGATTGATGTACGTCTTAATCTATGTGGAGATAAGCTCTGGACGGTAGTTACCACACATACTGGAATATGATGTCCCTACTCCCTAGTGACGAGGTCCTACGTCAAGTCATGGAGTACGAGTGGGTTCCCCCTAGTTGCAGTCACTGTGCCTGTTTTAGACATGAATCGAAAGCTTGTCGGACAAGAGATGAAGGGGGTAGCAACTCGGATGTTCGGGCCGCTACTCCAGGTGATCCTATGCATACCACATTCGGCCAGTCAGAAAGTCGAGCAAGAGGGGCAGCCTAATGTTGCCACAGATAGTGGCATGGACTTGGTACTCGTAGGGAAAATGGGGGCCAATGAGATGATAAGGGGAGGATTGGCCAGGCAGGGAGCAAATCAAACACAGATGATGGTATTCCAGGCACATAGGAGGGCGGTCACTAGAGGGATGACGGTAGTAAATCGGGGATCCAACATTTCGTCAGGAGCACAGGGGAAAGTCTTCAGAAGCAGGAAGCGACATACAGGTCCAATCCAGGAGGAGCTAGAACGGGGGGTCAGCAGTACAAACCCTAGTGAAGAGGACTTGTGTCGGAACAATCCAGCTTGGGACAGTCTCCTGGAGAGGACAACGGTGGTGATAAATGACAATAAGGTTGATGTTGGCATGAATCAGGACTCAACATCTCCCCTTGATGTTAAATTCGGAGAATTGCTAGGGGACATGACTGTTAATTAATGTCGCTCGTCTCTTGGAATGTTCGTGAGGTGTGTTCATTGGGCAGAAGGAAGGAGATTTGCGAGTGTCTGAGGAAGGCAAATTGTACTATTATTGCTCTGCTGGAAATTAAAATTAAGTCAGAGCAGGTACTGGCGAGACGCACCCCTCCCCAGTGGGTTCGGGTTCATAATCTTCCATTATGTAGCATGGCCAGGGTCTAGGTGCGTTGGGACAGTCGTTGTTGGGAAGGGAGAGTGGTACATATGATGGAGCAGTTGATAGCTATACATTTCACCAATAAAGGTGGATTCAAGTTCATCTTCCGTGCGATGTACGGTCATAATGATAGGCTTAGGACGGCTGATCTCTGGCAGGAAATCATCCACACCAATGTTCTAGCAGAGGGTGCCAAACTTTCACTACTTCTGATGGAAAACTTCAATGCTCTCATGTACCGAAGGGAGAAAGTAAGGGGTCGACCTGTTTCCGACTCCATCCTCCTTGACTTCCAAATGTGCATGATGTAATCTGGCCTGACATGTTTGGAGCGATCTAGCCGTATATGGACCTGACACAACAAAGCCATTCGGAGCGAGTTGCTTGTCAGCTGGACAAAGCCTTGGGAAACAGGGACTGGTTCGATAGGTTTTCGCAGTCGGTAGAAGAGGGTATGCCAGCTGGAACTTCTGACCACTCTCATATTCGAGTGAACTTCACGACTCCGCCTCCTTGGAGATCCCGTCCGTTCCGATACAATAATAGTTGGCATCTGGAGAATGGATATATGGAGGCTTTTTCCTTGGATTTGAACTCAGCGAAGGAGGGGATAGCCAAATTTACTACAGTGTCCGCGCTGAAAAGAATCAAGGCAGTGCTACGGTGCAGGATCCGCGAACGGCCTTGTCAGCCCCTGGCAGAGGTGGAGACGGAATTACATGCGGTCCAGGACGCGCTGCAGCAGGACATGCTGGATGGCGATTTAGCGGCACGAAAGAAGGCCCTGATCCAGGAGGTTAACCTTCGTAGGTTACAGGACGAGATCCAGCTGGCGCAACGAGCGAAGTGCTCTAGGCTCAAAGATGGAGATAGATGCTCAAATTTTTTCTATGATGTGGTATGGGCCCGCCAGCATCGGAACAGCTTCAACTAGCTACTGGACCCAAAGAGCAAAGTGGTCGAGTCACAAAGAGGCATACAGGAGAAGGCTATCAGGTACTAGGCTGAGTTATACAATCATTTTGATTATATTGATACTTTTTCTGATATTGTATGCAAGAGACTGGTCACTCTATATGGCAATAGCTTGTTACTGGTTTCAGTCAGATTGGAAGAGTTGGAGGCTATCATCAAGAGTGCTGACACAAACAAGACACCTGGTTCGGATGAGTTCAACAACAATTTTTCAAAATTCACTAGGATATGCTCAAGAAGCCTGTGTAAAGGCGGTTCAGGAGTTCTTCACTCATGGGAAGATGTTGAAGGAGCTCAACAATACTTTCTTGACGTTGGAGCCAAAGAAAGAGGGGACTTCCGACCCATTGCTTGTTGTAATTATTTATATAAAATAATTACACATCTGATACGTCGCCGGATAGAGGAAATTATGCAGGGACTTGTCTCGACAAATCAGACAGCTTTCATTTAAGGGCAGATCCATTGTAGAACACAGTCTACTTGCGCATGAGATGGTACGGGAGTTTAATAAAGTTGGGGGTATGAAAGCTTGTGTAAAACACGACTTACGTAAGGCCTACGACATGGTGAATCGGGACTTCGTCTGTCAGTTGATGCTTGCTATGGGATTTGATAGGAAGTGGGTTGCCAGGGTTCGGGAATGCATTTCCTCCCATACATTTTTGGTCCTTATTCGAGCGCTCTTGTATGGGTTCATTCGGAGTAATAGGGGGTTGCGGCAATGAGACCCTCTATCCCCATACCTATTTACGCTGGTTATGGAGAACTTCATTTGCATGATGGATATGATAGTGCATCATAGGAGGATTGTTCTCCTATACAGGAGGACTACACCGCATGTATCTCACCTTATATATGCAGAAGACCTACTGGTGTTCCTTAGTCCTACGGAGGAAGAGCTCATTGCGATCTCAGACCTTATGGTGAAGTTTGGTCAGGTTGACAAAGTTGCATCTGAAAAGGGACAAGAGCAGAGTTTACTTTAGTTCCCATTGCCCACTCAAGAAGGAACGGGTTGCGATGTTGGGAGTGGAGAAAGGGGAACTACCAGTTAAATATCTTGGGATTCTGCTGTCAGTCAATTATACAAAGGATATAGACTACCAGAGTTTGGTAGAATATACACAACGACGTATGGAGGGCTGGCAAGCTCAGTGCCTGTCATTTGGAGGATGGATTAAACTGGTTCGAGCAGTTATCTCTGCTCTGACGATGTTCCGACTTCAGTCTATTATGTTACCGACGGCTACTATATGAAAGGTTGAGCACATCTACGCTAACTTTATCTGACGGAGTGGTTTGCACGACATTGCTTGGGAGCAGTTATGCCGACCGCGTAAGGATGGTGGGGTGGGACTGCGTCCCTTACAGACAGTTCATAATGTAGCAGGAATGAAGGTGACCTGGAAGTTTATCCAAGATAGATCTATGTGGGCTAAATGGATGGCAAATCGATATCTAAGGGGTGGCAACTTTTGGACGTACAGGTATAATAACAATATATATGTTACTTTCAAACGGTTGCTTCGGAATCGAGCTTCAATTACGCTTGCTTTATGCCAGGTTGGAAGTATAATAACAATGTTATACGTGATGGAGGGCCACCGACTTATGGCAAGATCCTTGGGCGGAGCATCGGAGCCTGCTGGAGATAACGAGAGAGCATATGCACTTGGAGGCAGACAGAGGGTTGAGGGTGAACTATATTCTTCGGGAGGGAGTTTGGAGACCAAAGACCTATGCTCAGACGGCCCGCTTCGCTGACTTCATTCGGGCGACTCCCCTGGACCCAACTGTAGAAAGGGATCGGTGGTTATGGCAGCCGCCTGGGAGCGGATGTGGGACAGGTGAGTTCGAGTTCAGGACATGTTATAACTTCATACGGTGCACGCATCTGAAGTTGAAAAACTATGAGTTTATATGGCCAAAGGGATTTGCTAGCAAAATGCAATTGTGCATATATCGCCTCCTCTTGGGTAGACTACTAACGATAGGAAGGCTCGCTCACTTTGGAATACAAATTACTACTCAACAATGTGTGCTTTGCAATCACTCAAATGAAACGAGCCATCATCTTTTCTTTTAATGTGAGATGACTTGGTACCTCTGGCGAGAACAATGGAAACGGTTGGGTGGCGTTGCAGCTCCTAGGGATGTCGAGACAATTATTGCATAGATCAGGGCACGAAGAAACAGAGGGGGAAGTTGGTTTAAGGAGGTTCGTATACGACTTGCATCGACAATGTGGCATGTCTGGCGAGAACGAAACACTTATTTTCGAGGGTCTCACAAACTCTGTCGTTGGGATCTTGCATAATATTGAATTTGATGTAGTTGCCATGTGTCCACTATAAGGGGCCTGAAGTGTGTGTTGTATCTTTGATTGATTGATTGAATAAAATTTACCGATTTTCCAAAAAAAAAAAATTTAATATAGAAACATATTCATCAGTATATTCAGGGCCTTCGCAGAACTATTAGCCTTTAATATATAGATACAATAGCTAGTGTTAAAAAATGGGATTCAATAGTGATTACTAGGCCAACTGATCAACTGATTAATCTGATCAATGTTTGTTTAAGGTGGCTCTCATTAGGCACTCAGTCTGTGGCTGGTTACCAATTGGTCGGATTACTTAGCTTAATTGCAATTGTTAGGCCACTTGGAACTTTTGATCAATCAGCCACTCAATTCACAGGATCAAGTGGCTGATTACTAGGCCAACTAACCACTGATCAAGCAAATTTTTAGAACACCTAATCTTATTTGTAAGGCGGACTAATAAGAAAAATTTCCATGTGGTTACATAATTGCAACTAATCATTTGTATAAATCAGTAAGAGGTCACAAACTGAGCACCTAGTCTGCTTAATATAAACTTGATCAATGGCTTGATGGTACCCTCAAAACAAACATCACATATCTTTGTGTCGCTATATATTTCCATTGGTACCATGCACAAGTACATACATAAATGTCCAGAAATAGATGTAAATGGCATGATGAATGTTGTACATATTTGGAAATTTCAACCTGAAGTGTCACCGGATAGACTAGTATACAGGAAATGGAGGAGGAGAAAAGATAAAACTTATGATCAAATTCATTTAGTGGAATCACGTTTAAGAATAATGAGTTAAGCACAAACTATTAGTAATACTTCGTTAAAATTTAGAAGGAAAAATATTCATGGACATTATAGTGTAAAAGAGATTAGTCCAGACATCAAAAAACATGAAGATCATTTGATAGATTATATAACAACTTTCATTCAACAGCCTTAAACGTCTAATGAAGATAATGATTAGTATCAATATTGAGGAAAAACAACATAAATATATAGAGCATTCCACAAAAAGTAATTATGTTATGCCATCACAACCTTCTAAACAGAACTCTGTTCGCATGAAACATTCAGCAGCAGCAGATTTATTTCTAACATTTAGCTGCAAAATGTAATGGCAACAATTCAGTTCTTAAAAGAACATCCAAAATTCAAACATAGTAACACAGGATTATCATGATGGAATGCATTTTTAGCAGACTCGATAACAAAAGAAACAAAGTTGGAGCATAGCCTATACACAGTTCAGAGTAAAACATGAACATAATTAGAAGAAAAAAATAGAAGGGCTTAAAGATGTCTAACAATTAATGTGACCATAAACTGAGGTAGAAGAATGAAAGACAACATACTAATGCTCAAAATTTGTGGTACTTAAAGATTAGAAGCAATAGCTCTTTCAATACCCGAGATCCGATCGCACATACCCCTGCTTTTCAATGAGAAAGAAACTACCCTAGTTGTTGTAGTTGAGGACTCATTGTCGATTTAGAGCTCTTCCCTCCGTTAGCTAAAAAAAATAGGAATCATTTTTTTCGTTCCTATGAGTATCAGTTTCAGTAGTTCAAGGGATAAGGGTTTCAGTGGTTTGAATCGGCTGCTCTCGGTAGTTTCAGCGGTTTCAAGAACAGCCGACATTACCTTTGCTACCTAGAACACACCTACATAATACTGAGAACAAGCTTGAGTGATTTGGCACCAAGATAGAGGACTGTTCAGTTTGATAGGCCGACATCAATGTTAGTTATTTCTCTAGTGGAGTTTTGCAGTTTTCCGTAGCCAACCGCACTCTGACAAGAAATGCTTTTGGATGATGATGATGATGATAATCGAGATAGTGTGACGTCTATGCGAGAGAGAGAGAGAAAGAGCACATTGATAGAGGGTCGTATCCAACTAGAGTTTAGTTAGGATTTGTTAGTTATTTTGTCAGGATTTTAGTAGATATAATTTTAGATTATCCAGTTGCTAGTTTGTAATTATCTAAAAACATAGCCTTATAGGCAATATAAAGAGTTGTAAACAAAGAAAAAACTGATTGAAAGTTTTGAATTGAGAATAAAAGTTAGTGTTTTGAGAGATCTTAACCCTAAGTTAAATTATCTTCCCCATCTCTAGTATTCTTTCCTTGGGTCCCATCCTGCATCACCCGTGCTCATGTATAAATGTTGCATCCTCATCCTAGGTTTCCAAGAATTATTTTATATATGTTTCCCATACCTATGTTTCTGTAACCTACCACTAGAGAAACAATGTAAGTACTTAGGCGAAAAGAAAATAGAACACCGGAATAAACAAATGTAGACAAACCACTTTAAATAATTCCTTTCCTTTCAGGAAGTAGCAGTCCATCAGTTGGATGCTTGCTCTTGTTTCTCAAAAATACCAATGAAGGGGGGTTCGGTGGATCCTTGGAAAGAGATGTACTTACAAAAACCGACTCAACCACAATAGTTCAAATAATGCTAAATCAATAACCTGTTTTCACTTAGCCAGTAATTTCCCAGTACAAATTGAACTTACACTCATCCATTATATGGCATCTCTAACTAACAATTACCCACAACACTCTTTAATAATTGAAGGGGATGCACTTAGGACTGTTTTATCATTCTTTGGTTTCACATACTGACAGAATCTAATCCCTGTGAAAAATAGCTCATGATGACCAAACATAAATTCCTGGTTTCACAAGGCGCTCCTGGCCAGATCATAAAAGAATTCTAGAAGGGAGCAGCCATTTTTCACAGAAACGAATACCGACTTCATCCTCTTTAGTACTAAGGAAATAGGCAAAGTATAAGGCATAGTTCAAAGAAGTATTAGCACATCAAGAGTCATAACTAAGTTAATCCAATATTTTATATAAATTTCCTAATCCCACTGTATCGAAATATCAACAAAATCCATAAACAATCATAGTCTATCTTCATGTTGACATTGTCAAGGCTTTGACAAGTTGAGACCTCAATGTAATAGTTATATGACAACTTTACCAGAATTAATTTGCGACACTAGTAAAATCTTGACCAAAGTTGATGAGTAGATTAGTTATCGTATTTTCTGCACATTTATTGATTTATGTATTTTCAATTTCTAGCTAGGTTTAGTAATACCACTAGCGATGTCAACACATGGATTATGTGCTCTATATATTTAGAGGTGTTGTGTGGGCATGGCGTCCCACAAACCGGCCAGGGACCAACCCGACCCACTCCTCCATTAGGGTCGGGTTGGCTTTCCATTCTCCAGACTCGATCCCCTATCCTGGCCGGGTTTAAACCTGCAGGACCGTAGGCCTAACACGATCAAAGTCCAGCCAGAGAACCGGTCCAAACACAGTTACCTCCCACCCTTAACGGTGGGGGGAGGGGGTCTTTTACCATTTACCCCTCCCCCTCACCCCCCCCCCCCCCCCCCTCCCTTTCCCCCCCTTATGTTGTTGATCCTCATAATAGCTATATTCTAAAGATATTTGTGGTATTTGGTATCCAGAAAAATTCCTATAAATAGGGATTATTTCATCTAAATTTGCCATTCCCTCCTAATACTTTCAATAAATCTTGTGTTCTCTTATGTGAAATAGCTATTTCTTCACTACCATGAAAAATGAACGACAACCACCATAGCATTATCAAGGTTTGCAACTTCAATCGGGGCAACCAGAAAGGGCACAAGGCAATGGAGGAGGAGGGCCTCATCATTACAATCTGTCCAATATTTGTGAAAGACTTAGCAGGATTTATAATGAGAATGTTCCAGGCCCAGCACGACACATGTCGCAATTAATGTTCAATACATGAATTATGGAAAACAATTCAAAAGGCTACCTAACAATGACACAGGAACACCACGTAGGCATCTAGACGATTGTATCCACCCTCTTAAGTAAGACAAGGAGACAAGGACCATGGGACATGGAGGATGGAGCTCTGTAAAGTTTGTATCTTGAAGAAATGTCTATTTTAATTTACATCTAGACGATTGTACCCACCCTCTTGAGTAAGACAAGGAGACAAAGACCATGGGACATGGAGGATGGAGCTCTGTAAAGTTTGTATCTTGAAGAAATGTCTATTTTAATTTACATCTAGACGATTGTACCCACCCTCTTGAGTAAGACAAGGAGACAAAGACCATGGTTTATTTAGTTAGTAGTACTAGAACTTCTGTAGTCGCAATTATTATGTATCAGTTCGAAGAATTAGCTGCAATAATTCTCTTGCTGCTTACTATTTTACTTGTCATTTTTCAATATATGTTATTCTTGTTAGATGTGATTCATGTTTGTTGATATGACTTGTTTATTGTGTTTCGATTTTCAAACTCTTTTCAAACTTCCTTTGTGGTACTTGATATTAGGGATTAACCTCTTTAGTTTTGTATGGCTAGATATCGTAATCGAGTAGAAGTGGTATCTTCGGACAAGATTACGATATTTTGCCATACAAAATCAGATGGGTCAACCTCTAATAGCAAGTTCCATAAAGGAAGTTCGAAGAGATGTTGAGAACCGAAACACAAAACATAAGTCGTATCAATAAACACGTATCTAACGAGAATAGTATATATTGAAATTTTCTCAATTAAATTAAAAAAAATTATTTTTCTAAATGACTCTTTCTATTTTATTTCTAGTATTTTTATTATTATTTTCTAGTATTTTCATTATTTTTTTTAAATAGTGGACCTAGTTTTTTGAAAAATAGTGGGCGAAGTTTTTTAAGCTTAAATCGATCCATCCCGGTCCCTGCCCGAACTAACTCAAACCGGGTTATAGGGGGCTGGGTTTGCGATTCTAGTTCTAGGCCCGACTCAAACCAATCTACTTGACCGTGTTAGCCCCGCTCGAACCAAACTCAGCAAAATCAATCAAAACCGAGCCGTTTCGGCCTGGGTCCAGCCCACCAAACATTTCTACATATATTGTAAAGTCAAGAGACTAATGAGAATATATATCCTAACTCCTAAGCCTATTTCCACAACCGAGATGTTGAGAAAATTGCCATGTTTACTTCCTCTGCTCTATTGAAAGAACCCGATGTTCTTCTTGAGCACGCTAACCTTATTCGATTAAGAGAATCAATTGCAAATTTCCAATGCACACAAAAATAATGCTAGTCAAAAGATAAGCAATTTTATATGCTTGATTGTTTTCTACCACTTTTTAGCAATAAACTGGACCAGTGGTTAAAGGTCACTGTGTATAGTCTACAATAATTGTGGGGACATTTTAGTTAGAAGTGTTAAAGCAATTCTGGACAAAGGTCAAGTGGGTTCTTCATGGTTTAAAAATCACAATAGTGAAAATCAACTATATAAGAGACTTTAAGAGAAAGAACACGAAGTGATAAAAAACTATTATCCTATTAACCACTATGCGAATAACTTAACCTGGTGAACTTAATCAAACCTATAGTAAGATGAGACTAGCATAAACAGACGTTTTACTAAATTGATGTACATATAAGAAAAAAATAAGGAACTAACATAATACTTACAGAAGCAAGTTCGAAGCTTGAGCAATGAATGTTTTTCCCATGTTTAGTGACCTGATACTCATATGACAATATTTCAATCTACTACCCAGCATATTTCTAAAGATACTGGCTTCGCTAAAAATATATACTAACTTGAATAAATCTGTCAGGAAGCTTTCCACTTATGTCCTTTTGGGGTATGGTAAAGTAGAATCCTTGCCTATTATTAAAAGGAATCTTCAGATTTGGCAGCATAAATTCCTCCCTGTATTTACTTGCAAGCGCATATATAGCTGTGACCACAATCAGGTCAGTATCGCAGAATAAACTGTTACTACAGTCATACAAATAAAAGTACCTTCACTAGTGTCACAGAAAGTACGACGTGCAACATCCAGAAGCCCATCTATTCCAGCTTTAATAGCAAAACACTGTTGTGTACATGCAACAAAGGGAGCCCTTGCATGTACTACATCTTCATCAATAACTTCGGCTATTCTGGAAAGGAAATAAACAGTACTTTACTACTGGTAACCATACTAATAGCATTAAGGATAACTCAGTAAAGTGGATCAGACTGCCGATTTATTGCAGGTCTAGCTAGATTTTTCAATCATAAATGTAAAACGAGTAATAATTATGGTTCGAGGAATTCATGGATTTCCTCAAACTTATTTTTCAATCAGCTCATTAATTGATTTCAGCCCACTAGCATTCAGGATTTAATGTAAAAGGTCCAATTAAAATCGGACAAGTCAGTCAGTTTGTCCTATTCGGTAAACCGGGTCGGCATTCATAGAACTAGTTGGTTAATTGTTTACTGGTCGAGTTAATTAGTCAGGTTCATGGCAGAGCCCAATAACTTGACAAAAAAACTAGTCGGTTAATTGCTTACGGGTCGATCTGACTTAGTCAGGTTCCTGGCAGAGCACGATAACTTGAACTGTACCTGAGCCCTTGTCCCCTAATCCTTTTCCTCCCCTAACTATATCCCCTTTACCCAAAACTAAGAGAAGATAAGGCAGTAAGCACATCATAGACTTGAATTTCTTAGGAAGTTAAAGATGTAGTTTTGATTGAGTATAAGATGAGGGGAAACTGTCAAAGATGGTTTACAGTTTACAACACAGGCCAGTCAATGCACGGGTTAAGAGCTCTAGGACATGAGTTAGCTGCTAAGACGTATGGTAAAACAAAACAAAAATGGATTAAGGTGGTAAAGAAAAAATCTCAGTTGTGGATGCTAAAGGTGATATAACTCATAACAGAAATGGATGGACGAAAAGGATTCAATAGCTGACCCAAAAGAATGGGTATAAATGCTTCATAAATACTGTTATGTAGGAAACTAGCTGAAACTTTTTTAGTGCCAACATGAGACCAAGGTTCGTAGTATTGATATCGGACTCGGTTTTGGACCCCTCCGATGATGTCGACTTCGGTGGTTTTGGCAGTTTCATGAGTTTCAGATAAGCGTTTCGGAGTTCTTCCGTTCGGAAAGACAATTAATTATTATTATTATTAGAAAACTAAAAAAACTTAATGTATTTAAGTATAATTCTTTGTATTATTTGTTATTTATTGTTATCTTTGAATAGAATAATATTAAGATTGAAGTATGCTAAAAATCTATAAATATACAATTTCAACAAATGGAATAGTTATAATATGTCAATAAGGAATCTTATCGACATGTTGTATCATGTAGATCTTGGACCCGACGAATCATTTTGTAAAACCCCATTTTCCCTCTCTCTCTCTCTCTCTCTCTCTCTCTCTCTCTCTCTCTCTCTTTTCCTTGTCATTTTTCATTGTTGAATTAATCGAGAAAGAGAGTCTCAATATTGGTTCCGATAGCAATCAATATCGGATCAGGACATGCCAGAAACGATATGATACGGCCAATATGTATTGGTATCGGATGATACTGCAGACCTTGCTTGAGACGGCCAGTATAATTAAGTCAAACCCAAAAGAAAGCACATAAGGATTCAAAAACCCCAAGTAAGTGTCTCATAAAAGATACCTACAAGAATAGCTGGTTTAAAGTGCAACAGATCGTCCAGATAGAATAGAAGCTAGAATAGAGGCATTGGTCTGAAGTAAGTGGATTGAATCACCAAGTATAGTAGAAAGAGACCTTTCATCTCAAACAATATGAGCATACTAGGTTCATCATGAAACAGAAGAAACCCCAACAGGTGGAGGTAACTTGCGGAGGTAACTTGCGGTTACTAAAGATTCGTGATCCATGCCATCAATAAAAAGATCAAGGAAGATGTGTTAATAACTCTCCTTTTCATGGAGATTCTTTCCGTGTGTTAGGTGCTTCCTCTCCATCTTAGGGTATTTCCACCATCCTTTTAGTTCCTACCTCACTTAAGCATGTATAAAGTTAATTTTTGTCACTTAAATATTATTGATACCTCACTTTAGTCCTATATTTTGTGCGCCCTTGATTATGGCCTCCAACAACGACAAATGTATTCATGTTGATGTTTCATCCTCTTCAGTTGACTTCAAGATAGATTTCGACTCACAACGATCTTCGTCTCTGATGCAAATAATTACTTGTAATGGTGCAATTTTGTATGAAAGGTTTTAAACTGCAAAGGCCTCCATCGTCACTTGACGGAGTCACCACTGGACTCCAAGAGTCCCCGTAGTATGCCTCTTGGTTTCAGAATAACAAAAAGATAATTGGTTGGTTGTCCAACTCTATGGATGTTCATTGCTATAACTCTATTATGTCTATGAAAACTGACAATGAAATTTGGACACATCTTCGGTCCTTATACTCGTCTGAAGACAATCTTCAAAAAAAATATCACATCTTTCACAACTTCAATACGGCCACACATTGAAAAGATTTACAGGACTTTGGTGTCCTCTTCAACGGCCTTCTTGAACAATGAAATTTCTTTCAACCAATCCCCTTTGATTATATTGTTACTCACCAACAACAAGAGGTCTTTGTTGGCATCCTTCTTTTGGCTAGGTTACTATCTACATTTGAGGGTGTCTGCTCATTAGTTCTCTCTTAGCGCAACCCTCACTCTGACGAGCGGCTTGTCATCCGTTTATCATGTGCATACACTAATTCCACAACTATTGAGTCCATGTCAACTGCCTTTGCTACCCGTAGCCAGGACCGTGGTGGTCACTTTCAGTCTAGACGAGACACTTTCGATTCTTTCTTCGAAGGCTGGGTATTGCTCGTGGGCAATATTCTAAAAATCGGCCTCGCTGCACCGAAAATTCCATGTTTTGCGGTCTTAGGCGCATGTTCCCCTTCGGCCCTGTTCGGCGCCTAGGCGGGCCTATACGGCCTGGTGTGGCTGATCGGTTTTTAAAAAAAAAATTATTTTTTTATGCTTAGGTGGAGTATGGATATGTTGTTTGAATTTTAAGATTGGATTTGGATTTTAGACATTGAAAATTCAAATTTCAAAAAAAACAAATTTCAAATTTCAAAAAATTATTATGAATTGTATTATGGATTTAGAAGTTAGAATATGTTTGGATTTCAAATTTATACTATGGATTTCAAATTTCAAAAAAAAAAATCGGTTCGACCGCCTAGGCTGCCTAAGCGCTAGGCGGCTCTCCGTAGCACTGAATCCGTCTAGCGAATTTTAGAACAGTGCACGTGGGTGTCCACTTTTATTTGCTCGGAATCGTAGTACCCATAGACCAGAATGTAGCAGCCTTGGTGGAACTATATGTTCATATTGTAGAGGAATCAATCATTCGAGAACCAGTGTTGGAAAAAGCATGATTATCCTGATGATACACCTACTACCAAACAGGCAATTGCCCCTAGTACTGCTTTTCCGTCTTCTCCACATAGTGGCCAGATACCCTTTTTCAATGATAAATTGAGCCAGTTGTGTCGACTGCTCTCATTTGTAGCTCCTGTCAATTTTTTCACTCCATCAGGAATCTTTCTCATTCTCATTCGTAGATTATTGATTCTGGCACCGCGAACTATGTCTAATGACGGACCTTCAAATCTTCGTTTTAGACCTCCAAAATTTATTTCTATTACTAACTATATTACTACTTATGTTTCCAGTATTGCTGATTTATCGCTTATTCCGTCTTTACATTGAAAAATACTCTCATTGTTCCATTATCATCTCATAACTTATTATCTATTCGTCGGCTTATACCTTACACATGATTATAATTGTTCGGTAATCTTTTATCCATCTCACTATGTAATACAGCATCTTCTGACGAAGCAACGAATTAGTAGGGGACTTGAACAAAACAGCATTTACTACATAAATCATCTATCCAGTACTTTAGTAGCTGCTCCTTACATATAGTGGCAAAGGAGACTTGGACATCCTGCGTTAGTTTTCTTACATATTATGATACCTAATTTATCATTAAATGAATGTAGTAATGAGTCATGTATTCTTGGGAAGCATGTCTTTTCATCTAGGCTCATCTTTTCATCTAGTTCATAAACAACATGATTCACCTTTGTTGGGTTCATAGTGATATTTGGGATCCCTTTAAGTTTTCTAGTGTGCATATATATAAATATTATGACTTTTATTGACGATTACTCAAGCATTACATGGTTATATCTTCTTCGTTCTAGGTCCGATCTTCTGTATGTTTTTTAAATCTTTGTGGCTAAAATTTTTAATCAATTTGATGTTTGTATTAAGATTATTCGCTCTGATAGTGCTAAAGAGTATATGAGCATAGAGTTTCAAGCATTCTGTCTAACTCATGGGATACTTCATCAGACTTCATATTTGTATACTCCTACTGCATAACGCAAGAATACACCCTTCTTAAGATAGCCCACTCTCTTCTTATTCATATAAATGTTCCGAAGAAACTATGAAATTTTAGGATCTTAGCTCATTGTTTTTATATAAACTGCATGCTATCCCATGTCCTTCAGAACAAACCACACTTTCCTATCATCTTTTTGTAGGACAAACATTTTCATGTCGCTCCAAAGATTTTTAGTTGTCTTTGATATACTTATAATCTTGGACCTTAGGTGGATGGATAACTTGACTGCGAGCTACCCATATGATATTTGTTAGTTATTATCGAACATAGGATATAATTGTTTTGAACCCGCTACTTCGAAGGTGGTTGTCTATTATGATGTTACTGTTCTCGAGGATAAGGCATCTTTCACTTCTGATACACCATATACATATCTATTGTTCACGATTCTTGTTCCTATTATTCCTTCCTCAAAACTGGATACACATATTTCTTCTCTCCTAGGTTTTGGTCTTCGGTTCTCTTTTTTCAGGTGTATAGGCGTCGGGACAAGGTCATTCCTCCATCTTCCACTATTTCTTCGAATATCAATGATGATTCTTCTACATGTACTACAATGTTGTCACGACCCGCACCCGGATATTCGGGCACGAGTACGTGGGTACGTCCAGCCTACGCCGCAGTATCGGCGGTAGTACGCTGTCTAGGGCATCTCCACAGTTAAATTAACTCTAGCTCATTCACAGTAATTAAACAGACAAGGAAATGAAAGAAAATGCTGAGATTTTATAACCAGAAAGTGACAATCAGATCCAGAGTTATTACAAAACCAGAAGTTAAATCGGGGACAAACCCGATTACTAAGATGAAAGGAAAACAAATAACTAATGCTAACTACTCTGCAGGAGTAGTCTCCTGTGTGGGAACCGGCTCTGCAACTGTATCACCTGCTGCCTCATAGGGGCCATAATAGGTGGGGGCAAGGTTCTCATCGCCTAAAGAAACGGATCCAGTCAGGAAAGGAGCAAAGTACACAATGCACAACAAGATTTAAACTAAATATTTGTGACAGGTAAAAATAACTGACTAAGCATCATGTTGAGAATATGCATAAGTAGTGAAATTAACAGAGAAATAATGCTATAAGTCAGGACTATAAGTAAAACATGATTAGTTGCTATAAACCAGGAATATGAGTAAAACAGGAATAAATGTGACAGGAACTGTAACTGTAACAAGATAATAAGAACTGCAACACGACAAGAACTTATGTGCGTGAACTTGTGTATTTAGAATACATAGTTGGCATGTAGGGGTTTATAAGGCTAATAAGGCCGTCATAGACGACTAGCAGTCAGGAACAATCAGGAATAAGGCTGATGGTACAGTCGCGTACCAACAGCTAGCAGTCACGACAAGGGGGAAGGGTAAACTACATGCCTCCTAGTATTCTCCCACCCGACATGAAAAGCAAGACATGAAATACAATATTCAAGACATGAAATCCAGTGTTCTAATACTACGTGTAATCATCAAATAAAGCAGGGAACTTATTTATCACAATATAAAGATTAAACTTGAAGTGCAGGTACTTGCCTGTTGTTTGGATCCAATTATAGTTTGTATCTCGGGGAAATTTCCAGAAATATGTCCAGATGCTGAAATAAACATTATCATCATGCTCAGAAGATATCAAATAGCTAGAAACGCCTGTCTTTGGGTCCAATTTGGAGACAAGGGCAAAAACGGCAATTTCGGGCCAAAACGGGGTCCGCCGGTGGGCCCGCTTTGCACCGAAAAACGTGTCAGGGTCAAAGGTCTCCAAATTCACCAAACTTAGTGTCAACAGGTCAGGAACGACGATACGAACCCAACGGAACTTCCAGAATTGGATTCCGATGAGCCGATCACAAAATCGCCCGTCGAGCGGGGCCTGTGGGGCCCACGACACGCGATTTCGTCAACGTTCTCAGAATCGAACCAAACTTGACCCACAGGACCAGCGTATCGCTACGAGTCCGATGGCGCAAGTTTCGTCTCGATCCGACGTGTGTGCACGAAGTTAGGGTGAATTGCAGAAAAGGCGGATACGGGGCGAAGTCCGCGGATACGCGTTGATTCCGGTGTGCACGCACACCCGAATCAGCTTTCGCGAAATCCCACACATCCGTATCGACGACACGCACGTATCTGTGAGGACCGCGCGCGACCAAGTCGTCCCGTTTGGCGGGACGTACCCAGTTCCGGGGTGAATTGGGTCGATGTTTTCCTGTTTTTGGATCGCAGTGTGCGATCACCACAGGACGCGATGCCCCGAGCGGTTTGTCCGGGCACCGAGAGGGTCATACAGGCTTCGCAACGCAATTTGCGGAATCGAAAACAGAGCTACGAACAAAAAGTTACAATTACCTGAAGGGGACCCGAAAACCAGGGTCGAATCGTGTCCGACACGTGTCGGATTCGGAAATTCGAATTAGGGTTAGGGTTTGGGAACTCGGCTGAGCTCCGGTGGCTCTGCGGCGGCTCAGGGCGGGGGAGGCCGGCCGGGGGCGCTGCGGCGGAGGGCGGCGCGGCGCTCGGGCGGAGGCGGCGGCGCTGGAGGCGGCGCGGCGGCGCGGGGCTGCTCGAGCTGCTGCGGTGACTGCTGAGGGCTCGACGGCGCCGGAGAAGAAGAGGAGGAGGGAGGAAGAGGGTGGCTGCAGCGGCGGCGTCCGGCGAGCTGGGCGGCGGTGGCAGCGGCGCTGGGCAGCGGCGAGTGGTGGTGGTCGAGGTGGTGGGGGAACCGGAGAGGGAACGGGGGGGATTTTATAGGGTGGCCGGAGGCTGGGGGGGCCGAGATGGGCGGAGCGAGGGGTGGCGTGGCGGTGCTCGCGGGGCGTGGGTGGCTGGCCGGGCGGCGCTGCGCCGGCGGCGGAGGCGGCGCGAGACGCGGGGAGAGGGAGAGGGTCGTGGGTGAGGGGCCGGGTTGCGGGCACGAGCGGGTCGGGTTCGGGCAGACCCGACCCGACCCGGTAGGGCTGGGCTGGGTTCGGGTTCGGGCCCAATGGGCCGGGCCGCGGGCTGGACTCATTTAAAATAATAATAAATATTAATATTAATATTAATAAAATCAGTAAATAAATTAATAAATAAATAATAATTAAATAAATAGATTTAGGTGTTTTAAAAATAGGTCCGGGGTCCGATAAATTCCAGAAAAATTACCCTAAGTCCAGTTTTTCATTTTACACCCAAAAATATTATTTTCATAATATTTTAATATCATTTATTATCTATTAAAAAATTATTTAATATTTAAAAACCCTGATTTTAATTACAGAAAATTTCCAGAAAATTCCAGAAATTTGCAAAAATCCAATGTTAATATTTTTGAAAAAAATCAGGGGCTTACAATCTACCCAACTTATAAAATTTCGTCCTCGAAATTTAAAATAAGGCAGGGTTCTCTCTGTCCAATCTCACTTGATTACAGTCTAACGGGTTTCCCTCAGGTGAACATTGCGGTTGCTACCCAACTTAGAATTTACCCATCTATCCTTTAAGGCTATACAACCAGTAAAGCTATGTCCCAACTTATATAATCATGGTATTGAATCCTTAAGTCTGTAACACAAATACACCACCTATGGTATTCCCTTAGTCATAGGGTTATCATTCATTCGACCGGTCTGAGGGGTATATCTAGTGCTATCTATATATCAAACTTATACCAAGCACAGGATTTCGTCTTTCCGAAATAAGGGAAGACGAGGATCAATAATAAAGAGTTCAAGGGCGAGGTGGTAGAACAGAGGTTTAGGGATCAAGGCGTTTAAGGAATTCTAATGGGAGTTGTCAGGCGGTTATGGATTGAAATTCTAGTCTGGTAATCATTTATTCGCATGCTCGTATTAGTACAGTTATGTAACTGATACGATATGCTCGGACATATTTAGGGGGCAAGTTTACTAGTCACTATATATCTCAATCCACGTAAAGTAGTCGTGCGAAGTGCGAATCAAAATGCACTAAGGTTGATCAGACCGTAGTACACTGATTCTGAATAGACACTTGTATTAGTGGGGTTGATCAGGCCTCAATAATACATGTGTCATGAACAAGCCCGATAAAGAGTAAGCTTGCAAAACTAGGCTATAAAATAGCAGCATAAGTCAAGTTCAGCAAATTTAAGTGCGCTAGATGATGAGGAAAAGGAGGTACAAATTATCTAAATTCACAAAGCAACACACAGTGAGCATAATAGCAAAAGACTCTAAAATCTTTATAGTTATCAAAGTTAAAAGCATACCAGGTTATTAGCAAGTTCAAAATTACTAGGTTGGGGCTGAGGTCACGAACCAATAGGCATGAGCTAAATACTAGAAAAGGTATCTACGAATCACTTACGCGCATTAGCTGCTCCCAGAGTCTGCGCGTTCTCCACGGTCATCACGTAAGCTTGTCCGCGTCCTGGAGCAGGGGGACAGTCCCTCACTTGATGTTCTGTTGATCCACAATATAGACAGGCACCCAGTCTCTTCCTACAAACTTGCCAGGTGTGACCTTGTTTTTGACAAAAGCCACAAGTGGGAACTCGTTGGTTCTGTACTTGAGCTTGGTGTTGGGGTGCTGCGGCTCGAGGGAGAGGACGCTGGGTTTGCTGCGGGGACTTCTGCTGTGGTTGTTGTTGGAACGGGCGTTTGTGGGGTCCCGTACTTCCAGTATCTCTTTCCCGTTTTAGTTTATGCCCCATGTCTCTCTCGACACCTTGTGCCACGCGCAGGATTTCCTCGTATGTGCGAGCTCGGCTAGTGGTGACAGCAAGGCGAATATCAGGAGTCAACCCCTTCTTGAATCTACGGGCTCTATCCTCAGGGGTACGAACCATGGATTCTGCAAATTGGCTCAGTCTGCTAAATTCAACAGTGTACCCATCAACAGAAAGGTTACCTTGTTCCAGGCTCTCGAATTGACTTTCGAGAGCTTCCCGAGCCACTTCGGGATAGAATTTCTTCTTGAATAGCCTCTTGAAGTCCTCCCAGGTAAGGTCAGGAGCAGATAGTTGGGGTTCATCTCTAAACCAGGTCCGAGCTATGTCGAACAGTTGCAGGCTTGCAGACTCCACTTTGAGATCATCAGGGACCCGAGCAGTCTTCAGGAGTCGCTCTACGTTCTCTATCCATTCATCGGCATAGAGAATGCCTTCAGTTCCATAGAATTCCAGGGGTTTAAGGTTCTTAAAGTCCTTGGCACTTCCTGGCCTCTTTTGTGGTGACTCCTGGTACCCAAGAGCTTCTGAAAGGCTGGTCCGTAGCAGGGCAGTCTGGGATTCTACGAGTCCCTGGAACACTCCGAGTAGCTGTTCTTTCTGGGATTCTACGAGTCCCTGGAACACTCCGAGTAGCTGTGCCCCATCTAGAGTAACTGCCGGAGTAGATGGAGGCGGCGGGAGTGCGAGAGTTTCAGGCACAGTCTGCTCAGCTGGTTCGGATGTGCCTCCTGCTGTATTCCTTGTCTGAACCATTCTGGAAGATGAAGGGATAGGAAGATTAGAATAGATTACTGAGAAATCAAGGGCGATAGAAAAATTGATCAGGAATGATATCAAGAATTGAAATGAAGATCATATTCTGTGAATGAGCTTTTTCCTAAAATCCTAAATCTTGTTGTAGGCATGTTCGGTCCCTAAGTTGAAACCGAACAATTCAGTCGTTTGACCTGCATGGGCCACCACAAAAACGTGTCACGACCCGCACCCGGATATTCGGACACGAGTACGTGGGTACGTCCAGCCTACGCCGCAGTGTCGGCGGTAGTACGCTGTCTAGGGCATCTCCACAGTTAAATTAACTCTAGCTCATTCACAGTAATTAAACAGACAAGGAAATGAAAGGAAATGCTGAGATTTTATAACCAGAAAGTGACAATCAGATCCAGAGTTATTACAAAACCAGAAGTTAAATCGGGGACAAACCCGATTACTAAGATGAAAGGAAAACAAATAACTAATGCTAACTACTCTGCAGGAGTAGTCTCCTGTGTGGGAACCGGCTCTGCAACTGTATCACCTGCTGCCTCATAGGGGCCATAATAGGTGGGGGCAAGGTTCTCATCATCGCCTAAAGCAACGGATCCAGTCAGGAAAGGAGCAAAGTACACAATGCACAACAAGATTTAAACTAAATATTTGTGACAGGTAAAAATAACTGACTAAGCATCATGTTGAGAATATGCATAAGTAGTGAAATTAACAGAGAAATAATGCTATAAGTCAGGACTATAAGTAAAACATGATTAGTTGCTATAAACCAGGAATATGAGTAAAACAGGAATAAATGTGACAGGAACTGTAACTGTAACAAGATAATAAGAACTGCAACACGACAAGAACTTATGTGCGTGAACTTGTGTATTTAGAATACATAGTTGGCATGTAGGGGTTTATAAGGCTAATAAGGCCGTCATAGACGACTAGCAGTCAGGAACAATCAGGAATAAGGCTGATGGTACAGTCGCGTACCAACAGCTAGCAGTCACGACAAGGGGGAAGGGTAAACTACATGCCTCCTAGTATTCTCCCACCCGACATGAAAAGCAAGACATGAAATACAATATTCAAGACATGAAATCCAGTGTTCTAATACTACATGTAATCATCAAATAAAGCAGGGAACTTATTTATCACAATATAAAGATTAAACTTGAAGTGCAGGTACTTGCCTGTTGTTTGGATCCAATTATAGTTTGTATCTCGGGGAAATTTTCAGAAATGTGTCCAGATGCTGAAATAAACATTACCATCATGCTCAGAAGATATCAAATAGCTAGAAACGCCTGTCCTTGGGTCCAATTTGGAGACAAGAGCAAAAATGACAATTTCGGGCCAAAACGGGGTCCGCTTTGTACCGAAAAACGTGTCAGGGTCAAAGGTCTCCAAATTCACCAAACTTAGTGTCAACAGGTCAGGAACGACGATACGAACCCAACGGAACTTCCAGAATTGGATACCGATGAGCCGATCACAAAATCGTCCGTCGAGCGGGGCCTGTGGGGCCCACTACACGCGATTTCGTCAACGTTCTCAGAATCGAACCAAACTTGACCCACAGGACCAGCGTATCGCTACGAGTCCGATGGCGCAAGTTTCGTCTCGATCCGACGTGTGTGCACGAAGTTAGGGTGAATTGCAGAAAAGGCGGATACGGGACGATGTCTGCGGATACGCGTTGATTCCGGTATGCACGCACACCCGAATCAGCTTCCGCGAAATCCCACACGTCCGTATCGACGACGCGCACGTATCTGTGAGGACCGCGCGCGACCAAGTCGTCCCGTTTGGCGGGGCGTACCCAGTTCCGGGGTGAATCGGGTCGATGTTTTTCCTGTTTTTGGATCGCGGTGTGCGATCACCACAGGACGCGATGTCCCGAGCGGTTTGTCCGGGCACCGAGAGGGTCATACAGGCTTCGCAACGCAATTTGCGGAATCGAAAACAGAGGTACGAACAAAAAGTTACAAGTACCTGAAGGGGACCCGAAAACCAGGGTCGAATCGTGTCCGACACGTGTCCGACACGTGTCAGATTCGGGAATTCGAATTAGGGTTAGGGTTTGGGAACTCGGCTGAGCTCCGGTGGCTCTGCGGCGGCTCAGGGCGGGGGAGGCCGGCCGGGGGCGCTGCGGCGGAGGGCGGCGCGGCGCTCGGGCGGAGGCGGCGGCGCTAGAGGCGGCGCGGGGCTGCTCGAGCTGCTGCGGTGGCTGCTGAGGGCTCGACGGCGCCGGAGAAGAAGAGGAGGGAGGAAGAGGGTGGCTGCAGCGGCGGTGGCGGGCTGGGCGGCGGTGGCAGCGGCGCTGGGCGGCGGCGAGTGGTGGTGGTCGAGGTGGTGGGGGAACCGGAGAGGGAACGGGGGGTGATTTTATAGGGTGGCCGGAGGCTGGGGAGGGCCGAGATGGGCGGAGCGAGGGGTGGCGTGGCGGTGCTCGCGGGGCGTGGGTGGCTGGCCGGGCGGCGCTGCGCCGGCGGCGGAGGCGGCGCGAGACGCGGGGAGAGGGTCGTAGGTGAGGGGCCGGGTTGCGGGCACGGGCGGGTCGGGTTCGGGCAGACCCGACCCGACCCGGTAGGGCTGGGCTAGGTTCGGGTTCGGGCCCAATGGGCCGGGCCGCGGGCTGGGTTCATTTAAAATAATAATAAATAATAATAATAATATTAATAAAATCAGTAAATAAATTAATAAATAAATAATAATTAAATAAATAGATTTAGGTGTTTTAAAAATAGGTCCGGGGTCCGATAAATTCCAGAAAAATTACCCTAAGTCCAGTTTTTCATTTTACACCCAAAAATATTATTTTCATAATATTTTAATATCATTTATTATCTATTAAAAAATTATTTAATATTTAAAAACCCTGATTTTAATTACAGAAAATTCCCAGAAAATTTCAGAAAATTACAAAAATCCAATGTTAATATTTTTGAAAAAAATCAGGGGCTTACAAATGCAGCCTTATGTTCCCACTCCTCCACCTCTACAAACTTCATATGAAGGTCTATCTTTTCCTATTGCTCTTCGCGAGGGTAAGCACTCTTGTACTACTACCTTTCATATTTCAAACTTTGTTTCTTATCATCTTCTAACTCCATTTTGCCATATACTTGTTTCTTCTTGGCTGCCATCACTCTTCCTTCATCTGTTCAGGAAGCACTTCGACATTAAGGTTGCCATGTCACTATGGCTGAGGAACTCAATGTATTGCGCTCTAATCAGACTTTGACTTTGGTATCCTTGCCTACAAGTAAAAAGGTGGTTAGATGTAAGTGGGTATTTAATGTTCAACAAAATTCAGATTACTCAGTTGATCGGCTCAAAACCTGGTTAGTGGCTAAGGCTTTATCCAACAATATAGGTTTGATTATATTGAGACTTTTCCACCTCTAAGACTTGTACTTTGGTACCCTTACCCTTAGATAAAAAGATGGTTGGATGTAAGTAGGTATTACTGTTAAACAAAATTCAGATTGCTCGATTGATCGGCTCAAAATATGTTTAATGACTAAAGGCTTTACCCAACAGTATTGGTTGGATTATATTGAGACTTTTTCACCTATAACTAAGTTGACTTTTTTTTTCTTTGGCAGCGACCAGTAATTGACATCTTCATCAGTTGGACATGAAGAATGCATTCCATAATGGTGATCTTTCGGATACTATTTTTATGCAACAACCTCCAGGCTTTGCGCGACCAGAGGAGTCTATAATTTGTCTCCTAGAGAAGTTCATCTATGATATGAAGTAGTCACCACTTGCATAGTTTGACAAATACAACAAAGACTTGCAACAAATTGGATTTGTTCGTAGGGGATCAGCAACGTCCTTATTTACCGTCACCACTTGCATAGTTTGACAAATACAACAAAGACTTGCAACAAATTGGATTTGTTCGTAGGGGATCAGCAACGTCCTTATTTACACACCCAGAGGTCACAGACGTAATCATCTTACTTGTTTACGTGGATGACATAATCATCATCCAAGATGATTCTGCTGGCATTTCAAAGGTGAAAGAACACTTGAGTTTCTCATTTTAATACAAATGACCTACCGTCATTATGATACTTTCTTGGTATTGAGGTATCACGGAGTTCCGGGTAATTGTAGCTTTTTCAGCGCAAATATGCATTGGATCTCCTATATGAGACCAAATTCCATTCCTAGGTTGCAGATCACCAGACACATCAAACTATCCAGATTTAACTTTTAATCAGATTATCCTCTATCTAACCCAAGACGTTACAAACAACTGCTCATTTAGAAGCTAATTTATCTTATTGTCACTTGTCCAGACATTTCCTACATCGTGCGTAGGGTGAGCCAGTATATACAGAATCCTTTGACCATACAGAATCCTTTGACCTCTCATCTATGGATTGTTTAAAGGATTGGCTACATAAGGGGAGCTCTTGGACATGGTCTTCTCTATAGACCTTCTACATTGTAGCTCACAGCCTTCGCAGATGTTGACTTTGTTAGATCAATTGATAATCGTCGTTCTATGAGCAGTTACCTTGTCTTCTTGGGAGACAATTTTATTATATTGAGGTGTCAGAAGCTGAATTTAGTTGCTCGTTCTTTTACTGAAGTCGAATATATAGTCATGGCACATGTTGTCTATGAGTTGATTTGGCTCAACTCAATGCTTACAGATCTTGGAATCATCCCTTCTCGAGTTGCTCTCTACTATAACAACAAGGTTGTGATCCATATTGCTATGAATCAAGTCTTTCATGAAAAAACTAAACACATCGAGATAGACTCACTTTATTTGAGAGAAAGTGACAAAAAATAAAGTTGTCCTATAACACGTGTCTTCTTCAGCTGACAGATATCCTAACCAAACCACTGCATCGACCTCTATTTGCTCGGTTGTTATCCAAGTTAGGAATAATTGATACTTATGCTCCATTTTGCGAGGGAGTGTCAGGTAACTATTCTTGTATAGATCACTTTAGTCCCACATCGTCTGGGCTAAAGAAGGATGTCATGACTTGCTCCTATAAATGTACCAAGGCTTCTCATGTTTTATTCACATCAATAAATTAAAAGTTCTCTTAATTTCAATTTTCAACAATGAACTATGTATTAATCCTCCCAACCCCACCCCACCCATATGTGTGTGTGTGTGTGTGTGTGTGTGTGTGTGTGTGTGTGCGCGCGCGTGAAGGCCAAAGAACTGCAGAAGTATCAACACCTGTAAAGTTAATTAGGAAACAACAACCTGGTTTGGACTAACCATCAGTAATATGATGAGCACAGTGACAACTCAAAGTGACCATTTGACACAGCCTATGCCATGAAAATCATATTCTAAAATAGCCAAAATTATTCGAGTATTTCATAAACTGGATAAACAAAACCCACATAGATATCAGCCCCTAGAACAGGCCAAAGGGGGTTACAATATTCTAGTTAGTTATTACATCATCATCATCATCATCATCATCATTCCAGCCTTCTCCCATCAAAATGAGGTCGGCTACGGAACAATGCATAGGTTCCAAAAAAGATTCCATTCTAGTCACTTATTTGTTTGTTTAAAATATATTATTGAAATAAAAATAGAAACATATTAGAACTTAGAAGATATAGCATAATATAATCCTATACAGACTGCAGTTTGAAAATTAATAAATAGTAAAATATAAAGTACATTACAAACTAGGAATATGCTAGTCTTGACGAATTATCAACTTATCATAATCTGGTGGGACCCAAGTTATTACACACTTTCATCCTGGTGATGAAACTTCATCAATATCATGCTAATAATAAGATCTGTTTCTTCTTCAGGAGAGAAGTGAACTTTAACTGTATGTGAAATCAAAATACAGTCTTCTTTGTTAAAAAGTAAAGAAAATAAATCCAGGCAATAATATCAAAGTTTGAATTTGCATAAGCTGCAGGGCAGATGAATAGTGGCTTTTATAACACATATACAAGCATTGCTAGTATTACTACTACTCACGCACAAAGGATAAAGCAACAGGTAAATTATGCTACAAAACCATACCTCTTTCTCATGCATGCATATTTTTCATTATCACACACTGACTTGTAAATGTTGCTGAGAAGAAAACTCTTCGCATCTTTAAGAACCTGAAATAATGTACTGTATCAGTAATGTTGGAAGTAACACCAAGGAACACAACATAATCCTTTCTTGGGATGCCATCCTTCTTTGAATTGTCTTTAGAAATGAAAGCGGCAGACTAAGAAGGGTGGAAAATTGTGAAGGATATAGGTAGAGGGAGAATCCACAGGAGCATGGGTTTACAGAAGAAAGAAAAACATGTCTTACGGATGGAACTGCTTCAAATAAATGGCTTAGTTGTTTTATTATATAATTCAAAATTATATCTGTAATGAAAATCGGGTATACCATGGGTTGTAGATGTCGGATTTTGTGTTCATGTCAGATTGGGTGGTTGGGTTCACGTTAGAGTGGGTTTGAAATGTCAGATGTCGGGATATAATTAAATGCCGGAGATCCCGGTCGAGCAACTTAAATATATAAGTATATATACACTATATATACTAAATGGCAATATGTAATTCCAGGCTTTATACTTTGTAAAAAAAGATGAATTTACAACAAAAAAAATGTATGCAATATTCTTTTTTTTTTTGCAAAAAAAGTTAGTTGAATGTAATAAAAGAGTTGCAATGAATACGTGGCCACGTCCTCCACATGCTGATGTGGTCTCCACTCACGGTTCGGTTCATGTGTGACTCGCACATGCACATGCACATCATGTGCACATCACTTGACCAAACCAAAATGGTAACCCTAGATGTACCATGAGACCCTGACACTCAAACATAAACCAACCAAACTCCCATATTTTATCAGATGTAGGACTATATGGGGGTTTCACAGTCAACCCTACTCAAAGTCTCAACATCTTAGTTACATCCGGGGTGAATGGCCCAATCTTACCCTTGTGGAACACGATCCACTAGGTAGCTCTGATAACAATTGTCACGACCCAACTCAAGAACCCACCTGGACATGCCTAGGCCATACTGTCAAGTGGTTAGCTCAAATGTACAGATGAGACCTAAGCACTTAAGCAAAAACCAAACTCTTCTATCCTATGTGGACCATATCGGGATTACACACACCATAAGGGAGCCAATTGGTGGCTCCATAACTTATCCAACTTGGCATGCATGCCCGAGTCCACACACTTGAAAGGACCTATATAAGCTCCATCTTTAGCCATACTAGATAACAAGATAAGCCTCTCAAGAGAAAAAGCAACCTATGGAGGAGATGTGTGACATATATGACATATATGTGGTGTCAGTGTCGTTTTCCATTCATAACCTACATGTCAGCAGACATCTACAACTTTGGTACCTGGTTGTGCATGTATGTGCCTCAAGTTCCTTACAAAATCGGAGCAACAAGCATGTAAGATAGATCTAACCAGTGATCAGAAGCTACAACAGTCTAGGTTAGTGCTTCGCACCAGACTAGCGGTCGAACCGCTCAGAACCTTAATCGATGAACCGTATAAAGTTCACATGAACCTAGCAGTTCAAAATGTCACTTTCTCTTAAAGAAAAACTGGAATCAACCAAAAGTAGCCTAAAGACCCAACAGGCTCAATTCCAAAAGAATGCATCTAAGCCCGGTTTGATGGTTCAACTATTGTTTCCAATTACATGAAAATCAGTTCAATATTTGCTTTAACTGGCATTTGAGGTTGAAGCTAAGATAGTAAATAACTGGATTGATAATTAGACAGAGAATTACTAAAAAGCCTTGATCCTTATACATTTCTTTCATCAGTAATACAATTACTTTTTTGCAAAAAAAGTAAAGCCAAGTACATATATATTTTTTGTAAATATATATGGTCTTAAACATAATTTGGTAGTTGATATCTAGAGAATTAACAACTATATATGATAAATATTCTTTTATAAAATTAAAAATTAAAATGTCATCTGGTACAAACAGATTGAACCATCAATTGAACAAGTGAACAATACACCATAAAGCAATCTGGTTCGATCGCCGGCTCAGTTTTCGAAACATTGTCGTGTCTTATGGATAGGTGGGGGTAAGGGATGCCTCATAGTCTTGCATTTTATAGTGTTAAAGTCCCTGCAACTTGCACAAACTTTAAGAGTGTTAGTGAGGGTTAATTTTTGAATTATTCTACAAACACCTGCAGGTCGAAGGCCGATTTCATGGGTGAAGAGCTAAAGTCCATGCCATTTGCACAAAAACTCTTTTAATCCACTAAAATGTGCGCCAAGAATTATTCACGCAGCGGTAAAATTCTTTTAATCCACTAAAATGTGCGCCAAGAATATTTAAACATGGGTTGCTCTGATACCATGCTAAAGTCCATGCCATTTGCACAAAAACTCTAAAGTTGGTGCAATTGCAGGGATTCTAACATAAGTAATGACGTGTATGCTTTGCACTTGTTATGGTCGTGAGAAAGAATGTCACGAAATGGTTAGCAATACAAAGGTGTCAAATTAAGCAGTCAAGTGTACCTTTGAGAGAAATGGGAAGGCATCTAAAGCAGTTTTGAGAATGATTATGTTTGATATCAGCATTTGACTCTTTCTGCCACTAGCAGGCCTCAAAACTTCCCCAGTAACCTTTGATGGTTTAAAACAGAAATGACAGAGTACCTTATCTAAGATACAAATTAGATAAATGGAAACTCAGATACGTAGGAAAAAGAAACAGCAGCTAGGAAATAAGTTATAGAACCAGTTAACAATGTTTACCAGTTTCTTTTGGAAATTTACGCAGACCCTGTGATAGACCAAAGAATAGCTCCTCGTTTCCCATCAACTCACCCTAATTACGTAAACATAAATGTTATGAGCACATTGCACATTCTTCAATTTCTGATTAGGCAGTTTTACATGTTAGAAAATTCTAGTTATTTTTCTATCATGAAGTAACATGCAAAACACACAGCTTTGCTACTCTGTATACTATATAATGTCACGACCCGCACCCGGGTGTTCGGGTACGAGTGCGTGGGCACGCCCAGCCTACGCCGCAGTGTGGGCAGTAGAACGCTGTCTGGAACTAGTACTGTATAACCAACACCTCATTATATAAAGAGAACAAATATTATACTCAATCACAAAACTAAGGTAGGTATAAACATGTTGTAGTATATACATGTATATAAAGGTTACAGTACAAAATCTTGTGTTCATAAATCATACAACTATAGTAAGTCTGCAAACTTTAACTATTGTTATAACTAGGTCTCCCGCTTGCAGCCTTCCTCGATCCTCCATGAGGTAAAATCAGACTCGAAGCTATTTCCCAAAAATCCATAATAGATGGGACACGGGTCCTTCTAAGTGATACCTGAAATATTATCTAATCAGGATTGAATGAGTACAATTCTAATAGCAGTTTCAATATATGATAAGAACTATAAAACAGTGATAGAAAAAGTAGTACATGATGGATAAATAAACTAACATCAAGGCATGGTAAGAAATGAACAGAAAAAAATGAATAAACGAAAAAATATGTCATGTATCAACAAGAAAATCTTTAGTCACTAAGTGTTTTGAAATACTAGTTTGATTATGTGATCGGCTTAGGATTGCACAATGGGAGCCGACTAATCATACGTGAAGTGTATGGTTATCCTTTGCATAAAAATTATATTTGCACAAAATTTAAGGGTATGATCACATATAAATTAGCATTTTTCCGCCCCGACTAGCATACATGAATCACACGAATATCAAGTATTACACAAGATCAAGGTCTAAAAACACAAGATATACTAGTCCGTGTTTCTTCGTGTCAGGAATCAAGTACAACAATACTACATGTATTATAGAAATTATCAGTAAGAAAACCATCAGAGACTGTACTCGCCTGGGATCCAAAGCGGATAAAACAAGTCAAAGTGTATGACGGGGTACAGATAACCTATATAATGAATAATTCACATTAATTGGTGAAATATAATTAAGTAGATTTAACCCACTAGATTTCTAGGTCAATTTTATGCTATTTCTGGTTATAGATGGGACATATCTATATAAAAACTTAAATATAAAAATAATGTATATATAAGATATATTTATAGATACATATGTATAGATACATACATAAATACAATACATACATATATATATATATATATATATATATATATATATATATATAGAGAGAGAGAGAGAGAGAGTATATATATAGATATATAGATACACATATATATAAGATATATATATATATATATATAGTATACATATATAGATAATATAGAGTATATATATATATATATATATATATATATATATATATATATATATATATATATATATTATACATATATAGATACATATATAGTTATGTATATAGGGTACATATAGAATATAGTATACATATGTATATAGGTACATATATAGTATATATATAATTATGTATATAGTATACATATATAGTATAATATACATATGTATATATACATATTGTATATATATATAGGTGCATGTAGGGCTTGCTTGCTTCTGTTGCTGCTCTGCTGCTGCCGCCATGATGTTGTAGCTGCTGCATACTGTTGCTGCTGCAGGCAGTCCTTCTCCCCCCCTTCTTGGCGCGCGCGCGCACACACACACACACACATATATATATATATATATATCCTAGTTAGAGTTATAAAATTTTTAAGAGGATCAAGGGTTACCTTATGAGGAGAACTCATATTCCCTTGCTAATAGGGTTGAGGGGAGATGAGGGATGGTAAGTGAAGGAGGTGGAAAGGTGTTTATATAGAGGGGAAGGGTGTTGGTTGAATGTGAGGGTCATGTGAGAGGGAGGGTGAGTTGTCAAGATATTATGAGATTATGGTGAATTGACTATTTTGCCCTTAACCAATTCAATTTGGATTTCTCTTCTTATGAAGAACAATCCAAATTGAATTTGACTTCTCATGGCTTTTGTTTTTATATGATTAACCTAATTAAATTTTTGATTAAAAGGTTTAACTACTAAGCACTAATTTTAATTGTCTAATTAGCATGCTAATAAAGAATGAAGGTTACATATAAGTACATCATCACATTAGCAGATATATGCATATTTTTTATCAATCCAATACTTGATACTAACCAATTCGTTATAGTACTAAAAAATAATACAAAACAATCAAACATAGAGGTCGAACAATAAGATACAGAATATCTATACAATAATGAGAAGACATCATAGAAAAGGATGTTGGCACACACAACAGGATCATATGTTTTTGGAAGAGTTTAAACCGAGGCCTCCAAAAAACAAATGCTACAAACAAAAGCTTTAAAGAATACTCACCAAGCAATCTAGCCGAGCATTGATAGTTTCAATATCTTTTAAAGGCTGCAACAAGTTTGCACGAAGTAGTCTAGACCTACAGTGGACATATGCATATAAGAATGATGTTTAGACAAACCAATGAACAATATGCAGGAAGGGGAATGGGAAGAAAATATAAACGAACTAGTTGGAAGAATACAGTGCACAAACAAGTATAAATTTAAGAGCTAGAAATGTCGAACTAATGGTTATATGAGTTTTAATAGATATTATAAGTCTCTAAATCTAAATAATACAGAGATGGTTCACAATCAGGTTCACCGAGAGATGAAAATATCAATTAGTTAAGAAATGGGTATCATCCAGACTACACAGATTATACCCGAAAAACATTAACAATAGCATAATTCAAATTACCTATTCATACATCAACTACTTAGAATAACTGAGTCAGAACCAAAAGGGTTAATGGCTTCTGGTTGTGTACAATCTACAACAATACAATAATAATATTAAAGGGTTAATGACTTGCGAATGTGTACATGGAGAGATGAGGAAGAGAAAAGGGAAAAAGGAACAAACACCAGAGATTGAAAAGAAGACCAAAGGGTTGATTAGATAACCCTAATAAGTAATTTGCATACAAAGATTAAAAGCACCCTAGAAGAAGGGGGGGGGGGGGATAGGGTTTAACGAGTATTTAAGCACAATTAAGAAAGCTAATATGTAATTTAAAAATGTGCTAGAAATTAGACAAGAATACTAGCATCCGATGTATCATGGTATTCTCCGTGCGACACTCCAATCCTAGAACTCTCTCCAACTTTAATCCACTATTATCACAAATAGTTACACTTGATCCGAAGGTCTCACTGGACTTCTTACACACGAGCTTTGATTCGAAGGATTCAGCGACTTCTACACAAGCATTGATACAAAGGCTTGCGGACTTCAACCTCTTACAAGAAATGGTTTTGATCTTCTCACAACAATTGAAAGATCGCACTTTACAACTCAACTAAAACTCTATCTCAATTTGATTTGGCAAATGAAAGCACTTTTATGTGGAGATGTTTTGTATATAGAAGACGAAAAATTAAGACTACCAAGTAGGAACAAATGAGGACAAATGGGTTTTATATAGCACACGCAAGTAAGCACTCAAAAAAGAGTTGTTAATGTGCAGACAATATGCCCGGTATATTGTTCGTACAGTAACGACTACAAATATAGCTTACGACTATAAATATAGGTGTTGTGGCTATTAAAGCACACAGTCAGTCTGGACAAGTATAGTGCCTAGTATACTGGACGGTATACTAGACAGTATACTAGACAATATACTACTTAGCAAGTTAATATATAAATGAGACTACATAGAGCAAATAGAAGAACATTTTCATGTGACATTATACTATCGGGACAATTTTTGTACAAAATTGGATTTTAAAGTTTCTGAAAAAATATGCAGGAAAACAGTATACTATTTCTGTGTGGCATTTTGATTTCAAAGCTATTGGATAGTTTTTCACACAAACAGTATACTCCGGTCTACCGCCAACAGACTATTTTTGGGAATTTTGCTAACTGGTTATTTGATTTTGGTTTTGCTTTTATTTGTCGCGTGCTTATTTAGTTACAAATAATCCTAGAGAATAAACATAAAAAAAATATTACACAGAGTTCTAGGTCTTGATACCATTGTTTTTTACTTTGTTTAAATGTTGACTTTTTCTCCTTATGGCAGATGTTCAAAGTTAACCAGATCTGAAAATCTGATTACTTTTCGGGGACTTTGCCCCCGAACACCCGCAGGAGGCGCTGCCCTCTAGGTCTTGATACCATTGTTTTTTACTTTGTTTAAATGTTGACTTTTTCTCCTTATGGCAGATGTTCAAAGTTAACCAGATCTGAAAATCTGATTACTTTTCGGGGACTTTGCCCCCGAACACCCGCAGGAGGCGCTGCCCTCTCGACTCCCGTCCGCTGATTGGACAGCAAAACACCCAAGTGAATAGCCACGTAGATATCGTAGGCGGTTCAGATAAATCTTTGGGCTAACAGTGTCTTTGGCGTTTCATGATTTCTTCATTACAAACGTCCATGATCGATGTTGCTTATTGTTCTACAAATACATGTTAGGTGAACAAAGCAATATTATAGTAGCAAGAATGATAAAATTAATGCACACTACAAGTATGTCAAGTTTAAGTATAAATAATATAGCGATTGTATGATCATTAGTGATTTCATAATACTAGATCAATTACCCATAATCAAAAACTCAATTGAATAATTTGACTAACAAAGATAACATATTTATGTTCATGTTTTCCTAAAGATGCAATGAAAGTTAATTTCTTCTTCCTCTTAATATCTTATTGATTTATGACAAGAGTTCGCATTCTAGGAATGCAATTTGGGAGGGGAAGGTTGTAGAGCCTCCCAATATAGCAACAAGATATATAGCTTAATGAGAAAGAAAGAATGAAAGATCTATTAAAAACTAAAAGGAAGTATAATATTTTGCAAGGTCAGTGAGAACATAGAAAACAAGAAAATCCAACAAACTACAAACAACAATAGAAATCGTAACTGCATAACGTCCATTTTTTCTCTTATCAAATATGCTTCTCTTTCTTATCTTCTATTCCCCTTCATTTGTTGTTTTATTTGAAGTGCTCAACATAGGAGACTAGCTTCTATACAACATGTCCATGGTTCAATGGAGGCTTGGAATGGTACCTAATAGCTAGAAGGCACTCTTCAGACTAGTGATAAAAGAAATTCTCAAATAGTTGTTTCTATTCCTAACCAAGTCCAGGCCAAGGTTCGAAATATTATAATTGGTTTCGGATCCTTCCTATGAGTATCAAATTTGGCAGTTTCGGCTGTTTCAGATCGGCGTATCGAATTCTTTGTTTCAGAAAGCAAAAAATGATTAAAAGTTTTTTAAAAAGCAAAAAACATGTTTGATACATTTAGACATAATTTTATATACTATGTATTGTTTCTTGTTAGTTTTAAATGGAATAATGTTCACTTGCAATAGATAGTATTGTTTATTTATTTGCCTTTGGACAGAGTGCAACCACAATAAATAGTTTTGAACGAAATAATATTAATATGAATGAATGCTGTAAAATTACATATACAACTTGATGGTTACAGTTTATTAATAAGAAATATATCGATACACTTTGACATTGTCACTTTCGGCATAACTGGCTCTGTATTTCCATTCTTCTATCTTTTCCGTTCAATTTTTCTTTTCCGAACTGACTGGAAAAGAGACCCCAATGTCGGTATCGGATCGGGACATGCCAAAATTGTATCGGTATCGATCAATATCGTGAACTATAGTCCAGGCATAGCAAAATGCACTATGATCAATAGTATCCTTTTTATGGAAAGGAAGAGAAAGTATTGAACCACTTTCAAGTCTCCTCCAGACTGAAGAGAGTCTGGTTTGCCTACATCCACACATATCCCTCCAAATTATTTTCTTTCAGGACATTGAAAATTGGAATTTGGCTTATATACTTCGCTTTTTCTTCTCCTTTCTTTGGTTGCAGATGATGACACTTTGCATATGTAACTTCCTAGTCCATCCTCTATAAAGTTGAAATATATAATGTTCAAAAATATGATACATGCATCTTTTTTATCAGATACATGATATTAATTGACATCTATATCTTAGTTTCCTAGTGCATTCTCTATAAAGTTGAAATATATTTCTGCTATAGGTAACTTTTTTTTATCAGATACACAATATTAATCTGATATATGTATTTGTTAAGGATGAAATTGCTTGGAATCAAGAATTTATCCTATGGATAAATCCTTATGGTTACAAAAAAAGTTTGAGATTCTTAAAGTTTATAACAGCAACCATAGTGTTTCCTAAACCTAAGATAGTTGGTGGCCGGAGCAAACAAAAGGGACAAAAAATCTAGAGGCATATCAAATAAAGGTGCATAGCTGAGGAGTGTATCTTTTTTGTACTTAATTACTTGATCATCGTTTAATCTCCCATAATAATCCAACGTTTTCTCTTTAGCTTGCAAGTAAAATACTTTCTGGTTATAGGTGACAAGACCATTGGCAAGAGTAAAGTTTGGAGATGGAGATGAGAGAAGGAGAAAAGTAGGAGAGGAGAGAATATGGGAAAGGAGATTGCAAGGACATAAAACTCTAGGTTGCATCTCATGTCTATTTATATTGATATGCAATACACCCACAATTACTATTATACCCTCATAAGATAAATAACAAAATAAAATAACTCTAACAGGAAGTAAATATCATACTTAGAACTTCAACTTTTATGCACACACACACACATACATATATGTTATTCCATCTTTTGGCTCTTTCCATTAGAATAGTGCATCTGGATAATCCATAATAGAACACAAAAGAAGTTGAGTGAATATCAAAATTGGTGTCAATTTGTCATTACTAGAATTATCATCATTCTTACTAAAGAAAATTATTTGAGCCAGTAGGGTAATCAGATCATCGACCATTCACCCTTTCGATCAATAAAGAAGAAATTTTAGACGTGAATGACATGTGGATAAGTATTCCTTAGGTTATGGTAGTAGATGTAACCTAACTTATCAATCGAAAGAGACTGTTTACCTAATGGAACATCTTCCTACATGGTATAGAAACTTGAAATATATTTAAAAATGACTCAAAGAAGATCTTCTATCACCTATGGCATAAACATTACTGAACTAATAAAGATTTATGATCTGATATTTTTGGCCTTGAGTTGGTCCCTCAACAAAAACATAGGCGTTCTCTAATGATCATTTGGGCGTCAGGTTTTATTCTTTTTAGTCATATGTTCTTAGACACATGAGATAATTATTATATATAAAAATGATTGAACTTGGGATGAGAAAGGCCCGTACTCTAAAACCCAAGACTGCTCGCATAGCTTTGAGACCTTCATTCTATCTAATCGCACGAGCACTCAATTGTAAATCTGTCACATATTTTTAATAAATAAATATTGGTTCATCATTCTCTCACCAAATAGTTTATAGGTTGAAGTTCCTTACTTGAACATAATGTATATTATGGCTTAGCAATGTCACTGACATACATTGAAGTGACAAACATTGAAAAGTGTCAAATTATATACAAGAAATCACTAAATGACAGATTTCTAACATCTAGCAAGAAGGTACTATGGTCAGAGTAATATAACTTCTAGACAAATACTCTTTAGGTATAAACAACAGCTTTTATATAGGTTTTTCTGTAGTAGGTGTCATATGCGTACTAGATGTATTTTTCCAAATGTGGGGAAGCTCTTGGATAGAAATGATCAGTTATCAATAGGATCCAAAAGCCTGAGCGTAGCAGTCACATAACAAAGTGGGATTCGGAGAGTATGGGAAAGAAACTTGTACCCGGGGAGAAACGGATCCCTGCATTTCCTATACATATAATGGGACCGTAAAGTCTCCCTTGATAAATGCCCAACATCTTTTTCCATGGAGAGATCGCATCACCTGAAAGTGAACGAATTCCAAGGCCCCCTTCCAACTGTGGCCAACAAACTCTAGCCCAAGCGAACCATCTGTAGCAATGCTCATCATATCACTGTTCCGGAGGAAATTTGCCATTATCTTCGGCACATTAATACTAAAAAATCTATAGGGCCTCTACGGGATTGAACGTAATCTGATGGTGATTCTAAGAGTGGGTTATAGAGATATTTAAGTGGGTTTATCCTATTTAATATTTTGCATGTATTTGCTTATTATATAAAAATTTAAGCTCTGGTATATGGTTGATGTATAATCTTGTTGGAATAGCTCGATTATTTTTTGGATATTATTGTTGCATCTCTTCTTGAGTAGAAAAGAGTATTTTGCTTACATGCCCATGTCTCGTGATTGTGAAAGACTTATGTTGAGAGAGGATGTAATAACTAATTCTTTTTGGGAAGAAACTTAAGATTACTTCTGGAGGTTAATTATTTGTTTGTTTTGAGGATTTTGGAATATAGCAGGGTTTATGCAGTTAGGCCTTGTAAGAAACTGAGGTCGTTGTCATGTTGCCCATTTATATGCTTTATTTAGGGGCATGACAATTTATTTTGGCTCTGATATCATATTTTTGAAAACTTCGAGACATAATATATCATGTTATTTCCAGCTCTTTTGTCTTTATGCATGTTTTGGAAACTGTATAATGTTTGATAAGCTTTTTTGCTTATGATCCGTATAATGTTTAACCTTTATTCCACACGTTTTCAGAGTAGAGACTCGGGATACATTGTTTGGTTGTTTTCAGAGTAGAGACTCCGGATACATTGGTTGGTTGGAGGATCGAGCATGTGGACCTTTTGGGATAGCTAGTACCTTTTGTTAGTATTTGTCTTGTTGTTTTAGTTAGTCCTTAGTTGGATGTTTTTGCTTATAAACTTATGTTGAGAAAAAATTTAGTGGAGATGGTAATTATATTCCGCTTGGGAAGGATGCTATAGTTACTTTTGGAGGTTAATTTATTTGTTTATTTTGAGGATTTTGGAATCCAGTTGTAGCAATGTTTACGCCGACAGGCCTTGCAGGAAACCTCGGGAGTTGTCATGCTGCCATATATATGTTTTATATTAGGGTGTGACAATCAGTGTAGTCAAAGGCGCGCCTCAGGCGCGCCTAAGGCGCGCCTTGCTCCTAGGCGCAGGGGTAGCGCCTCAGGGCACTCCAGGCGAGGCGCAATTCTTAAGGCGCACCTAAGGCGCGCCTTTTTCGAGCGCCTTGGAATAGCTAAGGCGCGCCTTGAAAATCTTGTAAAAAAATAACATGTTTAGACTATTTTTTTAACTATTGTACTGTTTTTAGACTGTTTTTTGAACTGATGTACTTTTTGTTGTTGTTTTCTCTCTCACTCACTCAATTCAAAGTGATTGCAACCTAGACATGGGAGAATTTGAAGCACACATGTTTATCAATGTAGAATTCCGATGTGAATATATATATATATATATATATATATATATATATATATATATATATATATAATTTTTGCGCCTCGTGTCACTCGGGCGCGCGCCTTAAGTGCGCCTTGCGCCTCGGGCGATTTGGACCCTTTGCGCCTTGAGTGCGCCTTGCGCCTTTGACTACCTTGGTGACAATATATTGTATCAGAGACCTAGGTTTTGATGATGCTAAGAGGGGAGTGTTCTTATTTACATTTATATATATTTTTAGCCGTTTGTGGGTATCTAACTTTAATTTGACTTTTAATTACAGGACAGTATACCGCCTAGAAGGGTTCCTTCTAGCCAGCAGGATGTTCTCGCTCCTTGTCAGAAGGATGTTCCTACTTCTAGCCAGTAGGACATTCCCTCTCCTAGTGGGTAGGCTAGAAAGCACACACTCTCGAAAATTTTGGGCTATATAGTGTCGGAGGCATATCAGACACACCACAGATACTCTAAAATACACTAGAACACGCCAAGATAGATGTCATGTATGTGTCCTCTCCTTATTGTGCCGTGTCCTTAGAAGCGAGAAACTCCTAGGATGTCAACGAATTTTAGTAAGAACCTCGATTCAGCGGTTCTTATCTGGGAGCGCGTTTTTCGGGTGACGGGAGCTTGTTTTTCCGGTAAAGGAAATGTGTTTCTCCGGCGACATGAGCGCTTCCCATAACATGACGATAATTTTAAAAGATGATAGAAACTTTGGGAAAAAAGTTGGAAAAATTTTAATACACGTTCATCAAAGTAACAAGAAACTAATGATTACCTTGGCATCATAAAAAACACCATGCGAATGATCTTTGTGTAATTTTGAACTAAACTTTATAAATTCTAATAAATATTAAGATATCTATAAATTTTGATAGCAATAATTAATAAACATAAAAAAAAATATTAGCGCACGCTCCCAACTTTAGACTCTTCTAAATAGCCGCTCTCCCCCGCACCCGCTCCGTGTCGTATTTATGTCCATGCAACATAGCCAATAAGTCATTTCTGCTCTAAAGCAACAAGATGAATTCAATCGATCTCTCATCTGGATGATGTCATCACATAGGAATGAAACAAATGTCATGCGAGGTTCAACATCTGATGGCAGCATCCAGCATCGCACTACAAGGCATGAGTTGCAGAGTATCTTCAAAGAGAAGTAAGCAGAGGGTGCTTTTGAAGTTGAAGCATGGATTAGGGCATCAATGAATTAGGATCTTTAAATAACTAATTATGGAAACATGGTGATGCCCCAAAATGTAGCGGTTACATATTTAGGGATTGATGGGCAACAAACTAAAAATACTCTTAAACTCTAAAAAGATAGGAATAAAGAATTCAATAATACAGAAATAATAATAATAAAGTAGTGAAGAGTTAGAAAGAGCATAACATGCATCTTCCCTCATTCTCAAAGTTCCCTCAAAATACAGTCAAAGACATGTACGTCGTATGTTTTGAAGATGGTTTTCCCAATTAATTGAAACAGATATCACCTAGTACGCTACCTAATCCTCTGTTCAAGCTAACGTCAAAAGAAAATGTTCATCCAAATTAATCAACGATGGAATTCACCTTTCATTATAAACATCAACGACAATGCAAATCCCATCAACAGTTTGTTGTAAATTTCATTATCTGCGTACTGCAAAACTTTGAAGCCATAATAGTAAACAAACATCCTGTGACAATATTAGCGAGTAAAGAATACATACATGTCTACTTTATGTACTTGATATACAGACAAATACAATAACATACCCTCCAGTTGTCTGGGTTGTCTTCAACATCTGGAATAGACTTTTCTTTTTGTTGCTTGTGCCCCAGAGTTCAGTGCGTAATGGATCGATAATTTCCAAATTTTGAACACTATTAAATGTAGAACTGGATTCAGAGACTTCAAAGTTTAGAATTTACAAAGCAGTTTTTAATTGATTTAATATTGCATAATAAAAAAGGCAAGGCAAGAAATTTTAGATGCCTATATTTCTGATGTCCTACATAATGGAGGTAGCCTCTGGTAAGAAAGAGTACCTGGTAGCATCAACATTCATGTGATCGAATGAGCCATTAAAGGTAACCTGGAAATGTGCATGGAACATAGCATTTTTAGGATAAGACTCTGGTAAATAATTGAAAATGCACTCGTCCTGCTAATCAAGAAATGTCACAATTCTACATTATGGTGAAAATATAGCAGCTTTCAGGATCCAACCCTTCAATAACTCAAAGGTTTAGACTAATGCAAGATATAGAAAAGTAGGAGATTAATATGAATATAAGAAAATAATATTGATGTCGTTAATGAGCATAATAATAACTGCATAGGACTGTAGAAACAAATTAATATGTTTGAATCATGACCACTTTTGAAGTGTCAAATGTACCAAATATTGATGTTGTTGTAGGAATCAGCTCACAATCTACTGGATGATTTTTACTATTGTTGGCCAAATTAAGGTGAGTTTCATTTCCATTTTCTTTTTTTGTTCTTCTTTAGTAATTATATTCTTCTTTGCACCCACCCACAAAAATTTAAGGCATGTTTATTCTTTTTTTTCTTCCAATGTTCTTTGCTTTTCTACTCTCTATTTTTAGGAATGTGGAACATTGACTTGTTGATTATCTTATGTTTGTTTTTCCATTTGAACAATTTGTCTTCAATCATAATAACTTATGTATGATGTTATTGTTTTTAAACTTAATGTTATGTTTCATAGACTATTTTATGATATAGTTTAGTTACTTTGTTGTTTTCTTCCAATGTTCATTACTTTTCTATTCTCTATTTTTAGTATCTTATGTTTGTTTTTTCAATTGAACAATTTGTCTTCTATCATAATAACTTGTGTACGATGTTATTGTTTTTAAACTTAATGTTATGTTTCATAGACTATTTTATGATATAGTTAAGTTACTTTGTTGTTTTCCATTGGTAATTCGGTGTTGTCATTGTCTAAAAACTCAGTATGATGAGTTTGTAGGGATATAGGGAAGATTTAGATAACCTAACATGACCTACAAAAGTGATAAAATGTTTAATGTAAAGTGAATTTGAGAAGCTGTCCAGATGACGCTTTTTTCTTTGGGCGAGGCTAGACGCGCCTAGGCACTCCTAGGCGATGAGGCAAGGCAACTCGCCTAGGAGTTCCTAGAGCTTTTTAAAACATTGATTCCTGTTTATTTATATATGTAAATAAATAGTAACTAGCTCAATTGATAAGAGAGAACGATATCGAGAATTAAATAAAATGCCATCACGGAAAGAAAAGTAAATAAGAAAGCATTTTAAAGGGGAACAGTTATCAAATGAGCCATCAAAATACTTTCTTATGAATACCGTGAGAACCATCAAAACGTTTCTTTGCCAGGTCAATAGACTCAATAACTGTTGTTTTCTCTTGTGGCATTTTATTTGCTTTCTTCTTGAAACAACTAGCATATTCAGTTTCCAAGAAGTTCTTTACGACAACTGCAACAGGTTATAGGTAGAGGAAGTTGCTCTTATGTAAGATGAGGCTGATCAAAAAGTTTGGTTTGTAGACAAAATGATAATAGAAGAATTCACTCTAAGAACATGCTAAACCAGTAACTAGAAGCAGTGTGCATTAATAATGTCATACTATGCTTAGCTACCCTTAGTAGTTTACATCGGTACTTCAATTGTAAAGTATGCACGCATATTAGAAGGACAGCATGATCCTCATTTTCCATTGTCATCAGATTAGCATACTTGAGAACAGAGGTAAAGTGTAGATCTAACCAAAAATGTCAACAGTTATAAGTTATCGTCTCTACGTGCTGAAATATAAGGTGCAACAGATCTTATATTCAAGTTAGAGTAAAGGAAAATCAAATATTACCTAAGAATCTTTCTTTCACAAAGAAGGAATGATAAGAAACATGGGGAAGATATGACGGAGATATCTACAATGATGTGATTAATGCCTTAGGAAAAGCACTCATATGGAGGATTAAAATCATACCGAAAGTGAATGATTTGTAACGATAACACCTTTCTCGGCTTCAGTCCTATAGACATAGATAAGAAACATGTTTAACATTACTATGTAATGAAAGAAAAAACACAAATAACTAGCCTCATTTGAATTGGTTTGGTTTAAGCATATTTTGATATCAAGTATTCTGGTTAGATTTGCTAAGTTTCTGAAAATTGTGTACTTATTGAATTCCGAGGGAGTGAAAATGAAATTCATTGTACAAGTGTGTACATAAAGAAAAAAAATTTGCATGGTGCTTGAATTGCTGAATTTGCAATTGCATTCTCAAAAGGTAATTCTGTTTGCTGCAGGACTTGCAAGTCATTCTTCGCATAGCTGCAAATGCACTAAATGTAATTCTGACATTGAAATGAATGAAACCAGACCAAGTATTCTAGTTTCTGCTGCATAATGTCCAACATTTACTGCAACAAGACGTTGGCGCCCCTCATTAAGGCCACCCCAAGGCAACATTTGGAGTTAAACCAAATGGGGATGCATTTCAACTTTTAACAATAGCCAAATTTGCCCCTTCAAATCTTCTGAAATATAGAATTACAAAATATGAGGGAGTCATTCTGGAATAGTAGCAACTATTGCATCCAAAAGTTCAGCTGCTAAGTATACCCTTCAGAGAAGAAGAATAAGAAAAATAAAATTCTCTGGAATTGAAAAGTTTCTTCTGGAGGGGGCAAAACTCTTCACAGAATCACAGTTATTAACATAACATAAACATAAACAGATATCTACCTTCACGACTTTTGATCAATTATCTAGAGAGAGAGAGAGAGAGAGAGAGAGAGAGAAAGGGATCGGGATCTCCACCATTAAGTATTCCTGAATGTCCCTGTAATAGTAGCCATTGGATCTTTCGGTACCGGCGACTGTCCGAGAAAAACCAAACCTTGTGCACAAGTTGTTCATGATCATACAAATGCTTGAACAATTTAACTATAAACACATGCATGGTACATAAAGCATAAAAAAAAGCAATGTACGTTCTAGTCGCACAAATGATCATTCTCGCGCTATTAACATACTCATTCAATGTTTCGATTAGCAAGTCGCAGGTCCCAAACATATCATCCCGTGGTACCAAACCACATTCCAACAGTTTCGTGGTCCTGCGCCACAATTGTCCGTTTCACATACGAAATTCTTGTACATAAATCTCGTGCATAGGTGCACCCAACAGTTATTGTCACTCAATGTTCTATTCTCAGTGTTACAACATGCATGGTAACTTTCATTTATCAGCTACAATCTACCATGTATCATTTATCTAAGGACGTTGCAAGGCAACAAGTGAATTCATTCACATAAAGGAATAGAAAAGAAGGGCCAGAACCGTCCACCTATACAAATCGCCTATTTGCTCCAATCGAGCCGATACCACACAATTCCTTAAAGACACGATTTGACATAATGCACGATCATCATAACTGGTATAACCATACGAGAAAGTGTGCTCCACAATTCATCAACCCAACCAGATTAAGAAAGTCTGCATCACCTCTCAATCCCGTGATTGCTTGCACAGCTCAGAACAAATCAGCCGATTTATTCCACGAGGCCAACACAATGCCTTCGCCTGCAGCGGGACAATACACCGATCACAAAGAACTTTTCATAATACCTCCGCACGAAACCAAGTCCAACCAAGCCTTTTCGGACCAACAAACCAGTTCAATGCTCCACACGGAATGGGGCATTACAGCTACATCGTCAACCACACAAACATCAAGATCACCAATCTCCATCAAATAACTATAAATCATTGCACCTATCCCATGCCCTAAGGTCAAACATTATCCAGTAATTTAAGGGACTACATAACTTAGGGAAAACACTTCTAACTCAAAACAGCTAAACCTAACATAGACCAGCCCTCTACAAATTCACAATCAAAGATCCAATGGTCGAAGTCTATCTAGCAAAATCCTTTTTTATGGTCAATCCCTCCAATAATCATCCTCGGTTACATCATAATTCCTGAATCAGTCCAAGAAACTCTTATAGTCCAAATCCTCAATCCGTACGATAAATTCCATCAATCCCAAGTCATAAATCTCAATCATAAATCACAAGCCGTAAATTTCAATCATCAATTACAAACCGTAAATTTTCAATCACTAATCAGAAGCCGTAAATCACTCAATTACAATCTAACTTGTAATCAATTTATAGGCATCTAATTACTTTTGTATAATCAAGATCAACTTAAAACCAATCAACATGTCAAAGCAATTCTCGCAGTATTGTCTCAATCTTACAATTTCATTCCAACTAAATTATAAATCGACTCAAAAATTCTCCAAAGTCATCATTCTCGTAACCCAAAATCAATGAGCAATCACAAAAAAATTCTAACATTCGCTAAGCCAAGTTCAACCAATATCTATTCATGCATGCTCAAGGTTACATAACCAAGTCATAGGAACTTCAGTACTATCATCCAATAAATCTATAGTCCATAAAGCTAAGATCTATCAAGACAATATAATTCAACGATTCAACAAGTCATACAATCATCATTCATCTAGCCACAATATCCACGAGTCACGTCTACCGATCTTGAGTCACGTATATCGATCTTCAATACGTCTCCATCTCATCAAATGCACATCTAGGAAACCATTCATTTGCTAAACTCCAATTTTGTTTCATTCAATAATATATGTCAAACTAAATATAAGATCAAATCAGCTTTAGACTATCTTGAATCATCGAGTAATAACATTCTTACATCCTTAGGGTCATCCTTAAATGCTCCAATAAACTTTCAATTGCACCACCAAGTCTTCGTATTCAACTTAGAACTCAATCCAATCGACTCGAACCACAATTCGATACACAATCCACATTAATTTCTCTGTCAAATCATTCATTCCATAAATCTGAATTCTTACCCAATATTATCTTAATCTACCAAAATCATTCTTGATCATCTGAACCAATCCAATAAGGGCCATCCAAAATCGCATCTATCCAGACAACTCTTAAATGAGATCTCGCATTATCCCATCAAATACTAATAGGTTCATCGATATCTATATCACAAAACATAAATAGAAGCATGAAAATTCTGCAGGCCGCATACAGCTCATGCCCCTTAGAGTCTCATAAAGCTCATGTCCCTTGGAGCCGCATAAGAGCATAAACAACCTTCATGCGTCCTGGACAGCCTCAGAGTAAGAGGCCGCATACAAATCCCTCGACACAGTCTCCAATGACTGACATAAAGTTCTGAGCGCCTCGAGATTCGTGAAAGGAACGGCATGCAAAAAGACAGAAAGTCACATTATGCATTAATAGCCTCGACAGACGCGTGGCCGGAGTGTCCATCCGACCAAGACCAAACGAGAGCCCGTATGCGGCTACAAGACCCATGCGGACTCGTCATCATACGGCCAGAGTGTCCATCCGACCAAGGCCAAATGAGAGCACGGATGCGACTACAAGACCCATGCGGCCTCGTCAACATGCGGCCAGAGTGTCCATCCGACCAAGGCCAAACGAGAGCACGTATACTGCTACAAGACCCATACGGCCTCGCCATCATGCGGCAAGAGTGTCCATCCGACCAAGGCCAGACGAGAGCACGTATGCGACCACAATGTCGTTCAGCCAGAGTGTTGATTCAACCAAGGCCAAACTAAGAGCCCTTATGCGGCCACGACGCTATGCGGCCATGACGTTATGCGGCTCTCGGTTCACAGGATAATTTCTGTTACAACTGAAGAAGATTTCTCAGACGATCAGTGCTACTTACGTGTCGAGCTGACCAAGTCACGCACACAACGGGTTGAAAACAACCCCTAGATCTCTTCAATAATATATCTCAACCAAGACCACGTGGCAATTTGTCAATGGCATGCGGCTACAGTTACAACCGCATTCTGTTGAAGGAGCCTTATGCGGCCACCAAACAGAGGCATATGCGGCACCTATGGCCCATCAGCACGATGGCTATAAATAGGAGCAACTTGAATATTCTAAAGGCTGACTTTTTCTGCTTCAGAGAGACCAGACCACCCCAAGGCGAGCAACAAGCACAAGAGAGAGAACAGAGAAGAGCTTCATCGCTCCCGCATCGGACAGTCAACGGAGTAAAAGGACCGTCAACAGAGTAAAAGAGTCACTACAGCACTCAATCTCCATCGTCATCCCCCAGAATCAAAAATTGTACTTAGATTGTCTGTTTATGACCTATTTGTACTTTCTTTAGTTTGTTATTAAAGCAATCCCAATTTTAATGGCAAACAAGGTGGCGACTCTGCTGGGAACTTCATTCTCCTCTAATGAGAAGGTGGTGACGCAGTCTGATGCGGCCAAGCTGGGTTCAACCCAAAGGATGCTGGTGGTACGTTTCGACCAGCAAGCATTCGAAAACATGCTCTCTGGGGACAGCTCGAGTCATTGTCCAAGGCAAGCAAAGCCTAAGAAGATCCGCAGGACATGGATAGCGAAGGCCGTTGCGCCTCACCCAACTGTTGAGCATGCGCTCCCCGCTTCTCTCCTTGTTGCCGCTGACGTACATCATGCGTCCACCCAGGCTAACCCTGTTCATGCGGCAGTTGGGAAAGGCGCTCAGCTCCCAAACTCTGGCAAAGGAAGACACTACGATGCCAGAAATTCTGGTGCTGAGACATGTTTAATGCGGCAACAGCAGAAGCCGCATAAGTCAACAACCGCAGGCAAAAGTCCACATGCGGAACCGATCGTCGGCCGCAGGCAAAAGTCTATATGCAGCAGGCCCAGTAGCAGAACCTCTGTTTTCGACCGAATCTCACGCAGCGCTAATCCTATGCGCCATGCTGAGAATGGTGAAAACCCAAACTTGGACTCTTCGTATTATGCACCAGCGCGTGCAAGGACGAAGAAGTCTAGGGCAGTACAAGCTCGCCAAGCTCAAGCAACTGCTCATCCGACTGACCGTCAACAGGCATCGCAGACTGTTATGCGTGCCTCGAACGAAAGCTATACAAGACTGACCACGTGTCCAGCCCGCAGCGGCAAGTGGACTGGGTTGACCCCAAAAGTCTTCCGCTGACGACTTGGGAAAAGTTCCACAAAACCCAGGTCAGGGAGCAAAAACAACACCTACACACCCATGTGCTCATAACAAGGATGTAAAGGTAAATCAGCCCCCGCATGACTTGCGCAACGTGATCAATCACAAGCGCAACGCGAGGGAAGCAACCACGACATGTGAAATGGCCCCTTCGGGGCATCACTGTGCCAGCATTATCATCAATTGTTGCTGTAATCAGATAGCGGTAACTGCAAACAGACAGTCGGCATTCCAGCGACTTCAACCAAGGGCACGCAGCCGGCAGCAGCCCGGAGAGCATGTGCAAGCACCAAAGGAGGAGGAGCCGACCTTCGCCTCATGCTATTCGGCTTCGAAGGCCCCCTTCACGAAGGGAGGTAGGAAGTCCAGCACATACAGTCCGTCACTCTCGACCAGCGTGTCAAGGAGGACAAGCAGAGGGCATTTTCCTGGACACCCGCTCAAAGAAAAAGCTGTCAACCACTGGGGGTAGCTCTTTCTCGGGACCCCAGATGTCTGCAGAAGTTGGGGGTCGCAATCCCACGGAACTCTACGACAATCTAGCGTTCCGAGACGACAGCGATTCCCAAGGAATGGGTGCTAAGATCCCTGGGGGTAGCCACCCTCATAAAGAAGACAGCTTCCTACAATGGGGATAGTGTTCCATCAGAGTCCGAACGGGACACAGCACTACCATTTTTTCCCGACGACTATTCGCTGCAAGAGTCCGAGGCGGAAAGTGTTATGTCTACCGTCACATCCATCTCACCTCATGTGAGAACATCATACATGGCAGGGGGCGAGCACGAAGGTCCCAGTGATCGGCAGTGCCGCGAAACCCTCGAGGCCATGATGCAAACCATGAGTGAGTCAATGCAAGCCTTGACCCAAGCAGTTCTAGACATCAAGGCAAGTGTAGCCTCTCAACCACCAAAGGCCTCGGGACAAGCAAACCAGGACCCTGGGACCAATGGAGATTCGAATGCAACCGCGCCTCTCACTGGCGGCCGTCATGCCCTACCAGGGTCGTCTGCTCCTGCATCAGATGAAGCCCAGAAAGTAATTTGGGAGAGGCAAGAACTGAGAGCTCGTCTGGACTCGCTAGGCAATCGGAACATACTCCGCGAGATCGGGATACGACAACCATATCCCCCGAGTGGAGAGATATGTTGTATCCGCCAAAGTACAAGCTTTTCAATCCGAACCCATTTGACGGGATGACATCCCCCCGTCAATACATGAGTTACTTTGAAACTGCAACGAGACACCTACATTGCAGTGACGCCCTCCTCACTAAGCTCTTTGTGGGAGCATTATCCGGAGTAGCCTTTGACTGTATCTACATTCTGTAGTCTACAAGACAACTGCATTTCGTCGTTCGACGGCCTAAAGGGTCTTTTTCTCATCTGATTCTATGACGGGGGAAGCGACATGACAATGTCCTCCCTAATGGACATTATGCAGAAAGAGAAGGAGCATGTACGCGCCTGCATCGAACGATACAGACAAGCAGCACTGAAGTTGCCTCTTGGCATTCCTGAGTCCACACTGATGGACATGTGCAGCAGAAACCTACTTCCAGCAGTCAACCTCTGGATGGGCGACAGTCAATTCAAAAACTGGACGACGTTCATCATAAACGCTGTCGGCGCTGAGAATAAGGTAAAGGACGCCCAGCTCTTGGGAATACAGATCCCCGTCACTGATGATAGGGGAAAGCGTCCTTATAACAGCAATAATAACAACGGCAACAATAGCCGTGACGGCAAAGGAAAGCAGGCCCTTGTCGCTAACTTGACAAAGAAGCCCGAGCAGAAGCTGACAGAAGCTCCAAAACCGGAGGAAATATATTCCTTCGAAGATGACGTCATGGCGATCTTTGACGTACTGATGCAGGGAAACAAGCTTCGGCTCCCCGAGATCAAACGCCATATTGAGACAGCCGAGATGAATAATCCAAAATTCTGCCACTACCATCGTTACGTCCATCATGCAACGTGGAACTACTATACACTAAAGCGGTACATCCAGCGTCTACTCGACACCAAGGCCCTCACATTGGACTTCGATGACAAGACGGTTGCCGCTAACATGGTATCACTCCAATTTGACAACTGAAGTCCAAGACGGAGTAATCCCAATTTTTCGGACAACTATGGAGGTCGTCAATCTTCCGCCAGCTAGTGACCAAACAGCCGGACCGATACCTCTCACCACACCGCGTGAGGAGGTCATGTGGATTTATCCCGATCTTACTCCAGAATTGATGCAGCAGACACCTTATGCCACCAAGACTAAGGACAAGAAGTTCAAATCCTGCTAATGATTTTTATCTCGTCCGAAGAAGAAATAGCAGGAACAACATGGTCAGGCCTGCCGCGTCAGGGGATAGACCCTGAATCCCGAGGAAATTCGGTCAAATATCCTCATTAAATGATCGAACAGCCTATCAGAGCCCTCTATTAGGCAACGATACTATGCGGCATGTCCTTCCTAAGCGGCCAAAAGTGCTCGACCATGCTTCTTATTCAAAGTATTCCAAACTTGTCAATTTGAAAACTTTGAAGGGAGTCTTGTAGAAGCATGAAAATTCTGCAGGCCACATACAGCTCATGCCCCTTGGAGTCGCATAAAGCTCATCCCTTGGAAGAGCATAAACAACCTTCATGCGGCATGGACAGCCTCAGAGTAAGAGGCCGCATACAAAGCCCTCGACACAGTCTCCGATGACTAACATAAAGTTCTGAGCGCCTCGAGATTCGTGAAAGGGGCGGCATGCAAAAAGGCAGTCACATCATGCATTAATAGCCTCGACAAACGCGTCAGTACACGTGTCCTCACCCATGCAGCCTCGTCAACATGCGGCAAGAGTGTCCATCCGACCAAGGCCAAACGAGAGCCCGTATGCGGCTACAAGAACCATGCGGCCTCGCCATCATTCGGCCAGAGTGTCCATCCGACCAAGGCAAAACGAGAGCATGTATGCGACTACAAGACGCATGCAGCCTCGTCAACATGCGGCCAGAGTGTCCATCCGACCACGGCCAAACGAGAGCAAGTATGCGGCTACAAGACCAATGCGGCCTCGCCATCATGCGGCCAGAGTGTCCATCCGACCAAGGCCAGACGAGAGCTCGTATGCGGCCACAATGCCGTGCGGCCAGTGTCCATCTGACCAAGGCCAAACTAAGAATCCATATGCAGCCACGACGCTATACGGCCATGACGTTATGCAGCTCACGGTTCACAGGATCTTTTCTGTTATAACTGAAGAAGATTTCTCGCACGATCAGTGTTGGCTATGTGTCCAGCTGACCAAGTCACGCACACAACGGGTTGAAAACAACCCCGAGATCTCTTCAACAGTATATCTCAACCAAGACCACGTGACAATCTGCCGATGACATGCGACTACAGTTGCAACCACATTCTGTTGAAGGAGCCTTATGCGGCCACCAAACAGTGGCATATGCAGCACCTATGGCCAATCAGCACGATGGCTATAAATAGGAGCAACTTGAACATTCTAAAGGCTGACTTTTTTCTGCTTCAGAGAGACCAGACTACTCCCAGGCGAGCAACAGGCACAAGAGAGAACAGAGAATAGCTTACTCGCTCCCGCATCGGAGTCAACGGAGTAAAAGTCACTGCAGCACTCAATCTCCATCGTCACCCCCCAGAATCAAAAATTGTACTTAGATTGTTTGTCTATGATCTCTTTGTACTTTCTTGTTATTAAAGCAATCCCAATTTTAATGGCTAACAACATATACCCCTAGGTGTAACAACCTGATTTTTTTTTAAATGAATTTTTGAATTTCACTGTAATTTTTAATTAATTATTATAAATGTCCTTCAGGGATTAATATTTTTATGTATTAAACTAATTATCAAAATATTACAAAAATTATAATTTTGGATGTATAATTAATTATTGGATGTGTAATTTTTCTGAAATTTATTGGGCTCAAAAACTATTTTTAATTAGCTAAAAACCCTATTTTTGATTAAATCAGACTAAACCCAATTAAACCGAACCGAACCGGGCTAAACCGAACCCGAACCGGACCCAACTGAACCCAACCGACCCAAACCCTAACCTAACGGGTCGGGTCCTACCCAACCCGACCCGCAGACCCGACCCGTACCCGATAACCCATTTCCCCCTCCCCTCTGCACACGACGACCCCCACGACCCGCCCCGCTTCGCGGCCCCACGCCCCGTAGCCACCTTCTCCCCCCCCCCCCGCTCGGCTCTCCCCTATTTAACCCTATTACCACCATCAACACCCTCACATCACCGCCACGGCTCCGTCGGCCCACCCCGACGTCCACGCCGACCGACCCCGACTCCGGCGACAACCCTCCTCCGCGAGCCGACCTCCATGACCACCACTGGCAGCCGTAGTAGCCTCAGCAAGCGCCGCCGCCGTCGTACCCCGCCGCGCCGCCTCCTTCCACAACAGCAAACCACAGCAAGGTACCTGTCTTCCCGCTTGCGTATCTCCCTGTACGTAGATCCATAGTTCGTTCTATCGAACCCTGTACAAAGACCGCGTGACCCTCTCGAAACCCGTACAACTCGTTCGGGGTATCGCGTCCTGTGTCGGTCGCAAACCGCGACGCAAAACAGGAAAAACAACCCAATTTCTGAAATTCAGAAATCGTCCTGAACTCACAGTTCACGGCCATTTTTCTCCCAACCTGTGTATTATTTCTGAATTCTGTTTGAACAGTTAATTAGACAACATAACCGAGATTGAAACCCTGTAATTAGATTATTTTATGGTGATGTATGTTGTGTTTTATTCGCGGGTGAAATTGACCAAAAACTTGGTCTTTAAAAACCCAATTTTCCCCGGAACGGGGCGCGCCCCGCTAAACGAGGCGACTTGGTCGTGTGCGAACATAACCAAAAGGTGCGCACCGTTAATACGGACGTGTGGAATTTCGCACTGTCTTTTGGTGGCACGGCATGAAGAAAGAAGTAGCACTCTTTGTGTCGCAATGCATAACCTGTCAGAGGGTGAAAGCAGAGCATCAGAGGCCGGGCGGAGAAATACAAAATCTTGCTATCCCGGAATGGAAGTGGGAGCACATCAGCATGGACTTTATTGTTGGTCTGCCAAGGACGCAACGGGGGAACGACGCAATCTGGGTCATCGTCAACCGGTTAACCAAGTCTGCACACTTTATTGCCATTAAAAGTACTTGGGGCGCCGATCGCCTTGTGGCTTCCAAAAGTGAGAGCGAGCTCATTGCTACTATGTAATGGAGCTACCAAAAGTCACAACACGAATGCGTCTCGATTCAAGAAGAGGTTGGAGAAAACTTCAGCTCCTCGCCGCGTCGCCTTGGCTCGGGGAACCTGCTGCAACGAGGGTCAGTACTTCGAAAAGTACCGGTGAGGGCAAGCTAACCCAACTTAACTAAAATCTACAACGAGTTCATATGAGCATGCAACATTTATTATCATGTGATCTATCTATCTTGCCTTAGTTCAATTCTTCGCATAAGATAGAGTAAAATAACATAACCAAATGTGCCACCGCTCGGTGACTTTACCTATACCGTCTGAGCCACCTGTACAAAACTTACCATGACATTTCCTGCCACGAAGACATAGTTAGTCTGCACAGTTTAAATATACATAACAATCACTTGGTTGGACTTGGGATGGGTCGGCTGTCATTCCGCCTCGGGTAGCTAGCCCTTAGCGGACGCACGGACCCATCCAATGCTAGGACTACACTAGCAAATTGTTCTACCCGGGGCGAAGCGGTCCCAGTGCCCCGGCGACCGTTCGTAGAACGATATCCCTTGTATACAAGTTGTCCAAGACCAATATTCCACAACCAACTAAGTTATCATATGAACACATATTCAAGCATACAAGCAAGTGAACATAGTGTGTTTTCCATAGTCTAGGCTACTTGTGTAAAGATCACATTTTCCTTCCCATTTAGCACCATACCATGAACAGTTATAGATAAATGAATCTAACTACAACTGACACAATAAAAATGGTTATGTATATGACGGGCATGCACGTTACAGTGTGATCGTTCAGAACAATTCCATATGACAAGCATTAATAGTATTTCAAGCCAACTTCTTTTCTATTTTTGACACAATAAAAATGGTTATGTATATGACGGGCATGCACGTTACAGTGTGATCGTTCAGAACAATTCCATATGACAAGCATTATTAGTATTTCAAGCCTACTTCTTTTCTATTTTGACTCAGTCATATGTGTTTTAGTATCGTTTGATCGGGATGAACAATGAGTCAATCTATTTAGAATGCAGACTTGAAAGAAGGGAGCTAATCGAAATAAAACCACTCACAAGTTAGTGAAGTAGGAGAGAAAAGGAAGAGCTTTAAGACTCCGCACGAGCGTCGTCTACGCACCAACAGACGATCAATATCCCCTGCTTCGGTCTCCAAGGTTCGATACGAAATGCGAAATCCTAAGAACGAAAGTAATGAAATCCATTGAAACCGTTCAAGAAATCGCAAGTCATAAAACCAACAAGAAAGCAACCAAGCGGCACGAAAACGGGCAAGAAAACCAACGCAACGGAAAGGCCCCTCTTGGCTCTGCCGCCGAGTCTTTCCTTGAGGCACGATCCGTTGAATATGGAACCTGATTCCGAAAAAACCAATCCATAACGAGGAAAGGATCTTGATTCAATCTGTCCCGATTGGACGGTCTTAAGTATTTCTTGGCCGCGCTCCCCGAATAGGGGGAACGGGACATTACAACAGGTTGATTATATTATTACGGTGCCGTAGCCACGCCGAGCTAGGCTCCTACATGATATCACTGCTACCGGCTCCCCGACACAGAGCTTGTAGTAGTCTCAGCCTGAGTTCTAGTGATGCTCTAATTTTGCATATCACTTAGCTGGTTACATAGTTTGCCCTATTGATTCATTTATTATTATACTACATTTATTTGGCTTAAGTTATTCTTGTACCTTGCTATGTCCCCTGAGGACCTAGAATCCGGATTATGTCTCCAGGTTTAGCAGAGGAGATCTACCCCGAGGTGTACGGGACAGGAGCAGACATTGGAGCAGTACCAGAATCCAAGGACGAGGTGATCGCCGAGGATTTCTCCTGAGTATCTGGTTTATTATACTCAGTTATTTCTATTGTTGACTCTTATTTCCTATTTATTGAACTGTTGTATCAAACTCATTATCGGGTTGTTTCCTGAGATATTTTATTGAGACTTGTTGTTCGATTATATTTTATTTCGATTATTCTGATATTTGATCTGTGATTACCTTCTGTGGATGAGATTAGAATTAGACTATGACTTGTATCGTAGACCTTTACTGTTGTTTTACAGCTTAAGTGCACTCTAATGGGTCCATTAAATTGGATTTGCCCATTTGGTGTGTGCTGCTGGCCATTGTCACGTGGCTAGTCCCTCGGTATTTTGGGACTGGGGTGTGTCAGTTTTTGTGGTGACCCATACAGGTCTACGACTAAATTGTTTCGGTTTCAACTAATGGACCAAGCAAGCATGCGATAAAGATAGGATAAGTTATAGGATCTCATCCACTTGATTGATTCGTTCTTGACCTCTATATCGACTTCAAAATAATTTATTGACTTGCATCCTGCCTTGATTCTCCTGTACGCTTCTTATAGTTTATTTTGGATGCAGAGTAATGGATTCACAAGCATGCGACGAGACTCCCGCGGGAACACCACAAGTTACAGTTGTCACCTACGACGGTGGAGCGACACCAGTAGGTGGAGGTCAATCAGCTCAACAATGCAGTCAAGCAAATCAGCATGCCTCGAGAATCCAGCAAGATGACATTCCACCATCAACGCAGTTTACTCCACCGATGCCTACTTTTCTACCAGGACAGCTTATGGACGGACAGCAGATGTTTCAAATGTTTTACGCAATGATGCAAGCTCAACAGAAGGTTCATCAAGAAGCCCAGCAAAGCCAAGCGAAGTTCTTTGACGGACTTAGCTCTGAGCTACAGGAATTAATCAGCTACGTTGCAACTACTTCATACACGAACGTCCTTGCTGCAGCACGACCCATGGAGCGCGTCACCAGGAGAGTCTAGTCAGAAGCGGCCGCATGCATTAGCACAAGACCAAGTACAACAGGAAAGAGCTGCAAAGCGACCCCAGAGGAATCCACCACCGAGAGCAGCACCAAGAGCCTTATTCCTTCCTAATTGTCACTATTATGGCAAGATAGGCCATATTAAGAGGGAGTGCAGACGCAAGTTAGGACTGTGCTTGATTTGTGGATCCAGCCAACATTTAGCTAGAGATTGTACGAAGCATCGAGGATTAACACCGATGGTTAACCAAGAAGCCTTACCAGCACCGGGAAGATATCAGCCGAGGCCACCCTTGGCACCCCATGCAGTACTCTTCCAGCAGGCCCAGCAGCAGCAGAGGAATCGACCACAAGGACGCGGACAAGCTTTTGTGATGATAATGGAGGACGCACAGACTGGAGGAGTAGCAAATACGTATAAGATTTAAGTTATTCATAGCTATTTATTCCTAGTAATGCCATAGCACGTGCCTGTTAATTCATTTCTTTAGCCTCAAACCTAGTATCTTGAATTTGTTAGTACTTGACACCCAAGTTTTCAAGTTGTAGATTTCCTTGCTCTATCCAGATTCCTTTACTCTTGAATTACTTATCTAGGAAAATGTTTTTCCTATGTGTTCTACTTAATCCTCACACTTTTCCTTCGATTTCTCTTTGATCATGATTCCTTACTCCTTGTGCCGTGCTTCAACCAATATGTCTTGCAACCGCGTCATCTCTGCTGTCGGTTAATTGCGAGGACGCAATTCTTTTAAGGTGGGTAGATTGTAACCACCTGATTTTTTTAAATGAATTTCTGAATTTCACTGTGATTTTTAATTAATTATTATAAATGTCCGTCAGGGATTAATATTTTTATGTATTAAACTAATTAATAAAATATTACAAAAATTATATTTTGGGGTGTATAATTAATTATTGGATGTTGTGTAATTTTTCTGGAATTTATTGGGCTCAAAAACTATTTTTAATTAGCTAAAAACCATATTTTTGATTAAACCAGACTAAACCCAATTAAACCGAACCGAACCGGGCTAAACCCAACCCGAACCGGACCCAACTGAACACAACCGACCCAAACCCTAACCTAACGGGTCAGGTCCTACCCAACCTGCGGACCAGACCCGTACCCGATAACCTATTTCCCCCCCCCTCTGCACACCACGACCCCCACGACCCGCCCCGCCGGCCGCACAACGCGCCCCCGCCCCGCTCCGCGGCCCACGACCCGCCCCCGCCACGACTCCGCGGCTCCACGCCCCGTAGCCACCTTCTCCCCCCCCCCCCGCTCGGCTCTCCCCTATTTAACCCTATCACCGCCGCCACCATCAACACCCTCACATCACCGCCACCGCTCCGCCGGCCCATCCCGACCGACCCCGACCCCGACTCCGACGACAACCCTCCTCCGCAAGCCGACCTCCACGACCACCACCGGCAGCCGTAGTAGCTTCATCCAGGCGGCGCCGCCGCCGCCGTGCCCCGCCGCGCCGCCTCCTTCCACAACAACAAACCACAGCAAGGTACCTGTTTTCCCGCTTGCGTATCTCCCTGTACGTAGATCCATAGTTTGTTCTGTCGAACCCTGTGCGAAGACCGCGTGACCCTCTTGAAACCCGTGCAACTCGTTCGGGGTATCGCGTCCTGTGTCGGTCGCAAACCGCGACGCAAAAACAGGAAAAACAACCCAATTTCTGAAATTCAGAAATCGTCCCGAACTCACATATCCACGACCATTTTTCTCCCAACCTATGTATTATTTCTAAATTTTGTTTGAACAGTTAATTAAACAACATAACCGAGATTGAAACCCTGTAATTAGATTATTTTATGGTGCTGTATGTTGTGTTTTATTCTAGGGTGAAATCGACCAAAAATTTAGTCTTTAAAAATCCAATTTTTCCTGGAACTGGGTGCGCCCCGCTAAACGAGGCGACTTGGTCGTGTGCGAACTTCACCGAAAGGTGCGTACCGTTAATACAGACGTGTGAGATTTTGCAAAAGTTGATTTGGATGTGCGTGCACACCGGAATCAACGTGTATCCGTCGACAACGTCACGTATCGGCCCTGTTCTAAAACTCGTAACTTTGTGTGTGCTCGTCGTTTCGAAACGAAACTTGCGCCATTGGACTCGTAGCAATACGCTGGTCCTGTGACCCAATTTTGGTTCAATTTTGAGAAGGTTGACAAAATCCCGTATCATGGGCCCCACGGCTCCACTTGATGGACGATTTTGTGATCGGCTCATTGGAATTCAGTTCTGGACATTCCATTGGGTTCGTATCGTCGTTCTGGACTTGTAGACACTAAGTTTGACGAATTTGGAGAACTTTGTTTCTGGCACATTTTTCGGTGCGAAGTGGGCCACATGTGGACCCCGCTTTGACCAGAAACTATCAATCTTGCCCATGTGTCCAAATTGGACTTATGGACAGGCAATTCTAGCTATTTCATATCTTCTGAGCATGATAGTAATGTTTATTTCAGCAACCAGAGTACTTGAAGATCCAACGAATACCGGAGCAACTGTTGGAATCCAAGCACCAGGCAAGTGTACATTGCCATACTTGCTGCATTTGTATTATATTATTCCCTTGAATTATTTATATGATGTATCTGTTCAACCTAGGACCGTATGACATTGCTTAGCGTCCGAATAATATCTGGGTGTCAACGCCGTACGCGGAGTTGTGTAACGTCACTAGAGATTAATATCGCGACCCTATATATCTTCGTGCTTGCATTATCAAGTACGTCATACCATAGGACACTTGACACTGTTCATGAGACAGAATCTTCCTGAGATATTCATGGTGATTCTGTATAGGCTACAGGATTCGTAACATAGATATTACATATGCTTAGCTATCATTATGACTCGCAGCATCAGTTAGAAGTCATGATCTTGCGTGACATGGACATGAGTTGTCGTGGACATGAGACGTGTGATTACATTGGATGGGGAGAGACACACAGGCTACAGGTTGATTATATTATTACGGTGTCGTATCCACGCCGAGCTAGGCTCCTACATGATATCACTGCTACCGGCTCTCCGACACAGAGCTTGTAGTAGTCTCAGCCTGAGTTCTAGTGATACTCTCATTTTGCATATCACTTAGCTGGTTACATAGTTTACCCTATTGATTCATTTATTATTATACTGCATTTATTTGGCTAGAGTTATTCTTGTACCTTGCTATGTCCCCTGAGGACCTAGAATCCGGATTATGTCTCCAGGTTTAGAAGAGGATATCTACCCCGAGGTGTACGGGACAGGAGCAGACATTGGAGCAGTACCAGAATCCGAGGACGAGGTGATCGCCGAGGATTTCTCCTGAGTATCTGGTTTATTATACTCAGTTATTTCTATTGTTGACTCGTATTTCCTATTTATTGAACTATTGTATCAAACTCATTATCGGGTTGTTCCCCGAGATATTTTATTGAGACTTGTTGTTAGATTATATTTTATTTCGATTATTCTGATATTTGATCTGTGATTACCTTCTGTGGATGAGATTAGAATTAGACTGTGACTTGTATCGTAGACCTTTACTGTTGTTTTACAGCTTAAGTGCACTCTAATGGATCCATTAAATTGGGTTTGCCTATTGGTGTGTGCTGCTGGCCATTGCCACGTGGCTAGTCCCTCGATATTTTGGGATTGGGCGTGACACTAGGGATACATAATACAACACTTAGGGATCAAGCTACTAACACACAAATATCCTTCTTCGCATACTGAATAAACGTTCCTTTCGGACAATCCTTACTACGGTAGCTCCATCAATCACAAACATAACATCAACATTATTTTTATTTGACAATCACTTAAAATCCAACTGAAATTATTCCACTTGAACAACTTAACTCATTTCTATTCCTTGAAGTTCAAGCACACTTCCTTCAATGCTTACTACTCAAAATAATACCTCTATTGATATCTAATTGATCATCCAACATCCAAATTTATCATTTCCAAACATCATTTCTTACGATCAACTCAAACCATATAATGATGCTCTTCGAAACCATCCATAATCAACAAAATACTCACATGAGATTCATAACATATCTATACTTATTGTATAGAACATTCAGTAGAAAATCAAGAGGTCAATAGACTCAGGTCGAAAGCAACTTAGAGTTGAAGGAAATCAACGATGGTCCAAGAACGTAAAATCGTGCTTTTATACCATTATGTCACGTCTCGGTTCCGTGCAACCGAAAGTCGTCACTGAGTGTGATGTCGTACAAGTCGAAATACAAGGCAAGATCAAACATGATCGATAAAACATCTTGAAATACAAAGTTATTGAAGCGAGAATAAGCAAAAAAGTTAAATAGACAATATAAAAAATGATTCTCTTTATTGATAATATTATAGCGGAATTACAATGGCTCGAGGCCAAAAGAACAACTCGATTACAAGCAATCACTCTCAATACAATAAAATGTCGGAAGACTTATAACTCAAGAACTATACAAACAATGATGTTCCATATATTGTCCTTTATATACAAAAGAGAGATCGTCTTCGACCGAACAACTTAAACTTGTCAGCCGAGCTCGAACGCCTCAACACGTCCAATCAAACTCCGCACTTGGGGAGGAAGTCAATACATTGAATGCACTAGTGAGTGGCCTTTAGCCAACTCAACTAAACCAACACGGTAATCATATGAGAAAAGATAAAATTATTGTGGTCTTTCAAATCTTATATTATGATCAGTTAACATTTCATAAGCAGAAATATAAAACAAGTAACATCGGTAAACAATTCATAAACAAATATACATATATGAACATAGTAAATCTTACCAAACTTACTCCCTCGGACAATGTTATCAATTCATAATGTAAAAATAATGTGTCATAAGTGTCTATGCATCAATTGTTAGCCTTTATAAAGATAAAGGTGTCGTAAATTTGTCCCTGCAAACAACCGGTAGAACTGCAAAGAGATTATCATTAGCATGCAGCATATCCATATGAGGGTCACTAGTGAACACACCATCTTGGACGTCTAGTGAGACAGACGATCTTTTTAGCGCAGGTAGCGAGCCTTCGGAAAGTCCCCGAATCATCCAGCGCTAGTACTTCAGCACTAATTATGCACAAGTTGTTCATGGCAATACAAATGCATGAACAATTAACTATAAGACAAACATATGCATGATACATAAACTAAAATAACTATGCAACACATCTCTTGCTATCACCACATTCCTCGAGCTAACGCTTGCATTTCCATACTTTTCATTCTAGGGATTTTCACATTTACTTGCTTTCCAGTCCCGGGATACTACCTTGGCGACCCAACAGCCATAAACCTTTCTATATAAATTCCATCTTTGAACCACAGTATGATTATCTCAATGTTCATAAAAGTAGTATAATATTCCATAATGATAACATAATCAACAATTCTATATTATACAAGTCTTATCAACAGTTTAATATTCCATGTTCTATAGCAGTAAGTTAACAATAAAATTACTCTCTTTTATCTATCTTGATTCTTTTTACTTAGAATTAACTATCCCATGGCATAGAAACAAGAACTAACAACATCATTTTATTAAGTGTGAAGGTAAAGAAGAGAATGATCAAAACCATCCACCATAAAAAATAACCTTCCATCTCAAATACCAAGATCTCTGCATGAATGCAAGTCCAACTAAGTATGTCAAGCCAACAATCTAGCCCAATGTACCGCACGGAGCGGAACATTACAACAAGCCTTACTAGTAGATTCTAATACCCATGTCATTTTTCTCTCACGAAGCAATGCACTGTACTCTTATTTTCTCTCAAAGAAGACACCTATGCCTATTCTCCTGGCTAGGAGATGCACTTTCATCATTTCCTCCTAAGCCGACACGGCCCTATGCCCCGGGTAAAGTTCGAAGAAATCAAACATTGTATACAAGTTCATGACCATACAAATATGTATGCCCTATAGCTAGAAACATAGTATGTATGGTAATGGAAATTAAAAGTAAACACAATGTAATCTCTACCTGTATAGAAGTTTATTCTCACGATATTTTAGCTTCCATTCAGTATTATTCTAATTGGTGACCCATTAGTCCCAAACCATTCTAATTATTCCATAGTACCAAACCACATCCTAGCAGTCCCGTGGTACCAAACCACATCTATATTGATTCATATACGAAACTTTTACTACATAAATCTTGTACATAGATGCACTTAACAGTTACATTGTTCCATTTCTTAGCACATTATCGATATATTACAAAGACAGCAACAAAAATTCTTTTATTATGGAATGAAGGAAATGAAAGAAAGACCAACACCGCTCACCGTGATGAATAGCATTTTTGTCTCGATGACGCAGATACCGAACGATTCCGTAAAGAGACAATTTGATGTGTTTCACGATCTTCTTAATTGGTATAACCATACAAGTAAGTCATGCTAGATAAATCATCAAATCCGACCAAATTAAGCAAGTCTACATTACAGTTCAAATTCCGTGATTTCTCGCACAGCTTAAATCCAACCAGCTTATTCAAGCCAGTCAACCAACGCAATGCCTCCGTGTGGAACGGAACATTACATAATATACCACTCAGAAAAAGTTTTATCCTCGAAACTTAAAAGAATAAAGTTATTCCACTTCATCAATTGAATCATAAAGAAACTTCTCAATCATATCTGATTCAACATCCACATTGACCCTTCGACAATTTAAAATTTTCGCCAAACTTGTGAATTAGATTATCAATGATGACAATCTATCTTCTCTTTCTTGTTCAATACTTGCACAGGTTCTTTAGCACATAATAATTCTCCCTGTAGTTCCATTTGATCCCACCTCACCTCTTGACTTGGACCATGCGCATATTTTCGAAGACACGAAAAATATCGCACATTTCGACCAATATTAGTGGTAGTGCGATCAAATAGGCAACAATGCAACCCTTTTCAAAGATCTTAAAGAAACCAATACTCGGTCCAACTTTTTCTTAGCACCAAATCTCATAACTCACCCACATAGGCCTTCCTTAGGAACATACGATCGCCATTAAAATTTATGTACAACTTAAGAACCATAACCGCATCCCATCCTCGTATTTTCATGTTGATACCCATTATATTTGTTGCATCAAGCTCTTGCACACACATGAACACAACAAGTTTTCACAACACCTTCTCTTCCTTATCCAACTTCGAACATATCTTGTATACACAAATCTTTGTTCAACCATTTCCGAAGCCCCACCAATATCGTCTGAGTCCAACATATTCAAAAAACGGTTGCCTTCAGTTATCAATCCTTATCCAATTATAGGAGTATCAAATTATCTCGGAACTGACCACTACATCAATCACAGGCTAATTATTGAAGAGTATCAATTCGATATACAACTAAACGAATCACCTTATTTAATTATGCAATGGTGATTGTACTCTTTACAATATGATTCCAAAGCAATCTATCAGAATATCGTCCAACTCAAATCTCACCCTTTTAGAGAAGTCATTAACAAATCAATTACAATCATATCACGATCCAACCAACGAAGATCAATTATACCTTATTGATAAAATTCTATAGCCACAATTTATCTATTGATCAGCAAGATTGATCCAATTAGAAGAATTAAACTAACAACTTACTAACTTCTCAGCTAGGTATAAAATCACCCCCATCAATTTCTTTCCAAAGATTGATTCTTTCAAATTGTAACCAGATCGTCGAGATAATTTCAATCATAATTCCATTCCCAAAGGCTACTATCGTCCATTACTAGAAAATCTTGAGTAATCGAAACTCCATTGCCAAGAATAATCGAAACTCCATTGCCAAGAACACGATCTCCGAATAATGATCCATCTTGTCATAATAATTTTATCCGCTAATTCCAACTTGATTATCAATCAACTAAAACAATTCAAAGATGACCACCCAACCAACTAACCCAATACCAATCCGTTATTCCAACTGAAGTCAATCCATTTGAATCCCAAATTCAAATCAATCCCTAGTTTCATCTCTCAACATGTACTAACAAAATCTCAATCATCATCACGATTTCTCATGCAACATTACTAGCTTCTCTTAATTCCCAACATTCAAAGTATTATCTCCCAATCATCTTCTTATCCATTGCATCAAATCATTTATTGGTGTTTATCGGTATCCTTACTAGTCAATAAATACACCCATTAGCAACACAACATATATAGACTTATTCTATGGAACTTTCGGTACAGCATCAAGGAGTGTCAAGGTACTTTCGATTTGCGTAAGCAACTTAGGTTTGATTTGTAGTCCAAAAAAATTAACATCGCTCTCATACCCATTATGTCACGTCCCGGTTCCGTAGAACCAATAAGTCGTCAATGGACGTAATGTCGTACAAGTCTAAATTGCACTTGTAGAAGGCATGGATATACACAATTAATAATTGATCTCGACATAAGGTTATCGTAAGAAAATAAGCAGACAAGTTGAATCACAACAGAACATATGAAAAAGAACTTTTTATTGATACTTTGTAGCAAAATACAAAGGCTCTAAATAGCCAACTAGAATATGCCAATTTGACTTACAATCTATCGAATACAAATGATTTACAATGTTCATACTTATGTCATTTATAACAGAAGGTAACATCTTTACAAAGAACGTTTCAACTCATCCAACAATTTCTCCGATGCCTCAGAATTGGCCAAATGACTCCCCACCTGTGGAGGGATCAGCACATTGGGGAATATAGTGGTAAGCGGAGCCGACCCAACTCACCTAAACCAACATACTATTCATGCGAGTATAAAATTTTAATAAGTGATCTTTCTATTAGGAACTATGATCGATTGACAGTTCATATTCAATAACATAAAATAGCAACAGGAAAACCTATTCATATCTTTATATTCAACAATATAAAGTGAAAGCAAGAAAAACATATTCACACTTAACAGTGATTTCTTACCCACAGTCATCGCTGCAAACAAGGGTTAGATATTAAATCTAAATATCACATGACCGTTCATGTATCAGATTTTTTAAGCCTGCATAAAAATTGTAATTAGAATGCAGCCTAACTACATAACGGCCACTGGTGATACACCATTTTGGACTATCTCTAGTATTACAACATCCCCAGTTCAGGTAGCCAACCATATTGGTAGACTCTAATACTCGTGACATTCTTCTCTCACGAAACAATATAACGTACTCTTCTTTTCTCTCAAAGAAGGCACAAGTGCCTATTCTCCTGGCTAAAAGAATACACTTCCTCATTTTCTCCTAGGCCGATACGGTCCCAGTGCCCCGGGTGCCGTTCGAGGAAATCAAACCTTATACACAAGTTGTCCAAGACCATGCAAATGTGTATGCCCTATAGCTAGAAACATAATATACATGGAAATGGAAATTGAAACTAAACACAATGCAATCTCTACTTGTATAATAGTCTAAGCAGTCAAAAACAGTTATATATCGGTTATATAACTAATATATAATGGTATCGGTCCTGGACCGATATTTTTTTGCAGAAATATCGGTAAAATATCGGAACCGATATTATCGGCCGATATGGCCGATATTGTTCGAAATATCGGTTTACAAAAAAACCGTTTTTTCACGGTTTTGGTTTTGCTACAGAAAAACCGATATTGAATGATATGACATTCACATCAATGGAGAATGGAGATTACATCTTCTGCCATCAAAATCTTCATGCATCAAACTTATTCAGAGATGTAGCTCCTCAAGTGATCTCCTTTATCTTGGATCTCTTGGATTTCTCGACGATATGTATACTTTCTGCATATTTTATAATAGAAAACTATTAAGCGTATTGTTCATATATAAAAATTGTGTTAAAAATGCAAACTGATATTTACTGTTATAAAACCGATATATCAGTGATATATCTATAACTCTACTGGACCGTTATCATGAAAAAACCGTTATTAACTGCATAGATAATAGTTCATTCTCGCAATATTTATGTTTCCATTCAGTGTTATTCCGATTAACGATCCGTTGGTCCCAAACCATTCCAACTATTACGTTGTATCAAACAACATCTATACCGCTTTTCAGACGAAGCTCTTACTACATAAATCTCGTGCATAGATGCATTTAACAGTTACAATTTGAGTGTTCCATTTCTTAGCATGTTATCGACACGTTACAAAGGAAGCAATAAAAATTCTTTTATTAAGGCATAAAAGAAATGAAAGAACCAACACTGGTCACCGCGATGAAAAGCTTTTCTGTCCCAATCATGCAGAAACCAAACGATTGTACAAAGAGACGAATTGATGTAGTACACGATCTTCTTAATTGGTATAACCATACAAGTGGGTCATGCTCGATAAACCATCTAATCTAACCAAATTAACCAAGTCTACATCACCGTTCAAATTTCGTGATTTCTCACGCAGCTCAAATCCAACCAGTTTATTCAAGCCAACCAACCAACAAAATGCCTCCGAGTGGAACAGGGCATTACAGCCTTCCCCTCAATATATGGAGAGGTTTCCGTGACACAAACCCACATCCTTCAAAATGCACGCGCCTTACCGGTGCTTCAATGATTGGAAGTTTAGGAATATATATTCTGTATTGGCATCGCTTGGTGTGGTGGTAAGGCTTGACCCTTCTCGTTAAGCATCTTGGAGGATATTGATTCCAAATGTGGAAGTAACCTCACCATAAATAAGGTTTAAGGTTGCATCATCTTGACCCTCCAAGACCCTGTAGAAGTGGGAGACTCGTGGCATTGTGACACTTATTTAGATTACTTAAGGGCATCTAACATTCAGGACTAACTTGATACAATGAAAAATATCAGTCTCCTGAACCAATAAAACGGTCAAAATAATTCTAGAAAACTGAACCAGCTGAAGCCAATTAAACTTCAAATAACTTGTAAACGGTATAGAACATAAGTGATAGAAATCATGGCATACCATTTGATAGTAGCAGCAGCGGCAGCTAGGCAAAGATAATATTGTTTATAATAAGTATCCAAGCCAAGAGCAGATGGCTCCTTAGCTGCCAAACTTTTAACCAAAATGGCTCCCTTAAAAGAATTAGGAAACATAAATATGAGTAAAGCATGTATAGATGTTGATTAAAAGCACAAACAATAAACTATTTACAACCTTGGTATCATCAAAGCAACCACGGGACATTATAACCTGCATATATAGATGTTAGTTAACTCATGACAAAATTTTCCATGAAAAACAGTTTTAAGTAGTAGCACCTTTTTATTGGAAGTATAGTGTTTGTCTACAAGCTCTGAGACCCCAACCATACCATCTGGAGCCAACTTTGTTGGAGGAACAATTATTACCATTGGATCATAAAAGTGCAACAGGGTTTTCGTATTCTGGTATGAAGAGCTAGTTTCGATGTATTGAGAAAGGTGAAGAGAAGCTGATCTTAAGTCAATGGCAGCCACACCAACCTGCATATAATATCTGGTTAATAATTCATTTTGGCAATAAATATTATGATCAATATAACAGATTTGTTAACTTCATCACTACCTGGGAGAGCAAAACTAATATAAATAACAATAGAAAAGAGTATCCAAATAGCTGAGCTGGCTTCTTGAAGCAAAACTATATAAATGTAACAGTAACATTGGATGTGAATGAAAATTTGGTGTCACTTATGAAAGAGAATTCAAAATCAATTTTACCAAACATGAGCAATTAAACTATATGAAACATTGAAACTTGTACTAGTACTAGGCTATCAGAAAGGGACTTCTTAGATCAATCTATTGCAAAGTTGGTGTCTACAAGTCAGACTGAGAAGCACCATCATTGAAATCATAAGTCTCTCAATGTAAAGGTTCTCCAAGGGCTTTCCAGAGACGACCAATTATTTTCTGCGGATGATCAGCGTTGATGAAGTGGAGGCTTGTCACAATTCTTCCACATTATTTTCCAGATACGATTCATGAAACTCAAATCAAAACCAAACAACATGTGTGACTAGTATAGTAATACTCATTCAAACATAATGCAAAACCTATCAAGCAAAATGGAGCATGAATCGAATAATAAATACATATAAAGCAAGAAAAGGAGATCTATACCCGTAGAAACATTAGCTGACAACATAAATAGTATTCGAAGAGTAGAATATAGTCTGCAGTGTATAAGATTAAGAATACTTAACTTCCAAGTTCTTCTTTTCAACTCTCTTGCCTTGCCATTGCCTTATAGTCTGTAGTGTATAAGATTAAGAATACTCAACTTCCAAGTTCATTTTTTCAACTATGTTGCCTCGCTATTACCGTATAGTAACTAGCTGTTGCATAGTACCCAAGACTTGATATAGGCCTCGGCGCATCCCAATGTATCTAGGACCAACCTCTCCAATACTAAGTAGTTCTAACTTCACAAATCGTCTTCCTAAAGATCTGTTTAGCAAACTGAACGTTCAGAAAAGTCAAGTATAACTACATGTGATCGTTTATAGTTTCCTTTTTATGAGAATATGGAAGTGCAGCCTACCACGATGATGATGGAGAATCAATGTCCAACTTCCTCAAGAAATGCAGAAGTGAGATGATTCAATTTCATAAGTAGTGCCTGCTCGGAGGAGAGCACTCGTACAATTTGGGACATACCAAGAATAGGAAAAATGTTGGTGAAGAATGTAGACCTACAGTCTCTATTTTTAATACAAGGATAAATTTCAAAATGCTTCTCAAGGAACATGAAGGAAATACACCATTAAACACAGATTCTTCTAGAATAAAATGACAAAACAGCCAGAAGCCTTCCTGAAACGAACGACCCAAATATATCAACCTTGTATTTTTCAAGCAATAATAGCTTCTCAATAGCACAAGGGAAAGGACCTTAATACCGAGAGTACCAACACAAATATAACTCACTCCTGAATGATTCATCTACCTTGACGATAATATAAAGCCATCAGATCCACATATGCTATATCTAACACTAAAGATAGTCTGATCCTTTGCTGCCAAGTGCCAAACCACCAGATCAAAAGCAAAAAAATAAATATAATTTTCCTTAACAGGTTTGAAATTGCATTATGTTGTTACTTGTTACCTTCTCACAATCAGAAGGTTCATACAGAACATGTAAGCCTATTATGAATGAACAGATGATTACAAGAGAGACAACTAATACTATATAGAGCATGCAATGACAAAACATGAAGTTACCAATCTTCTATTAATAATAGATTCTTAGGCAACATAATCATAGCATCAAACGAGCAACTGCATGCAGCATGCCAATGAAGTTCTACAATGGCTACTTATGCAAATAAGTATTCTCAAGATCATCAACAAATCAACTAATGTGTAATTGTCTCTCATTTTAGAAGCACATACACTCAAAATTTTGACATGGTACAAAGAAATCTTACTTTATCATATCTCAATATGCTTGGCATGATCATGACCAAGCAAAATCACTTTGAAACTCTGGAGCTTAGGCATGGGCAAGCCATATCCATATGAATGTTAAGGAAAGTGACGTGTTAGATACAGAGACGGATACGATCCTGTTAAGGAATATCCATGCAACATTGGGTTATTTATATGTATTATTCTAACACACCCCCGCAAGTCAAAGGCCCATTTTGTCAAAGAGCTAGATTCAAGAACTGGAATACTTCCTCCATACAGGGGTAAAAAAAAAAAAATTAGAAAGTCAGCTTAAAATGTGTCAGGATTGAACTTGGGTTTCTCTTGCTCTAATACAGTGTTAAAATCCCTACACCATTGCACCAAAAATCTAGAGTGTTGATGAGGGATGAGGGTTACAAAAGTATATTATTGTAACAATATTACAGAAATTACTACTACTTTTCTTCAAATCTTTTATTTGGAGAACACTATCAAGAAAAACCCTAAATCTAAAGCAGAAATCTCGTTAAAGAATCTGAAAATGTGTACTCTGATCCCATGGCTCCACACATAGAGCTTCGGAACCAAAGTTGAAGCTAAGAAAACCTAAATTCTATTAGAATATTCAAAATTGAACATTATTTCATCCGGAACTTCACAAGTGCAGATCGATGCAATTGAAAGTTGATCAAATCACTAGCAACTAAAACCCTAAATCTAAACCAGAAATCTCTTTAAAGCATTTAAAATGTGTACTCTGATCCCATGGCTCAACAAATAGAGCTCTGTAACCAACACCGCAACTAAGACACCCTAAATTCCATGAGAATCCACAAAGTTGACCGATTCTTGCACCGGAAACTTCAGTAGTTCGAGGCATAGAAAAAGTGGATCATGTCACTAGCAAATAAAACCTAACTCTAACCAGAAATATCTTTAACGCATCAGAAATGTGTACTCTGATTCCATGGCTCAACAAATAGAGCTCCGGAACCAACATTGAAACTAAAAAAAACCCTAAATTCCATGAGAATACAAAATATCCACCGATTCTCGCACCGGAAACTTCAGAAGTGCAGATCGATGCAATACAAAAAGGAGCATCAGATCACTAGCAAGTAAAACCCTAGATCAAACCAGAAACGACTTTGAAGCAATTGAAATGTGTCATCTGTTCGAGCTCCAGAATCAAAATCAGAGGTGAGAAACCCAAATTTCCCATGAGCATCCACAAAATCGATCCATTTCAAAAATTCGGAAATGGAGATCCATGTAAGAAATATCTTTAAAGCATCTGAAATGTGTACTCTGATCCCATGCCTCGACAAATAGAGCTCCGAAACCAACATCGCAACTAAGAAACCCTATGTTCAAAGGATATCCTCAAAATTGACCGATTCTTGCACCAGAAACTTCGGTAGTGTAGATCGATGTACAAAAAACATCATCATATCACTAGCAAGTAAAACCCTAGATCTCCAATGGCTCAAAAAAGAGAGCGCCAGAACCGAAATCACAGCTAAGAAACCCTAATTTTCCATGCGGAATCCACACAATTGATCGGTTCAAAGATTCGGAACTGGAGATCGATGCAACCGAAAGAGGAGCCTCGGAGAAGAGTAGAGAGAGAGGAAATCGAACCTCCTTCGCTCTGTTCTCGATAAGACCACAGATAAAGCTCGATCGATCTCCTCCACCACCTTCGTCTTCCATTTGAGAAAGTGGAATTTAGAGGGAAGTTCCCGCCAAGTGGGAGGGTCTAGCAGTATTTATAGACCGCGACGTCGGTTCCACCAATATTTAGGGTCGGCATGGGCCTTGGATTGATGGTGGAGTGAGGTAAGTGAGAAGAAAAGAAAAAAAATTCATACTTGTTTTAAGAGCATCATTAATAGTTGAAAGTCTTCAATACAATTTGGGATCCAAAAATTTAAAAAAAATATATAAAAGTAGAATAAGTTGGATTTGTATAAGAATAGTAGTAAATGATAAAGTGAGTTCCGGTTCCAAAACTTGTCTGGTCAAAAGTTAATGTGAAAAAAAAAAAATCTAAAATCTAAAATCTAGAAAGTTGGATTCCAAATTAAAAATTATTATTCTACAAAATGAGTTGTTATAATATATAATCTAGAAATTAGAAGGTCCAACTATTATCACCTATGGATGGGATGGAACCGAAAAATCTAGAAATTATAACTAGAGATGGAACTTACTATTCTACAAAATGAGTTTCAAATTTCTGAATCTAGAAAGTGGGCCTGAGGATGAGCCTTACTAATGATGCGTTGGAACTTTAGGGGGAGGAATTATAAAGAGTTAAGTTAGAATTTATTTACTTTGCGTTTTAGAAAAAACTCAATAATATCTTTGATTTGTCCTATAAAATATTGTGTGTTTTTTTCTGGTGTTTCGTATTTCTGACTTTTAATCTGCTGTTGTTCAGGTGCGTCGTCTATTCTCGCTTTTTCTTATTACTTACCGTAGAAAATTATAAGAAAAAAAACAAAAAATCGACGATTATGTCTTTCATGTAATCAAAGTTTTGAGAGATTTTTGTGGTTAAATTGTTGTGTTTGGGAAGTATATTTTTTTATTGTATTTTATTTTAGATGGTTGTAATGATATGAACTTGGATTACTTCTAAACAGTAGAAGCTTATACTATTGCTTATGTTACTTAAATTTATCGTGATTGAATTCTAGTTTTTTTTTTTATATAGGTATCAAATTTGTGAAGATATTTTTCTTAAGATATTCTGACAAATTTTAATTAAAAATCCAATGAAATCTAATTTTATGTCGTATGTAATAAGAATATATTAGTAACTATTATATTTTTATTAATCCTCCTCCTACTCAAAATTTCTAATCCAAACAAAGTTATTAAATACACCAAACTTAACATTAAACATTCCCTTCAATCCAAGTAATGTTATATTTATCTTCCCCTCACTTAACTTCCCTTCAGAACCTTAGAAAGGAGGAGGAAGAGAAAGTTTTTTTTTCCCCAATCCAAACATAACCTTAGAAAGGAAGAAGAGGAAGCATTCACACGAGCGTTGACATAGACCAAAGGGTACGCGTGTTTGGGTATCCTTCCTCAACTTTTACAAAACTTACATTATTAAAAAAATTGGTCAAAATTTAACTATCCATGCTACATGAATCATGAAGTCATATTTTCCTTAATATACTTATAATTTACAAATATAAAATATTTAAAATACTTTTACTATACATTTGGTTTTCGTTTAATTCAAGTTTAAAACTGAAATCGATTTGAATTATAAAACATTTAAAGTTCATAATTGAACCAACCGATTCTTAGTTAATCATATTTTTGGTTAATCATAAACGTCCTAAGGTGACCCAACAATTGGATATATTACATAGAAAGCGACGGAGCATTAACTGAGTTAACATTTTAACCCATAAAAAAAGGGACACCAACTTCTGGACAAAAAATCTCAACAGCACTATTCTTTATTTTTTAAATTAATTAAAAGCGTATAAAAATTTTTTAAAAAGTCAACTAAATTTTTTTTTAATATCAAATATAGTCATTAGATCTTCACTTCTCAACAACCACCTTTTAAAAAAAATTATCAACAGTCGTTTAAAAAAAAATGTTGATGTTTTGTGTCTAAAAGACAATCAATTAGTCTCTTCTATGGTATAAAATGCTAACTCACTTAGTGTTTCGTGTGTTTCCATAATTACTCAAACTTTTTTCTATTTTATGTTAAAATTTTAAACTTCAACGCTCACTATCAAATTTTATATAATAAAAAAAATCTTGTTGATGGTCATTACTGTTAATATGCTACATTATAGACGACCAAAATGATTTGGTACTACTGTGTCCTAATTCATGGAATCTGCTTGTGCTTGTAAGAATCCTAAATTAGCAGCATTTCCATGAATTTGGACTTTGAAGATGGGTAGGTGAGGAAAAATGATATATGCAACCCCATTCCCCCGTATTGGTGGCTACATTATCTCAAGATACTTTTAATTTTAATTTTATGTTTAAGGTGAGTGGTACGGACTGAAGATAAGTCCATTTTTATTCACCCACCAAAACAAAAATATATCTTCATTCTTCCACTCAAAATTTGCTACGTGTCAAACTATTCTAAACTAAAATCGTTTTGGAAATGATTTGGTAAACACCCACAGTAATTGACAATTTTTAAATGAAATGATAAATATATATACTAGTTTTGACGGATATAAAAAAATAGACTCCTTGAAAATAGATCTTAGTCTTATCATTCATGATAAACTATATATATTAAGAAATTGATGTACTTGTTAGAGACTAAATTATAATTGATTTTTGTTTAGCAACATAATTTTACCCTTAGTTTGGCCTTGTAATTAAACTTGTGTTGTTTTCGCTTGTCGGTATTTGGTACTGTCATGAAAAGGATATTGGGAAGCTCATTCTCATTTTTTTGGTACATGAGGTACCACAAGAGTTGAGTGTAGATCATACAATGAGGATTAGGATACCTTATCCATTTCTTTCTTATACTACCGTACGTGTCTACTTTTGGCATTTGAACATCTACAGATAGAGATATTTATGTTAGTGATTTTGTCATTGGACTAAAAAAAAATAGTTTCATATTGACGACACCATCAAGTAGGTATCTCAATATAATACTTTGTATGAATTGAGGTGTGCACAAGAGATGTGGTAGGGCACATGGGTACCAGGTGGAGGTGTTTTCCTAGGAGAAAAAATGATTAACTCATCATGAAAGCATTTATATTTTTTGTCATGCTCTTGGAATTATTTACATTGGAGCTAAGCCCCAAAGCAACTCAGGCTCAAGGACGCAAAGTGGCGCTTGCATGCACGGTCGCATGCGCTGCCGCATGCGCACCATGGGCGGCCGCATGCGCACCATGGGCGGCCGCATGCGCTGCGGCATGAGCGATTGCTTGCGGGGCCGCATGAGCGGTTGCATGCGAGTCCGCTGCTATCGGATAGACTTAATCAGTTATGGAAAGATTGAGTAATTAATTTAAATTCGATATTTGTGGAATTTGGATTTAATTCATTCCAATCATGTAGGATTTAAATTAATCATGTGGGATTTGAATTTAATTTATTTCAATCATGTAGGATTTAAATTTAATCATGTGGGATTTGAATTTAATTCAAATCAATCATATGAGATTTAAATTTAATTCATTCCAATCTTTTTGTAATTGATGGACGGCCAGGATTAGGATTAGGGATTCCTCCCTATGCCTATAAATACTCTCTTCAAACCTCATTTGAGGACTTACTTCAAAAATTGGGAGAGGAAGATAGTTGTTGCTAGAGCCGTCATTAAAGTCCAGGAAGTTCGTGCGAGTCCAAGCAAGGAGGTGACATCGAGCATTTCAGAAGTTCTACGTGAACTTGCTGGTTCTTGGGAGCAGATCGTTTGGGACGAATCTTGCTTTGAGTAATGATGATCTTCATCACCCCAGCAAACAGATTTTCTTCTTCTCATTTTTCTTTTCTTCTGCTAGTTGTAATTCCGTTCTGTCCGTCTGCAACTGCGAGTGCAAGGAAGAACGTGAAGTTTATTTTTTATTCTAATTATTTTGTAATCTTAAAAGCAAGTTGTAATCAGAATACTTATATAGTTCTTCGTGAAAATCGAGAATAGTCAGAGTAAAAACTTTTGTGTGAACCTCTGATCTCGACCACACGTTCTTCCATCTTTGGTTAAGCCTCGGGACTAACAATCTCAAAGCAAGATCCGAAGAAAAATGGGGAATATCCGTTCAAATCTTCTAGACACAAGTTTTCACAAACTTAAGAAGATTGACGGAATTCACTTCGAATATTTGGATGAGGGAATGAGTCATTTATCAAATGTTGAAAATGAGTGGTCGGAACCAACCATTCTCGAGGATGGAGGAGATAGCGTCTGAAGGACACGAATTCCAGTTGGAAGGAAGATTACAAGATGACCAAGGATTGGAGCGTATGCGCACAAGGGGCAGACCTTAGCGCATGGCAGACCTTGGCGTAAAGCAAGACTTGGAGCATGACAGCGCATTGGAAGTCTTAGCGCATGACATAACTGGGCGCATAGTGTCTCAATGCGCATGATGGTCTCTGTGCATGCAGGATGTGTATGGATTGGCGCATGGAGACTTATGCGCATGGATTAGTTCATAGGGGCTTATGCACATGGATTGGCGCATGGTGGCCTATGCACATGAAGGTCATTGTACTATACAGGACTTGACGCATGGCTGAAATTGGAACTTGACAGTAGAACCAATCCGAACCAATATAGTAATGTATAACTAAACTTGGTTCATTTGATTACTTAACTTGATTGCTATGATTGCACATTGTCACGCCCCAGTCCCAAAATAACGAGGGACTGGACGCGCGATAATGGCCAGCAGCACACACCGATGGACAAACCCAATTTAATGGATCCATCGGAGTGTACTTAAGCTGTATTATATTAGTCAGGGTTTACTATTCTCATCCACAGATATAAGATAGCAACATCAGCAAAAGAAATAATAACAACAACTAATCAAAGTAAATAAAATCGGGGAACAACCCGATATTTAGTCTGTTACAATTGTTCTCTAAAACAGAAATAAAAGAGTTTAAATAAAACAGCAAGGAAAGTCTATCTGCCATAAAGACTGAACATGGTGAAGTAGTTGTTCATGAGAAGTCCTCAGCAATCACCTCATCCTCAGGTACTGGTACGGTTCCGTGAAGAGCACATGTTCCGTAGACCTCTGGATAAACCTCGTCTGCTAATCCTGGGGACATAATCCGGATCCAGGTCCTCAGGGGACATAGCAAGGTACAGAAAACACAAGCCAAAATAAATGCAGTAAAGTAAATAAGAGAACAATAGGGTCAACTATATAACCTTCTATGTGAAATGCAAGTTGAGAGCATCACTAGAACTTAGGCTGATACCACTACAAGCTCTGTGTCGGGGAGCCGGTAGCGGAGTATACTATGAATTTTACTATGTGTTTACTATGGATTTATATATATAATCAGCCTGTAGCCTGTGTGTCTCTCCCCACCCAAATGTAATCTTACGTCTCATGTCCACGATGCCTCATGTCCATGTCACGTAAAATCATATCTAATGAAGTGAGTCATACTATGTCTATGAATATAACATCTAGGAATATCATGTCTATGTCATAAACCTGTATCCTATACAGAATCACCTTGAATATTTCAGGAAGATTCTGTTTCATGATCTGTGTCAGGTGTCCTGGGTATAATATACTTGATATGTCAAGTACGAGAATGTAAATGTCACGTTAACCATTTCTAGGTGACGTTGCCCAACCCCGCGTACGGTGTTGGCACCCGACTATGATCGGACGCTAAGCAAGTCACACGGCCCTAGGTTTGAGCATGTACAACAGTCACAGGAAATAAATCTGGAGAAAAAGAATCATTAAACTGCATTTATGGCAAGGTACACTTGCCTAGGTTTCCTGTTTCAATTGTAGCTCGAGCTTCAACTGGATTTCCAAGCAGTACTCCGGTTGCTGAAACAAACATCACCAACAGATCCAGAAAATATTAATCAGCTAGGAACGCCTGTCCTTGAGTCTAATTTGGAGACAAGGGCAAAAACGTCATTTTCGGGTCAAAACGGGGTCCGAATGTGGGCCGCTTTGCACCGAAAAATGCGTCAGAGTCAAAGGTCTCAAAAACAGTCTAACTTAGTGTTAACAGGTCAGGAACGATGATACGAACCCAACGGAACTTCCATAATTGGATTCCGATGAGCCGTTCTCAAAATCGCCCGTCGGGTGGAGCCTGTGGGGCCCACTACACATGATTTTGTCAACGTTCTCAGAATCGCACCAAACTTGGCTCACAGAACCAACGTATTGCTACGAGTCTGATGGCATAAGTTTCGTCTCGATCCGACGTGTATACACTAAGTTACAGCAAGATTCAAAAAAGTCGGATACGGGGCGGTGTCCGCGGATACGCACTGATTCCGGTGTGCACGCACATCCGAATCAGCTTCTGCGAAATCCCGCACGTCCGTATCAACGACGCGCACGTATCTGTAAAGACCGCATGCGACCAAGTCGTCCCGTTTGGCGGGGCGTACTCAGTTCCGGGGTGAAACAGGTCGTTGGTTTTCCTGTCTTTGGATCGCGATGTGCGATCACCACAGGACGCGATGCCCCGAGCGGTTTGTCCGGGCACCGAGAGGGTCATACAAGCTTCACAACGTAATTGACGGAACGAGAAACAGAGCTACGAGGAGGAAATCACGAGTACCTGAACAAAGTCAAAAATCAGTGAATTCCTCGTATCCAACTCGTGTCCGACACGCGACACTGTGTCCACTGCGTCTAGGGTTGTGTCCGTGTCCAATTTGGGGCTTCTGTGTCTAGGTGTCACCGGAGTCGGTCTGGGGTGCGGGCGGAGGCGGCGCCGGGTTGTCAGTGGTCCGACGGGAGGCTGGGCGTGGCGGATCTGGCTCTGGGGCGGCGGGAAGCGCCGGAGTCGGTGTCAGGGTTCTGGACACGGTTCTGCGGGCTGGTCTCAGGCGGGGACGGCGAGGGTCGCGCAGGCCGAGGGGAGAGAGGGGAGACTGGAACGAGGGCGGGGCTGGACGGAGCTCTGGAAGAGGGGCGGAACACGACGGAGGGGCTGTCGACTAGGGTTTATATAGAGAGGGGAAGAAAGTCGACGGGGTGGCCGGTGGAGGGAGAGGAAGAGGAGGAGACGGCCGGAAAGGCGAGCGGCGGACGTTGGAAAGCGAGCGGGCGGAGCGACGGGTTCAGGAAGCCGGAACGGCGCGGCCGCTCACCGGAGAAGAATCGCCAGGGTCGTCGGGTTGGGAGGGATGTGTTATCGGGTTCACGGGTCCACAGGGTCGGGTCGGGTCTACGGATCCGGCCCGATCCAATAATTGAAGGCGGGTCGGGTTCGGGTTATTGGGTCGGGTCTGGATTGAACCCGGATCCGACCCAATAAGGAATTTGGTTTAATAAATAAACCCGGTTTATTATATTAATTAGTTTTAAAAATAAATCAATGGTTTTTATAGCTTTAGAAATTCATCCGGGATCCAATAAATTCTCGGAAAAATACCCCATGCTCGATTTTTAATTTTATACCATAAAATATTATTTTCTTAATATTTTAGTATTAGTTATTAACATTTAAAAATCCTTTAATAATTAAAACACTTGAATTTAATTACAATAAAATCCCGAAAAATTCCAGAAAATTTCAGAAAATCCAAATTTATCAATTTTTGAAAATCAGGGGGATTACACACATGTTAAGTCCTATGGCGTGGTTGCTGACCAGTGGATGAAAACTGGTGCATCTAGCCACATGTACTTTAGGAAGAGCTATTGATCAAGGTCGAACATTTCAGTGGTGAAGGTCTTGATGGCAAGCAAGGATCAAGCAGAGGATCTGAGGATTGGGACAATGGTTCTGAACTTCGAGAAGTTACAGTCAAAGGAGTGCGTGTATCAACGTACCAGTGATTACCAAGGACCTACTCTCAAGAAGTCTGTTGTAGACTTGAAAGTGAACATCCATAGTCGCCAGATGATGATATCTTGGCAGGAGACATATTTTGGAATAAGCTTTCAGTATCAAATGGATGTTCGAGCTTCTGCTTATAAGAAAAGTCTCATTGTAAGAGTTGTGGGACCCCAGACTAGGACATGTACTCCGTACTGTAAGATGTCAAGTCTAGAATTTATTCCAAATGTGGGGGTAAGGAGGTAGAGCGGTGTAAGGTCTGTGCGCAGACAAAGATCACCAAAAATTCGTTCAAACGGGTAAACCGAAGTACAGATCTTCTGGAGTTAGTTCACTCAGATATCTGTGACTTCAAGAACTTCTCCACAAAGTCCAAGAGGAAGTACTTCGACGTAATGGTATCAGAGCGACTCGATCCTTTGCATATTCTGTTGCTATGACTCTGAGATGTGCTCGATATTATATTGCAATAGAGCATTCTATACAATAAGTCCATAGATATTCTCAAAGTTGTGCAAAAATTTTCTGGATTTGATTTGTTGCTTGAGAGTTATGCTTTCGTGCTTGTGTTTTGCTAGAGTTTTTGATTGAGGATAGCGAGGGATGAGGACTATCGCTGCTCAGAATATCGAAAGGTTTCTCCTTGAAGTTTTAAGGACGAAATTTTTTGTCGGTGGGTAAGTATGTAGTGCCCCGCTCCGCGTCGGCACTATGTACAAGCAATATCGAATTGTTGACTCAAAAAGAATATCTTCCTTAAGAGCTCATTGTTGAAGCAGGAGATGACTGATCAAGGTGAGTGGGCAGAACTGCATTCTCTGATTCTTGTACGTCTTAATAATGAATCTGAGTTTTTGAATGCTTGTTTGCTTAAAGATAGTTTCATAAGAAGAATGATAGAACCTACTTTGCATGCTTAATAAGAGAACTCACATAGCTTGTCTTTGAAACGAACCTGTCTGCTTAACTAAGAGAACTTGAAATGCTTGTCTAAGAGTAAGAGTTTGCTTAAACATGTTTCACTATCGCTTGTGTTTAGAGAGAACCATATCGTGCTTGAACTTGTTCAGAGAGGGCGGCTAGTCCGCACAGAGATAGATGGTCTGTTGGATCATCTCGTGTGCATCCTAGAGTTTATCTAATAGTGTTTCATGCATTCGCATCGGTCGGACAATGGCTATTGGTGAAGTGATGAACCTTGGTCACGACTGCTACAGAGATAGTGGAAAGCAACCATGAGTCACAGATGCTAATAACATCAAATAAATGAGTCATTGGTTAGCTGGATTACCACTATCGATCCTTAGTTTCTCGGAGACCGAAAAGCATATAGCTAGTTCATTGTGTTGGCTTGATAGAGGATAGTTCCTAGATGGTGCATAGTCCCTAGAGTATTTAGATATAGCTCATAAGACACGCTGCGCACATCCTGATAATAGAACAATCAGTTTGCCTTGTATGCTTGAATGAATCAATATGAACTCTATTTTCAAAGATGTTTCCAAAAAGAAGTAATATGACTCCGTTCTTGTACTGCATGTAACGAACATAGGTAAAACTAGAAAGATCACTAGTAATGTAATATTTTATAACATGATTACTTAGTGTTGGTTTTAGTGAATGTTGCTTCTGTTCAGTTATTTATACTCACCAGTACTTATAAAAGTGCTGACCCATCAACAGTTTGCTTGTTCGCAGGTGCTGGATCATCCGAGGAAGCGATAGGCGTGCCTCATCCCCAAGACCCAAAAATCTGGTTTTGATTGCCTTGAGCTTCTTTCGTATAGAGGGATATAATATATGGAACGATGTCATTGTATTCAGAGAACCCTATGCCTCCATTTGCCCCTATACTCAGATGGATAAATGCTTGCAACAATGTCCCTCCGTTGCGTACTCGATCGATTCGATGATAGCCACAACTTTAACGATGTTGCCTTATGCGGGCGTAACCCCAAGCTCGCACGATATCATGTCCCGGTAGCAAATGACTATATGCCCCGCGGGAGCGCCGATGCGCGGTAATTCGTGTCCGGCGGGAGTGGTGGTCGGGAGACCTTCGGGACCGGGGCGTGACGTAATTACTTTCATCGACGACTACTCGAAGTACGCGTTCGTCTATCTGCTCAAGTCAAAAGACGAATGATTCGAGAAGTTCAAGGAGTTCAGGGTTGAGGCTGAACGTCAAATGGGGCAACAACTCAAAAGACTCAGAAGTGATCAAGGCGGAGAGTATTGATCTATTGAATTTGCATCATTCTGCAAAGAACATGGAATTGTCAATGAGACAACTGTTCCATATTCTCCTCAATCAAATGTAGTAGCTGAAAGGAAGAACATGATATTGACAGAAATGATGAACTCAATGTTGTTGACTGCGGGTCTTCCAAACTACTTTTGGGGAGAAGCTGTGCTCACGGCTACATTCATTCTGAACAGAGTGTCATACGCAACTTTCGATGTCACTCCTCAGGAACTCTGGTTCAGAGTCAGACCCAACTTGAACGTCATTCGAGTGTGGGGGTGTCTAGCGTCTGTGAATCTTCCGGAATTAAAGATTCAGAAGCTGGAATCGAGGACTACGAAGACAATCTTTTAGGGTGATGGTGAGAAGAGTGATGCTCGAAGATTTTTTGACATCAATCAAATCATATCATTGAATCTCGTGACGCAGAACTTTTCAAAGATAAATTTATAAGGCACAATAACATTATTATTGTGAATATTCCAAAAAATAGTATGGGTGCACAGGAGGCTGAGGCTGAAGCTTTCAACGAAGATATAGTCCAAGAAGAAGTTGTAATCCCAACGACAACGATCAAACCATAACTCGCAGATCCGGTGTCTAAGGGAGTGAGGAGAGTGAAGGACTTCGGAGAATATTTTGTCACCTATCATATGGAAGCAGATCTGCATACCTATGATGAGGCGATGAAGACCAGAGATGTTATTTTCTGGAGGGAGGTTATTAATAATGAGTATGACTCAATAACCTCCAACCACACTTGGGTGTTGGTCAATCTTCCTGATGGAGCTAAACCAATCAGATGCTTATCAGATCTTCAAGTCGATGAAGATGAAAGCAGACAGAACAGTTGAGTTCAAAACTAGGTTATATGCCCAGGAGTTTTCTCAGACAATAGGGGATTGAGTCCTTTGGCACATCGATGAGGGTGTCAAAGATCAGGATGATGATTGTCACGCCCCGGCCCCGAGGGCCGCCCAGCCACTGTTTTCCCTGCCGGACCGGAAGCGAATCACCGTGCCTCGGCGCACCGGACACGCATCACCGTGCCTCGGTGCTCCCGACGGGGCTCGTATGGCCGTTTGATACTGGGACGTAATATCGTATGAACCTGGGGTTGCGTCCGCACAAGGCAATATCGTTTAAGTTTGGCTATCATCGCATCAATCGAGTAAGCAGCGGAGGAACATTGTTGTAATATAATGCATTTAGCCAACTGAGTATTCGGGGCAAATCGAGAGACTAGGTTCTCTTTTTACAAAGGCATCGTTCCATACATTATGCTCATTTATACGAAAGCATGCTCGAGGCAATCGAAACCAGAATTTGTGGGTCTTGGGGATAAGGCACGCCTATCGCTCCCTCGGACGATCCAGTACCTGCAAGCAAGTAAACTGTTGGTGGGTCAGGACTTTTATAAGTACTGGTGAGAATAAACAACTGAACAGAAGCAAACATTCACTAAAACCAACACTAAGTAATCATGTTGTAAAATATTACATTACTAGTAATCTTTCTAGTTTTACCTATGTTCGTTACATGCAGCAGAAGAACGGAGTCATATTACTTTGGTGTTTGGAAACATCTTTAGAAAACAGAGTTTCATATTCGATAAAAGCAAGCAAGCAAGACAAGCTGATTTGTTCTGTTTCAGGGTGTGCGCAGCGTGTCTGTAACAACCTATTTTTTTTAACTTTTAAAATAAATTTCTGGATTTTTCTGTTATTTTTAATTAATTATTATAAATGTTCTTCAGGGATTAATATTTTTATATATTAAATTAAGTACTAAAATATTATAAAAATTATATTTTTGGGTGTATAATTAATTATTGGATATTGTGAAATGTTTCTGGAGTTTATTGGACTCAAAAACTATTTGTAAATAGCTAAAAACCATTGTTTTAATTAAACCAGACTAAACCCACTTGAACCAAACCGAATCGAACCGGACCCAACCCGAACCGAACCAACTAAACCCAACCGACCCAAACCCTAACCTAACGGGTCGGGTCTAGACCTGACCCGCCTACCTGTAACACTCCGTTCCGTTCTAACGGATTACCGGCTCAAAACGGTAAAAGTGCAACTGTCCCGACCCGCTTTGCCTCAAACGAGAAGCAAAGGATATCCAGACTTGTCCCTACAGGAATCCGGCTTAGGCTTTCAGAGGCTCGCTTGACGTATCGCTCTACCGAGGCGAATCATCGCTAAGGTGGGTGGCTACGGTGAACTTGTCTTTGCTTAGCCAGCACACATAAAATGTGGAATATTCATGCTAGTCGCTAGGTGAATCACCCCCTGCATGCTAATAAGAATCCAACGCACCTAGCTAAGGGAATAATCCCAACTTGTATTGCTTATGCTAGAACATGAAAATTAAAATACTGCTTATATTCAGACCCTCGCATGCTAAGTCCGTAACGACTTCATCTCTCGGCTTACCTTCGGGTCCGAGCAAACGTGTTTACTTATGTTCCTTAGAAACACATGCTTGTCTGCTTGTACGTCGCCATGTTTTCATCCAAACCCCGGAAGACTACTACGTAGTCGTTCCGTGCCTGAATGAACCTACAAGTATCCGGGACCGTTGGGTCTCCAAGGCAATCCCCGAACCAGGGGCACGCATCAGGGTAATGAATACTGAACGTGAATCCTATAACGTGATAACTAAATGATAATCACATCAAGTTTATATCTGAACGAGAATCACGTCATGTAACGAACGAATCTCAGCTCTTGGAGCAAACGCTCGTTCAGATCACGAATCATGGATTATCATTCAAGTTGTGGATTTGAAACTGACCCTGACCTGCATGTCGCGGACAACTTGGAAACAAGGTCATTCGGTTCCACGGGCGGTCACCGGGGCACTGGGACCGTTCCGATCCGGATGGAACTGCACGATAGTCTCACGTGCGGACATGATGGCGTGTAGCGCCTTACGTGCTTCGTTGCATACCATCCTTGTTCAAAGACTATAAACGGTCCTTTATGGCTATGCCAGCGACTAACGTTCATATAGATAAGTCATCCTCGCTTAGCGGCTATCCGCGTGCGAGTCATTGCATCGCATCAAGAAACAATTGAACACATGAACGATCATGATAAAATGACTCATCGTGTTGCATATGCCATGCCCTGAATGTTTATACTTGCCCGTGCTTGAATATATTGTTTGCCTCGGACAGGAAAGAAAAAATGGTAAGTTGGTAAGTCTCGCCGTGTTTCCTCTCATGTCGCACGACGCACTGCCACACGAACTAGGCTATTCAAATATTGCATGGAACTGATCCTAAGGCAACTAGAAAGACAACTTAATAGTTGTGCACGGAACCTGTATTACGTGTTTGGATTTGTCGAGCGGGTGAGTAGCCTCCCCACCAGTGCATTTAATGTACTGATAATCCACCAATTTGTATGCAGGGTACGGAAGAACCTCGTTCGGTGCTGATGCCTCCTTCGTGCGTGCTAAGGTGTGAAGATCACTCCGAAACAACGATGCGTCAGGAACAGAAGCACATATACAAGACATAATATTGTGAACATCGCCTGAACATTGCCTGAACATCGCCTGTACAATCATTCCACAATTATAGCCACTTGGCACGCTTTTACTGTTTCAGAGAGAGGGGCTTGAGCGACTTGTAATCTCGGCTATACGCCGCCTGTAAAACATGTTCATATCAATAAAGAGTTGCTTTACTTCAACTTGTGTTTCAATGCTTCCGCTATATTGTCGACTCAGTAAACTCGTTACCGATCGCCTATGCGTTCATGACTCCGCTGCACTCGAACAATCTGTGCGACTCTGTGGCTTAGAACTCTTACCGCCAGCCAATGAACCATGGCTTGCATGGGCGTGGATCACGCTCGTGCGGCATCACGCCCGGATGGGTCAAAGCGATCGTTCCGCGGGAGCGCTGGCGAGGGTGATTCCCGCCTAGCAGGAACGGTCGATTTGCCTGCGGGAGATCGGGGCGTGACACTACCCGCTAGCCCGTCGCCCATTAACCCAAACCCCTCACCCCCACGATCCCCGATCTCCCCCGCTCCACCGGCCACGACACCCGACTTCCCCGTCGACTCCGCCGTACGACCCCGCTCCGCAGCACACGACACCCCGCGACCCCCCTAAAACCCAGCTCCGGCCACCCCTTCCATCTATAAAGCCCCACCGCCATCCATCATAACCAAACCCCCCCCGCTGCTCCGGTCACCGCTCCACCTCCACCGCCACTTCACCCCGACGCCGAGCTCCCCTCCGGCGACCCCTAGCTCCCCGTAGACCCTCCGCCACGAGCCCGACCTGCGGCGACCAGCTCTCCGACCCACCATGACCACCACGAGCAGCCCAACAGCCGCCGCAGCCACAGCAACCGCCGCCGCCGCAGCCGTGCCCCGCCGCACCGCCCTGTCACGAACAACAGCGAGGTATACCCCTTCCCGCTCGCGTAATTCCCTGTACGTAGATCTAATTTTTGTTCTGTCGAATCCTACGCGAAGACCTCATGACCTTCTCAAACTCCGTGCAATTAGTTCGGGGTATCGCGTCCTGTGTCGGTCGCAAACCGCGATGCAAAAACAGGAAAAATAACCCCTATTTCTGAAATTCAAAAATCGTCCCGAACTCACAAGTTCATGGCCGATTTACTCCCAACCTATTTGTTAATTGTAATTTCTATTTGAACAATTAATTAGACAACCTAACCAAGATTCAGACCCTGTAATTAGTTCATTTTAATTAGTTGCATGTTGTGTTTTATATGCGGGTGAAATTGACCAAAAACTTGGTCTTTATATCCCGAATTTTTTTCGAAACTGGGTGCATCCCGCTAAACGAGGCGACTTAGTCGTGTGCAAATTTCACCGAAAGGTGCGCATCATTAATGCGGACGTGGAAGATTTCGCGGAAGCTGATTTGGATGTGCGTGCACACCGAAATTAACGTGTATCCGTCGAAAAATACCCCGTATCGGACCTATTATGAAACTTGTTGTAACTTCGTATGTACATGTCGTTTCGCAACGAAACTTGCGCCATCGGATTCGTAGCATTACGCTGGTCCTATGACCCAAGTTTGGTTCGATTCTGAGAACGTTGACGAAATCTCGTATCATGGGTCCCACGGCTCCACTTGACGGACGATTTTGTGACCGGCTCATCAAAATCTAGTTCTGGATATTCTGTTGGGTCCGTATCATAGTTATGGACTTGTAGATACTAAGTTTGACGAATTTAGAGAACTTTGTCTCTGGCACATTTTTCGGTACAAAGTGGGCCACATGTGGACCCCTCTTTGACCAGAAACTGTCATTTCTATCCCTGTGTCCAAATTGGACCTATGGATAGTCAATCCTAGCTATTTTATATCTTCTAAGAGTGATGGTAATATTTGTTTCAGCATCCGGAGGCGTTCTTGGAGATTCCACATACACCGGAGCAACTGAAGGAATTCAAACCCTAGGCAAGTGTACCTTACCAAACTTGCAGTAGTTATCTGATATTGTTGGTTGAGTTATTCATATATATATAATTTTGTGATGTACATATTCAACCTAGGACCGTGAGACGTTGCTTAGCGTCCGAACCAGATTCGGGTGTCGACGCCGTACGCGGAGTCGTGTAACGTCACCTAGAGAGTTGATATTACGATCCTATATTTGCGTGCTTGCTTTATCAAGTACGTCATACCATAGGACATTTGACACTTTTCACGAGACAAAATCTTTCATGAGTTATTCATGGTGATTCTGTATAGGCTTACAAGATTCGTGACATAGATCTTGCATATACATATATATTATTATGACTCGTTGTACTAGCTAGAGGTCATGATCTTGCGTGTTATGGACATAAGACGTCATGGACATGAGACGTGTGATTACATTGGGTGGGGGAGAGACACACAGTCTACAGGCTGATTTTATATATATATTTATTACGGTGCCGTAGCCACTACAGTGCTAGGCCCACTACATAGTATAACTGCTACCGGCTCCCCGACACAGAGCTTGTAGTAGTCTCAACCTGAGTTCTAGTGATGCTCTCATTTGCATATCATAAAGCTGGTTACATAGTTTACCCTATGGATATTTATTTTCATATACTGTATTTATTTGGCTTTAGTTATTCTTGTACCTTGCTATGTCCCCTGAGGACCTAGATTCGGATTATGTCCCCAGGTATAGCAGAGAAGATTTACCTCGAGGTATACGAGGCAGGAGCTGACGCTGGAGCAGTACCAGCACCGGTGGATGAGGTGGTGCCAGAGGATTTCACCTGAGTATTTGCTTTATATACTCAATTATTTCTATTTTTAGTTTCTCTATTTCCTGTCTCTTGGATTATTGTACCAAACTCATTATCGGATTATTCTTCGAGATATTTTATTGAGACTTGTTAATTTATATTTCATCTTAATTATTCTGATATTTGAACAATGATTACCTTTTATGGATGAGATTAGAACTAGACTGTGACTTGTATCGTAGACCATTATATCTGTTTTACAGCTTAAGTACGCTCTAACAGGTCCATTAAATTGGGTTTGCCCATTGGAGTGTGCTGCTGGCCATTGCCACGTGGCTAGTCCCTCGGTATTTTGGGACTGGGGCGTGACATGGTTTTTGTGGTGGCCCATGCAGGTCAACGACTATATTGCTTTGGTTTCAACTAAGGAACTGAGCAAACCTGCAAACTATGATAGGATAAATTATAGGATCTCATCCACTTGATTGATTCATTCTTGACCTCTATATCGACTTCAAAATAATTTCTTAACTTGCATCCCGCCTTGACTCCTCTATGCGCCTCTCATAGTTTACTTGGATGCAGAGTAATGGATTCACAAGCATGCGACGAGACTCCCGCAGGAATACCACAAGTTGCAGTTGTCACCTACGACGATGGAATGACACCAGTGGGTGGAGGTCAATCAGCTCAACAAAGCAGTCAAGTAGGCCAGCATACCTCAAGATTTCGGCGAGACGATATTCCACCACCATCACAGTTTACTCCACCAATGCCCATTTTTCCACCAGGATAGGCTATGGACGGACGACAGATGTTTTAAATGTTCTACGCAATGATGCAAGAACAAACGCAGGTTCATCAAGAGGCCCAACAAAGCCAAGCGGAGAAGTTCTTTGACGGACTTAGCTCTGAGCTGCAGAAATTAATCAACTTCGTTGCAACTATTTCATACACAGACGTTCTTTCTGCAGCACGACCCATGGAGCGCGTCACCAGGAGAGAGTCTAGCCAGAAGCAGACACATGCATTAGCACCAGACCGAGTCCAGCAGGAAAGAGCTGCCAAGCGACCACAGATGAATCCACCACAGAGAGCATTTACACCACTAGCACTAGTCCTTCCTACTTGTCACTACTGTGGCAAGGTAGGCCATATTGAGAGGGAATATAGACTTAAATTGGGATTATATTTAGCTTACGGATCCAATCAACATTCGGTAAGGGATTGCCTTGAGCGTCGAGAGAAAGCACTGTTAATTCATCGACAAGCCCTACCAGCACCAGCATTAGTACTCCCTACTTGTCATTATTGTGGCAAGGTAGGCCATCTCGCCAAGGAATGCTGACTCAGATTGGGATTGTGCTTGGTTTGCGGATCCAGACAACATTCAGCCAAAAATTGTACGGAGCATCGAGGAGAAACACCGAAGGTTAACCGACAAGCTTTACCAGCACCGGGAGGATATCAGCGAGGCCACCCTTGGCACCACGAGCAACACTCTTCCGGCAGGCCCAACAACAGCAGAGGACACCACCACAGGGACGTGGACAGGCTTTTGTGTTGATAGTGGAGGAGGCACAGACTCGTGGAGTAGTGAATATGAGTAAGATTTAAGTTTTATCATAGCTATCTATTCCTAGTAATGCTTTAGCACGTGCCTGTTAGATCATTTTCCTAGCCTAAGCCTAGTATTGTGTTAGCATGAACTTGTTAGTCTAGATTAAGTTTTCATAAGCTGTAGTTGATCTCTGCTCTAACCATGCTCTTTTACTCTTGAGTTACTTATCTCTCATTGTCCAGGAAAAAAGTTGTATTCCTTCCCTATGTTTTCTGCTTAAACCCTAACCCTTTCTCTCAATTTTTCCTTGTTCATGATTCCTTATTCTTTGCGTCATGCTTCAACCAACATATCTTGCAACCGCGTCATCTTTGCTGTCGGTTATGTTTGTTTTCTTAATTGCGAGGACGCAATTATTTTAAGGTGAGTAGATTGTAAAAACCTATTTTTTTAAACTTTTGAAATAAATTTCTGAATTTTTCTATAATTTTTAGTTAATTATTATAAATGTCCTTCAGGGATTAATATTTTATGTATTAAATTAAGTACAAAAATGTTGTAAAAATTATATTTTTGGGTGTATAATTAATTTTGGATGTTGTAAAAAATTTCTGTAATTTATTGGGCTCAAAAACTATTTTTAAGTAGCTAAAAACCATTGTTTTAATTAAACCAGACTAAACCCACTTGAACCAAACCAAACCGAACGGACCCAACCCGAACCGAACCAACTAAACCCAACCGACCCAAACCCTAACCTAACGGGTTGGGTCTGGACCTGACCCGCCTACCCGCTAGCTCGTCGCCCATTAACCCAAACCCCTCTCCCCCACGATCCCCGACCTCCCCTGCTCCGCCGGCCACGACACCCGACTTCCCCGCCGACTCCGCCGCACGACCCCGCTCCGTCGACCACGATGCCCCACGACCCCCCTGAAACCCCGCTCCGGCCTCCCCTTCCCTCTATAAAGCCCCACCGCCACCGCCATCCATCACAACCAAACCCCCCGCTGCTCCGGTCACCGCTCCATCTCCACCGCCACTTTACCCCGATGCCGAGCTCCCCTCCGGCGACCCCTAGCTCCCCGGAGACCCTCCGTCATGAGCCCGACCTGCGGCGACCAGCTCCCCGACCCACCACGACCACCCCGAGCAGCCCAGCAGCAGCAGCAGCCGCAGCCACAGCAACCACCGCCGCCACCGCCGTGCCTCGCTGCGCCGCCCTGTCACGAACAACAGCGAGGTATACCCCTTTCCGCTCGCGTAACTCCCTGTACGTAGATCCAATTTTGGTTCTGTCAAATCTTACGCGTAGACCTCGTGACCCTCTTGAATTTCATGCAAATAGTTTGGGGTATCACGTCCTGTGTCGGTCGTAAACCGCGACGCAAAAACAGGAAAAATAACCCATATTTCTGAAATTCAAAAATTGTCCCGAACTCACAAGTTCATGGCCGATTTACTCCCAACCTGTTTGTTAATTGTAATTTCTGTTTGAATAATTAGTTAGACAACCTAACCAAGATTCAGACCCTATAATTAGTTCATTTTAATTAGTTGTATGTTGTGTTTTATATGCGGGTGAAATCGACCAAAAACTTGGTCTTCATATTTCGAATTTCTCTAAATACTGGGTGCGTCCCACTAAACGAGGTGACTTGGTCGTGTGCGAATTTTACCGAAGGTGCGCATCGTCAATGTGGACGTATAGGATTTTATGGAAGCTGATTTGGATGTGTGTGCACACCGAAATCAATACGTATCCGTCGAAAATACCCCGTATCAGGCATATTCTGAAACTCGTTGTAACTTCGTGTGTGCTTATCATTTCACAACGAAACTTGCGCCATCGAATTCGTAGCGTTACGCTGGTCCTGTGACCCAAGTTTGGTTCGATTCTGAGAACGTTGACAAAACCCCGTATTGTGGGCCCTACGGCTCTACTTGACGGGCGATTTTTTGACCGGCTCATCTGAATCAAATTCTGAATATTCCATTGGGTCCGTATCATCGTTCTGGACTTGTAGACACTAAGTTTAACGAATTTGGAGAACTTTATCTCTAGCACATTTTTTGGTGCAAAGTGGGCCACATGTGGACCCTGCTTTGACCATATACTGTCATTTCTGCCCCTGTGTCCAAATTGGACTTACGGATAGTCAATCCTAGCTATTTCATATCTTATGAGAGTGATGGTAATGTTTGTTTCAGTATCCGGAGGCGTTCCTTGAGATTCCACATACATCGGAGCAACTGAAGGAATTCAAACCCTAGGCAAGTGTACATTGCCAAACTTGCAGTAGTTATCTGATATTGTTGGTTGAGTTATTCATATATATATATATATATATATATATATATATATATATATATATATATATATATATATATATATATATATACTTCTGTGATGTACATATTCAACCTAGGACCGTGAGACGTTGCTTAGCGTCCGAACCAGATTCGGGTACTGACGCCGTATGCAGAGTCGTGTAACGTCACCTAGAGAGTTGATATTACGATCCTATATTTGCGTGCTTGCTTTATCAAGTACGTCATACCATATGACACTTGACACTTTTCACGAGACAAAATCTTTCCTGGGTTATTCATGGTGATTTTGTATAGGCTTACAGGATTCGTGACATAGATCTTGCATATACATAGATATTATTATGACTCGCTGTATTAGCTAGAGGTCATGATCTTGCGTGTTATGGACATGAGACGTGTGATTACATTGGGTGGAGGAGAGACACACAGGCTACAGGCTGATTATATATATATATTTGTTATGGTGTCGTAGCCACTACAGTGCTAGGCCCACTACATAGTATAACTACATAGTATAACTGCTACCGGCTCCCCGACACAGAATAATTAAGATGACTTGAGTTCTAGTGATGCTCTTATTTGCATATCACATAGCTAGTTACATGGTTTACCCTGTGGATATTTATTTTCATATACTGCATTTATTTGGCTTGAGTTATTTTTATACCTTGCTATATCCCCTGAGGACCTGGATCCGGATTATGTCCCCAGGTATAGCAGAGGAGATTTATCCCGAGGTATACGGGGCAGGAGCTGACGCTGGAGCAGTACCAACACCAGTGGACGAGGTGGTGCCAGAGGATTTCACCTGAGTATTTGATTTATATACTCAATTATTTCTGTTTCTAGTTTCTCTATTTCCTGTCTCTTGGATTATTGTACCAAACTCATTATCGGGTTATTCTCCGAGATATTTTATTGAGAATTATTGATTTATATTTTATCTTGATTATTCTGATATTTGAACTGTGATTACCTTCTGTAGATGAGATTAGAACTAGACTGTGACTTGTATCGTAGACCATTATATCTGTTTTATAGCTTAAGTACACTCTAACAGGTCCATTAAATTGGGTTTGCCTATTGGAGTGTGCTGCTGGCCATTGCCACATGGCTAGTCCCTCGATATTTTAGGACTGGGACGTGACAATGTCTCGTGAGCTATACTCAAAGACTCTAGGGACAAATGCATATCTAGACACCAATGTATATCTAGGGGCAGTCCATCTATCCAAGCCAATATAATGAACTATCTTATATGTAGTGCGGTCCCCGAGTATCTCAGGATCAGCAGCGGTTGATCCAGCTAACCAATGACTCATTTATCTGATACTATTGGCAGCCGTGACACATGGTTGCTTTCCACTATCTCTGTAGCAGCCGTGACGCATGGTTGCTTTCCACCAATAGCCATTGTCCGACCGATGCGAATGCATGAAAACACTATCAAATAAACTTTAGGATGCAGACGAGACGAACCATCAGACGATATTTCTTTGTAGCGGGCAAGCCGCCTTATCTTTGAACACATTCAGGCACACGATATGGTTCTCTCGGAGCATAGGCGATAGTGAAACATGTTCATGCAAACACTTAGTCTTAGATAGGCGTTTCAGGATCTCTTAGTTAAGCAGACATGTTCGTTTCAAAGACAAACTAGGTGAGTTCGTTTATTAGCATGCAAGGAAGGTTCTATCATTCTCTTATAAAAACAAGCATTCAAAAACTCAGATTCATTATTAAGGCGTGCAAGAATCATAGAAAGAAGTTCTGCCCACTCACCTTGATACATAATGCCGACGCGAAGCGGGATATTACAATGATTGTCGTAGCTGCTATTCACAAGCTGATTATTTGTCAGATAATGGGAAGACATCAAGTCTTGGAGGAAGACATACATAAGAGATTCACGGACAACAGTCAGAATTATTGTCATTCAGGTTTGAAGATAGTCTGCGAGTTTGTGACATCTCGATACGGCCTGAAGCAATTCCCAGGATGTGGCAGCAGGAGTTTGACAAGTCATCTAGTCAAAGTTATCGCAGGATCAGTGAGATGGATAAGTGTGTGTACATGAAGTTCGCTGATAATGGAGGAGTCATCGTTTGTATCTATGTAGACGACTTGCTAGTCCCAATTGTGGACATAGAAGTGTCACTAGAACAAATATGTTATTTTTTTCTAAACTCAGGACATAGGATTGTGGAGGTCATCCTGAGGATATAAGATATCCGGATGCTAGGTAGGCTTGCTAAGTCACAAGCTCTCAGCATAAAATGTTGATCAAACGCTTTGGATATCAGGGACGATACTCCTCAGGTGTGACATTCATATGAAGTCAAATCCCAAAAAAAGTGTCAGACAGTTGGTGTACTCGAGCATCATCAGGTGAATAATTCAAGCTACGTGTACCACCAGGCCTGATATAGCTTTTGCTGTAGGGATGCTGAGTCAGTTCACAAGCTGTATATGCGTTGAAAACTGAAAGCTGTGAAGAGAGTCGTCAGAAATTTTAAGAGAACTCAGTAGTATATCCTGTGCTACAACAGTTATCCAGATATGAAGACTTCAGTGATGCCAGTTAGTGCTCAGGAAAGAAGAGCGAAAGATCCACAGGAGGACGTAAAACTCCAGCGGTGGTGTTGCTATATCGTGGAAGTCGAAAAAGCAGTCCTTACTCTCAGAGTTCTTTCCACTATCAAGCTGCAGCAAGTAAAATAGAATAGCTCTGGAAACTCTCAGATGATCTTCCTATGATTAGTACACAGATTCAGATGATATCGATACACTGTTAAAACTAGGAAGCTGCAGTAGTGGCATCTATTCATCTCTTCAATGGTTTAAAGAGAACTATGTGGATAGAACATAGGACACTAAATGAGTGCAGATTGCGTGGATCATTACAATGCCTTAACGATCGGAGTCAAGTAAATCTGGCGTATCCGTTCATGATAGGCTTTAAGGGTCAGTACAGGACACTGAATGAGCGCAGCTAGCCTGGATCATTACAGTGTTTGATGATCGGATCCAGGAGGGTCTAGCAGATGTTCATGTAAGGCCTTTAACGCCAACTGATCCCAAGAACTATAAAGGAGGGTAGTACTCCATGTTACAATGTCGTGACACCACAGGAGAGAATGAACCTCAGCTTCAGGTCATATCCCAGTGGCGTAGCACCGCATAGAGGCAGGTAGCCTAATGATGTATAATGAAAAGTGGTAGGCAGCACTACAAAGAGGGAGTGCACCTCATGTTACAGTGATGTGACACTACCCGAGGGAGTAAACCTCAGCTTCACGAGCCATGTCACAACGGCGTAACAAAGCAAAGGAAGCATAATGCTTTATGCTGGGTAGTTTGGCACTACAAAGAGGGAGTGAACCTCATGCTACAGTGGATGTCACCACATGAGGGAGTGAACCTCGGCAAAAGGCCATGTCATAGCGGCGTAGCACCGCAAGGAAGCGCAATGCTTCATGCCAATGACTCTTTAAAATAACTCACATATAGTATATGAAAAGAGATACATGCCGTCTCTTGCGAAAAAACTTGTAGACGTCCAAAATACATACACCGAAATCAGGCGTGCACATGGCCTTTAATGTGCAACCAGAAGCACAACTGATGTCATTGTGTGAGTGAAAAGAATTACAACTATGATGCAGAATTCAAGGCTTAGTCCATTCTTGTATCATACTGTTATTTGACCCATGCAGAAAGATTCAAGTCGAAGCAACATCTATCCTAATGCATGATGGACAGTCACTGTGAGGAACGCTCAACCCATATATTGAGATATGTGGGAGATTATTGGTGTTGTACCTTTGGACTAAGAAAAATAGTTTCACATTGGCTACACCACGAAGTGGGTATCTCAATATAATCCTTTATATGAGTTGAGGTGTAAACATGGGGTGTGGTGGGGCACATGGGTGCCATATTGGGGTATTTTTCTAGGAGAAAAAATGATTAACTTCTCATGAAAATATTTATGTTTTTTTGTCATGCTCTTGAAATTATTTCCATAGGAGTTAAGCCCCAAAGGGACTTAGCGACTCGGGCTCAAGGGCGCAAAGTGGTGCTTTATTGTCACACTTAGCATCGTCGCATGGCGCTTGTGCGTATTTGATGCGCTCGGATATACGCGAGCCGCATGCGTGGCCGCATGGGCTGAACGCATGCACGGTCGCATAAGCTGACAGCATGTGCAATCGCATGGGTTGGCTGTGTAACACCCCGTTCCGCTCAAGCGGACTGCCGTTTCAAACGGCAATAGTGCAGCTGTCCCGACCCGCTTTGTCTCAAAGAGAATGCGAAGGATATCCATACTTGTCCCTACAGGAATCCGGCTTAGGCTTTCAGAGGCTCGCTCGGCGTATCGCTCTACCGAGGCGAATCATCGCTAAGGTGGGTGGCTACGGTGAACTTGTCTTTGCTTAGCCAGCACACATAAAATCTGGAATATTTATGCTAGTCGCTAGGTGATTCACCCCCCTGCATGCTAATAAATCCAACGCACCTAGCTAAGGGAATAATTCCAACTTGCATTGCTTGCTAGAACATGGAAATGAAATACTGCTTATAATCAGACCCCCACATGCTAAGTCCCTTAACGGTTTCAACTCTCGGCTTACCTTTGGGTCTGAGCAACGTGCCTGCTTATGTTCCTTAGAAACGCATGCTTGTCTGCTTGAATGTTACCGTGTTTTCATCCAAACCCTGGAAGACTACTACGTAGTCGTTCCGTGCCTGAATGTTCCTGCAAGTACCCGGGACCGTTAGGTCACCCAAGGCATCCCCGAACCAGGGGAATGCATCAAGACAAGTTGATCACTGTACAGAATCATGATTCAAGCATCTCCTGTAATCGTGCACTACTGTACTACTGTTCTACTGTTCTACTATACCACTGTACTCCTGTTCTACAGTACTCGAGTATCACGTGAAATTGGAAAAGACCCTGACCTGCATGTCGCGGACAACTCGAAAACGAGGCATAGTTCCACGGACGGTCTCTGGGGCACTGGGGCCGCTCCGATCCGGATGGAACTCCACTGTTTCAGCCAACTGTACTGGACGAGATAGTGTGCAGCGCCCACCGTTCTTTCGCTGCATACCATCCGCTCTATGGTTGAACTTACTGTATAGTCTACTGTACTAAACGAGATGGCTTGTAGCACCCACTGTACTTTCGTTGCAAACTATTCTCGTTTAAGACTAGTGTCCTTTATGGCTATGCCAGCGACTCATGTTCATATAGATAAGTCATCCTCGCTTAGCGGCTATCCGCGTACGAGTTACTGCATCGCATCAAATGAACAACTGAACACCTGAACGATCATGTTAAAACGACCCTCGTGTTTGCATATGCTTTGCCTCCTGAATGTTTATACATGCCTCTGCTCGAATTAACAAGTTGCCTTAATGTTTGCCTTGGACAGGGAAGGAGATGGTAAGTTGGTAAGTCTCGCCGTGTTTCCTCTAACATCGTACGGCGCACTGCACGACACGTTAGGCTATTCAACGTTTGCATGAAACTGATCCTAAGGCAACTAGAAAGACAACTTAATAGTTGTGCACGGAACTTGTATTACGTGTTTGGATTTGTCGAGCGGACGAGTAGCTTCCCCACCAGTGCATTCAATGTACTGATAATCCACCAATTTGTATGCAGGGTGCGGGAGAACCTCGTTCGGTGCGGATGCCTCCAACTTGCGTGCTAAGGCCAGGAGTTTCCTTCTGAAGCCTTACAACGGTGCGTCCAGGACTGAAGCGCATATACAAGACATAATGTTGTGAACATCGCCCGACCATCGCCTGTACAATCATCCACTATTGTAGCCACTTGGCACGCTTTTACTGTTTCAGAGAGAGAGGCTTGAGCGACTTGTAATCTCGGCTATACGCCGCCTGTAACACATGCTTATATTAATAAAAGAGCTTGCTTCACTTCAACTTGTGTTTCAAATGCTTCCGCTATATTGTCGACTCAGTGAACCTGTTACCGAATCGCTATGCGTTCATGACTCCGCTGCACTCGGACAATCTGTGTGACTCTGTGGCTTAGATTTCTTGCCTCCAGCCAATGAACCATGGCCTTGCACGGGAGTGGATCACGCTCGTGCGGCATCACGCCCGGATGGGTTAAAGCGATCGTTCCGCGGGAGCGCTGGCGAGGGTGATTCCCGCCTAGCGGGAATGGCCGAAATAGCCTGCGGAAGATCGGGGCGTGACATGTTGGTATCAGAGCCTGGCTTCTACGCCATTGGACTTCAATTCGATATCTCTGTTTCGAAAGCTCATTCGTGGGTTATGTGCACGCTCTCTCTCAATGCCTCGATGGGATGTTCCAACAATAAGTCTAAATACTTTCAAAATGCGTTTTGAATGTAATGATATGCTTGCTTGTCTGGTTGTATGCTGCGAGTGGCCTTTGTGCAAACCTGTGCGAACCCTTGAGAGTATCGCTAGTAGCTTGTCCGATTTTTACTAAACCTAAGTTTGGTTGAATGCATCTATTCGAGGGACGCCTTGAACTAGTGCACCATCCAAGACTTGAGAAAAGGTAAAACTCGAGTGCTAAGACTTCGCTATCACTGAACTGGTTGACGTGTTCACGCTAGAGGGGCCCTTCGAAATGCGCACGATCCAGTCTAAGCGATATGCTGATTTCGACGCTTGTGCAAGTGAATATCCAAATGAACAAGTACAACGACTTGTCTAGGATTGCCTCAACCCTAGAATACTGCTTGTCCTTAGTAAGTCTCGAGGACGAGACTTTTTCTAAGTTGGGTAGGATGTAACACCCCGTTCCGCTCAAGCAGACTGCCGTTTCAAACGACAATAGTGCAGCTGTCCCGACCCGCTTTGCCTCAAAGAGAATGGAAAGGATATCCAGACTTGTCCCTACAGGAATCCGGCTTAGGCTTTCAGAGACTCGCTCGGCGTATCGCTCTACCGAGGCGAATCATCGCTAAGGTGGGTGGCTACGGTGAACTTGTCTTTGCTTAGCCAGCACACATAAAATCTGAAATATTTATGCTAGTCGCTAGGTGATTCACCCCCCTGCATGCTAATAAATCCAACGCACCTAGCTAAGAAAATAATCCCAACTTGCATTGCTTGCTAGAACATGGAAATGAAATACTGCTTATAATCAGACCCCCGCATGCTAAGTCCCTTAACGGTTTCAACTCTCGGCTTACCTTCGGGTCCGAGCAACGTGCCTGCTTAAGTTCCTTAGAAACGCATGCTTGTCTGCTTGAATGTTACCGTATTTTCATCCAAACCCCGGAAGACTACTACGTAGTCGTTCCGTGCCTGAATGTTCCTGCAAGTACCCGGGACCGTTAGGTCACCCAAGGCATTCCCGAACCAGGGGAATGCATCAAGACAAGTTGATCACTGTACAGAATCATGATTCAAGCATCTCCTGTAATCGTGCACTACTGTACTACTATTCTACTGTTCTACTGTACCACTGTACTCCTGTTCTACAGTACTCGAGTATCACGTGAAATTGGAAAAGACCCTGACCTGCATGTCGCGGACAACTCGGAAACGAGGCATAGTTCCACGGACGGTCTCCGGGGCACTGGGGCCGCTCCGATCCGGATGGAACTCCACTGTTTCAGCCAACTGTACTGGACGAGATAGTGTGCAGCGCCCACCGTTCTTTCGCTGCATACCATCCGCTCCATGGCTGAACTTACTGTATAGTCTACTGTACTAAACGAGATTGCTTGTAGCACCCACTGTACTTTCGTTGCAAACTATTCTCGTTTAAGACTAGTGTCCTTTATGGCTATGCCAGCGACTCATGTTCATATAGATAAGTCATCCTCGCTTAGCGGCTATCCGCGTGCGAGTCACTGCATCGCATCAAATGAACAACTGAACACCTGAACGATCATGTTAAAACGACCCTCGTGTTTGCATATGCTTTGCCTCCTGAATGTTTATACATGCCTCTGCTCGAATTAACAAGTTGCCTTAATGTTTGCCTTGGACAGGGAAGGAGATGGTAAGTTGGTAAGTCTCACCGTGTTTCCTCTAACATCGCACGGTGCACTGCCCGACACGTTAGGCTATTCAACGTTTGCATGAAACTGATCTTAAGGCAACTAGAAAGACAACTTAATAGTTGTGCACGGAACCTGTATTACGTGTTTGGATTTATCGAGCGGACGAGTAGCTTCCCCACCAGTGCATTCAATGTACTGATAATCCACCAGTTTGTATGCAGGGTGCGGGAGAACCTCGTTCGGTACGGATGCCTCCAACGTGCGTGCTAAGGCCAGGAGTTTCCTTCTGAAGCCTTACAACGGTGCGTCCGGGACTGAAGCGCATATACAAGACATAATGTTGTGAACATCGCCCGACCATCGCCTGTACAATCATCCACTATTGTAGCCACTTGGCACGCTTTTACTGTTTCAGAGAGAGAGACTTGAGCGACTTATAATCTCGGCTATACGCCGCCTGTAACACATGCTTATATTAATAAAAGAGCTTGCTTCACTTCAACTTGTGTTTCAAATGCTTCCGCTATATTGTCGACTTAGTGAACCTATTACCGAATCGCTATGCGTTCATGACTCTGCTGCACTCGGATAATCTGTGTGACTCTGTGGCTTAGATTTCTTGCCGCCAGCCAATGAACCATGGCCTTGCACGGGCGTGGATCACGCTCGTGTGGCATCACGCCCGGATGGGTTAAAGCGATCGTTCAGCGGGAGCGCTGGCGAGGGTGATTCCCGCCTAGCGGGAATGGCCGAAATAGCATGCGGGAGATCGGGGCATGACATGTTGGTATCAGAGCCTGGCTTCAACGCCTTTGGACTTTAATTCGATATCTCTGTTTCGAAAGCTCGTTCGTGGGTTATGTGCACGCTCCCTCTCAATGCCTCGATGGGATGTTCCAACAATAAGTCTAAATACTTTCAAAAAGTGTTTTGAATGTAATGATATGCTTGCTTGTCTGGTTGTATGCTGCGAGTGGCCTTTGTGCAAACCTGTGCGAACCCTTGAGAGTATCGCTAGTAGCTTGTCCGATTTTCACTAAACCTAAGTTTGGTTGAATGCATCTATTCGAGGGATGCCTTGAACTAGTGCACCATCCAAGACTTGAGAAAAGGTGAAACTCGAGTGCTAAGACTTCGCTATCACTGAGCTGGTTGACGTGTTCACGCTAGAGGGGCCCTTCGAAAGTGCGCACGATCCAGTCTAAGCGATATGCTAATTTCGACGCTTGTGCAAGTGAATATCCAAATGAACAAGTACAACGACTTGTCTAGGATTGTCTCAACCCTAGAATACTGCTTGTCCTTAGTAAGTCTCGAGGACGAGACTTTTTCTAAGTTGGGTAGGATGTAACACCCCGTTCCGCTCAAGCGGACTGCCGTTTCAAACGGCAATAGTGCAGCTGTCCCGACCCGCTTTGCCTCAAAGAGAATGCAAAGGATATCCAGACTTGTCCCTACAGGAATCCGGCTTAGGCTTTCAGAGGCTCGCTCGGCGTATCGCTCTACCGAGGCGAAACATCGCTAAGGTGGGTGGCTACGGTGAACTTGTCTTTGCTTAGCCAGCACACATAAAATCTGAAATATTTATGCTAGTCGCTAGGTGATTCACCCCCCTGCATGCTAATAAATCTAACGCACCTAGCTAAGGGAATAATCCCAACTTGCATTGCTTGCTAGAACATGGAAATGAAATACTACTTATAATCAGACCCCCGCATGCTAAGTCCCTTAACGGTTTCAACTCTCGGCTTACCTTCGGGTCCGAGCAATGTGCCTGCTTATGTTCCTTAGAAACGCATGCTTGTCTGCTTGAATGTTACCATATTTTCATCCAAACCTCGGAAGACTACTACGTAGTCGTTCCGTGCCTGAATGTTCCTGCAAGTACCCGGGACCGTTAGGTCACCCAAGGCATCCCCGAACCAGGGGAATGCATCAAGACAAGTTGATCACTGTACAGAATCATGATTCAAGCATCTCCTGTAATCGTGCACTACTGTACTACTGTTCTACTGTACCACTATACTCCTGTTCTACAGTACTCGAGTATCACGTGAAATTGGAAAAGACCCTGACCTGCATGTCGTGGACAACTCGAAAATGAGGCATAGTTCCACGGACGGTCTCCGGGGCACTGGGGCCGCTCCGATCCGGATGGAACTCCACTGTTTCAGCCAACTGTACTGGACGAGATAGTGTGCAGCGCCCACCGTTCTTTCGCTGCATACCATCCGCTCCATGGCTGAACTTACTGTATAGTCTACTGTACTAAACGAGATAGCTTGTAGCACCCACTGTACTTTCATTGCAAACTATTCTCGTTTAAGACTAGTGTCCTTTATGGCTATGCCAGCGACTCATGTTCATATAGATAAGTCATCCTCGCTTAGCGGCTATCCGCGTGCGAGTCACTGCATCGCATCAAATGAACAACTGAATACCTGAACGATCATGTTAAAACGACCATCGTGTTTGCATATGCTTTGCCTCCTGAATGTTTATACATGCCTCTGCTCGAATTAACAAGTTGCCTTAATGTTTGCCTTGGACAGGGAAGGAGATGGTAAGTTGGTAAGTCTCGTCGTGTTTTCTCTAACATCGCACGGCGCACTGCCCGACACGTTAGGCTATTCAACGTTTGCATGAAACTGATCCTAAGGCAACTAGAAAGACAACTTAATAGTTGTGCACGGAACCTGTATTACGTGTTTGGATTTGTCGAGCGTGCGAGTAGCTTCCCCACCAGTGCATTCAATGTACTGATAATCCACCAGTTTGTATGCAGGGTGCGGGAGAACCTCGTTCGGTGCGGATGCCTCCAACGTGCGTGCTAAGGCCAGGAGTTTCCTTCTGAAGCCTTGTAACGGTGCGTCCGGGACTGAAGCGCATATACAAGACATAATGTTGTGAACATCGCCCGACCATCGCCTGTACAATCATCCACTATTGTAGCCACTTGGAACGCTTTTACTGTTTCAGAGAGAGAGGCTTGAGCGACTTGTAATCTCGGCTATACGCCGCCTATAACACATGCTTATATTAATAAAAGAGCTTGCTTCACTTCAACTTGTGTTTCAAATGCTTCCGCTATATTGTCGACTCAGTGAACCTGTTACCGAATCGCTATGCGTTCATGACTCCGCTGAACTTGGACAATCTGTGCGACTCTGTGGCTTAGAGTTCTTGCCGCCAGCCAATGAACCATGGCCTTGCACGGGCGTGGATAACGCTCGTGCGGCATCACGCCCGGATGGGTTAAAGCGATCGTTCCGCGGGAGCGCTGGCGAGGGTGATTCACGCCTAGCGGGAACGGCCGAAATAGCCTGCGGGAGATCGGGGCGTGACAGGCTGCATGGGCGGTCACATGCGTTGTACCATGAGCGGTTTCTTGCGGGGCCGCATGAGCGTTTGCATGTGAGTTTGCTTTTATCGGATAGATTTAATCAGTTATGGAAAGATTGAGTCATTAATTTAAATCCGATATTTGTGGGCTTTGAATTTAATTCATTCCAATCATGTTTAATTCATTCCATGTAGGATTTAAATTAATCATGTGAGATGTGAATTTAATTCATTCCAATCATGTAGGATTTAAATTTAATTATGTGGGATTTGAATTTAATTCAAATCAATCATATGAGATTTAAATTTAATTTATTCCAATCTTTTTGTAATTGATGGACGACCAGGATTAGGATTATGGATTCCTCCATATGCCTATAAATACTCTCTTCAAACCCCCTCTCTTCAAACCCCATTTGAGGACTTCAAAAATTGGGAGAGGAAGAGAGTTGTTGCTAGAGCCATCATTAAAGTCCAGGAAGTTCGTGCGATTTCCAAGCAAGGAGGTGACATCGAGCACTTCAGAAGTTCTACGTGAAATTGCTGGTTCCTGAGAGCAGATCGTTTGGGACGAATCTTGCTTTGAGCAACGGTGATCTTCATCACCCCAGCAAGCAAATTTTTTTCTTCTCCTTTCTCTTTTCTTCTGCTAGTTGTAATTCCGTTCTGTCCGTCTGCAACTGCGAGTGCAAGGAAGAAAGTGAAGTTTGTTTTTTATTCTGATTCTTTTGTAATCTTGAGAGCAAGTTGTAATCAAAATCCTTATATAGTTCTTCATGAAAATCGAGAATAGTCAGAGTGAAAACTTTTGTGTGAACCTCTGATCTCGACCATGCGTTCTTCCATCTTTGGTTAAGCCTCGGGACTAACAATTTAAGCACTATATTTTGACTTTAGTCAAATTTTTGTAGCACTTGAATATTGCAATGAGTATTTGTCCATACTTAAAAATTGCTAAAAAGTCAAAAGATACTTCAGATTTAGAACGTGTTCTAACTTCTCTACATTAATATCTAGACCCACCAAAAGTAATCATTTTTTTCCTAACAAGGAACAAAAAATAAAGAGAAAAAAGAAAAAATCTTACCAAAGATGGACCAAAATAAAGAGAGAAAAAAAGAAAGAAAAAATGAGGAGGTTAATTTGGAGTATACCATTGTTAATCAATATCAAGAGGATATTCCAAAAGCAATAATTTAAACATTTTTTTATAATTTAGAATTTGTGTTTGAAGTCTCATTATAGATGCTCTTAGTTATCAATGAGGGGTTCACTTTTAAGTAGGAAGGCCTATAATTTTCTTATGGTTGCTATATTTTACTGTTCCATCTTTCACTAATGACATGCGTGTGGACACCATTGTTATTCATCGATTTTGTGATGAGTTTGTATTTCTGATGGAACATATAATACACTGTTTGACAATCACCATTTTTCTCTCATCACTAGACTATTTAATAATTTAATAGGAATTTTGTTATATTGCCAGTGCTACCATGGTGATCAGTCTTTTAACAATTATTTGATAAAAGCTTCATTGGAGCCTTCTTGGTTGTAGTACAGCAGTACTTCTGCCACATATATGGGCTCACTTCAAAGGAGAAACATGACTCAGGATATTGATATTGGCTCTTGTTGTTGTTTCTGTTTATTAGCTAATTGCTCTCCGAATGGTTAAAACAACGGATTTTTTAAATAAAATAATAAATTTATATATAATTGTATGAAAAGGGAGAAATTTGAGAAAATTGAAGGAAAGGAAAGAACTCGTCAACTGAGTTGGCGGTACCCAGAGTTTGAGAAGAACTCGCCAACTCAGTTGGCGGGCTCTGGACAAGCTCGCCAACTCAGTTAGCGGGTCCCTCTCCCCCCCCCCCCCCCCCCCTCCCCTCTGATTCTCTTCCGCCTCGGGCACCCCCCGACCTCTCCTATTCTCCTCGGAGACCCCCCGACCTCTCCTATTCTCCCCGGAGACCTCTTTCCTTCTCCTCGGAGACTCCCCCCCTCCCCTCAACTTTCCCCCCTCCCCTCCCTATAAATAACCTTGTCACGCCTGTCACGCCACGATTCCGTGGAATCGATAGTCGTCTCCCGGGCGTGACCGTCGTGCGGGCCTAGGTTGCGCACCGCACAAGGCTAAGTATTTGTTTTGCATAGCGAGCACATATTCAGAGTACGCAGATAATTGAAACACATATTGAAACATGGAAAAGTTCTCTTTTATTGATAATATGAACATCTATTACAAACTCCTTGAACTGAGTCATAAGGATTGCCTCTATGGGCTTACAAAAGTGTTGACACAAAATGAGATAGCAGTCCTGTACATTACATCCTTACTAAACTCAAAATATAAGACCTTGTGTCGGAACGACTGCTTTGCCACGAAGCTGCATGGTTGCTTGGTGGCTAGCTTCTTCTTCAAAACGCTTCTTCTTCAAATGCTTCAAAAGGTGGCACGGTCGAGGCGTGCCTACAGCTGGACTGGATTGGGGGTTTGTCTCCTGCTCTTCGTTTGGTTCTCCTAGCGCGGGGAACCTGTTTCAACGAGGGTCAGTACATCGAAACGTACTGGTGAAGGCAAGCTAACCCAACTATACCAATCAACACGTTGTTTTAATGAAGCATGCATATTTATTGTGGGTTTCTATCTTGCCTTAGTTCATTTTACAGCAAGACATAGATATAGAATCATTGAAATAACCCGCCACCGTTCGGTGACATTTACCTGCCCGTCTGAACCACCTGCATAATACTTACCTTGCCTTCCCTGCTAAGAAGACACAAGTTAGTAGCAACAGGTTTAAATATACGAGGGGATCACTGGCACGTTGCCATAATGGACGGGCTAGTCTCGGTACGGAGTGTCGTGCGACGCATAGATCAGGACGTCCCAAGGCATTCCGTCCTATAGCAGGCGACTATCATGAGTTCCGTCCGGATCGGACCGGTGCCGGTGCCCCAGCAACCGTCCGCAGGAACTAAGACCTTGTGCACAAGTTGTCCGTGATCAACGCAGTACACTAAGTTAGCAATCGAGGCAAATCAGGGCATATCAGGAGCAGGGCAGTACAGGGCAAGAATCACTTTTGCATAGCCTATCTGTTCGGTTTATGGCATTTGAGAAGAGTTCTATACATAGCACAAATTTAAGAAGAAATGTGTATTCTAAATTGTAATTATGCATATGATGAACAATTCAAACGAGCAAGCATGTAAGTAAGTAACCGTTCACAAGTTTTGACAAGCATGTTGATCCAAGTCTATTTCCTTATTATCTTGATATCTTTTAGTTATTTACTTGGTATCGTTTGATCGGGGCAAGCACGAACACAAGATTTTAGATGTGAAGACTAGCAAGAAGGGTAGCTAATCGGGTTGGTAGCCACTCACTTTAGTAGTTGGAAGGAAGAAGGAAAGAAGTGCTTTAGGAGTCCGCTCGAGCGACGCCTACTGCTGGATCACCTGTATTGCCACGAACAGCTGATTAGTACTTCTTCTTCTTCTTCTAGTTATCGGAATTGAAGTGCAGTCCTACGAACGAAAGCAATAAAATCCATCGAAACCGTTCAAGAAAACCCAAGCAAATCCGAAAACCAACTCAAGGCACGAAAGCAACAAGCGACAGCGAAAACTAGGCAACAAAAGAATGCAGCGGAGAGGTCCCTCCTGACTCTGCCGCTAAGTCGATCCCGGGGGCACGGTCCACTGAATATGGGAATCGATTCCGAAGAGACAAATCCATAACGAGGATGAGTTCTTAATTCAATCTATCCCGATCGAACGATACCGTCTTGTATTTCTTAGCCGCGCTCCCCGAATAGGGGGAACGGGGCACTACATCCTACCAAACTAATTGGAAGTTTCGTCCCGAAACTTAAGGAATAGAACCTACCACTAGGAAATAATGAGGGGAATCTTTCCCTCATCTCTGATTCAAGCTCCCAAGTAGACTCTTCGACAGAGTGATTCCGCCAAAGCACGCGCACTAGAGGAACCGAACGGGTCCGAAGCAGCTTTTCTTTTCTATCCAAAATTTGTACAGGTTGTTCGACATACGTCAAGTCGGGCTGAAGGTTCAGTTGTTCTAGGTCTACCACGTGGCTTGGATCGTACACATATTTTCTAAGTTGAGAAACATGGAATATATCATGTACGCCGGATAGGGATGGTGGTAGGGCAATCTGATAAGCAACTGAGGCAACCCGCTTTAGTATTTCGAACGGGCCGACAAATCGTGGACTTAGCTTTCCCTTCGCTCCGAACCTGCTAACCCCTCGTATGGGCGAGACATTGAGGAATACCCGCTCGCCTACTTGAAACTCTAGCGGTCTCCGATGAACATCCGCATAGCTCTTTTGACGGCTTTGAGCTACCTTTAATCTTTCCCGAATCAATCGAACTTTCTGGACGGTCTGCTCCACGAGCTCAGGGCCAAGTACTTGCCGTTCACCAACTTCGTCCCAACAGATAGGAGATCTACACTTTCGCCCGTATAACGCCTCATACGACGCCATTTGAATGCTTGATTGATAAGTATTGTTGTAAGCAAATTCGGCTAAAGGTATATGAAGGTCCCAACTAGTCTTCGTGTCCAAGGCGTAGAGTCGCAGCATGTCTTCGAGGATCTGGTTAACGCGTTCTGTTTGGCCATCGGTCTGTGGATGGTAGGCGGAGCTGAACTTCAACTTCGTCCCCTTTGCTGACTGCAGGCTTCCCCAGAAACGTGATATAAATCGACCATCTCTATCGGAGACTATAGATACGGGCACGCCATGGAGACGAACAATTTCGTTGAGATATATCTGAGCCAGGCGGTCGGCACTCCAAGTAGATTTGATAGGCAGAAAGTGAGCTGACTTGGTGAGTCGATCGACGATAACCCAGACTGTATCATGTCCCCGTTGTGTCCTTGGCAAGCCAACAATAAAATCCATCGTTATATCATCCCATTTCCACTCCGGAATAGCAAGACTCTGAAGCTCTCCGCCTGGTTTCTGGTGTTCGGCCATTACTTGTTGACAAGCCATGCAATGCGACACAAACTGCGCCACATCCCGTTTCAAGCCGTGCTACCAAAACGTCGTGCGAAGATCCCGATACATCTTAGTGCTACCCGGATGAGAAGTATAACTAGCATAGTGAGCTTCCGTGAGTATCTCTTGTCTGAGGGCCGCGTCGTTCGGAACGCACAGTCTTCCCTTTACTCGAAGCATCCCATCCGTTCTTACCGCAAAGTCGGACGCCTTCCCTGCTGAGATAAGGGCATGAATCTTTTGCAGGAACGGGTCGTCCTTTTGAGCGGCCTTCACTTTATGTAACAAGTCGGGTTCGAGGCGCAGTTGAGCTACTTGCGCCCACTTTTTCTATCTTATTTTCAGTGTGATGTCCAGTGATTCAAGATCTCGGCGCAACATTTCGTTGATAGGCAAGCTCCCTACGAACACTCGACTCAGTGCGTCAGCTACTACGTTTCCCTTGCCAGGCGTGTATCTGATCATGATATCGAAATTGCTAAGGAGTTCAAGCCATCGCCGCTGCCGAAGATTCAAATCCTTCTGAGTGTACAAATATTTCAAGCTCTTATGGTCCGTATAGATTTCACATGGTACACCATAAAGATAGTGACGCCACAGCTTCAATGCAAACACTACCGCGGCAAGTTCGAGATCATGCGTTGGGTAGTTCTGCTCGTGAGGCTTTAGCTGTCTAGATGCATAGGATATCACTTTGTCTCGTTGCATCAGAACACATCCCAGTCCTTTACCCGAAGCATCAATGTATATTTTAAAGTCATCTGGTCCGTTCGGCAGAGTGAGAATTGGGGCAGAGACAAGACGCTGCTTTAACTCAGTAAACGAAGCTTCACAGTCGTCCGTCCAAGAAAACTTCGCACCCTTCCGTGTGAGTTGAGTCAAGGGCGAAGTAATTCTAGCAAAATTCTGTATGAACCTACGGTAGTACCCTGCCAGTCCAAGAAAACTTCGGATATCGCTAGCTGACTCCGGACGTTTCCACTGCGTGATTGCTTCCACTTTCTTCGGATCAACTGAGATGCCTTCCGAAGAGATGATATGCCCCAAAAATGAGATACTGTCTAGCCAAAAGTCATATTTACTTAATTTTGCATACAACTTGTTGTCTCGAAGGGTTTGCAGCACCATCCGCAGGTGTCCTGCGTGCTCATCCCTAGTCTTCGAGTACACCAAGATGTCATCGATAAAAACCACTACGAATTTATCGATGAAAGGCCAAAATACCCGGTTCATCAGATCCATGAATGCAGCAGGTGCATTCATCAGTCCAAACGGCATCACTGAAAACTCGTAATGTCCGTATCGGGTTTGAAAGGCAGTCTTTGGCACGTCTTCTGGCTTAATCTTCAGCTGGTGGTAACCCGAGAGAAGATCGATCTTAGAAAACACTGCTGCCCCTTGTAGCTGATCGAACAAGTCATCAATCCGTGGCAGAGGATATTTGTTTCTGATCGTGACTTTGTTCAATTCCCTGTAATCTATGCAGAGGCGTAGAGTTCCGTCCTTCTTCTTCACGAAAAGCACGGGCGCACCCCAAGGAGACACGCTCGGACGGATGAACCCACGATCAAGTAATTCCTGAAGTTGGCGCTTTAATTCATTCAGCTCTGCAGGTGGCATTCTGTACGGAGGCTTGGAAATCGGCTGCGTGTTTGGGAATGTATCGATAGTGAATTCAATCTCTCGATCTGGCGGCATGCCGGGTAGTTCGCTCGGAAACACATCGGGGAACTCCGCCTCAACGGAAGTAGACTCAACGTTTGCGTAGCCCTGCCGTGTGTCCCGAACCGACGCTAAGAATCCCTCGCAGCCTGTGTGGAGCATTCGCCGAGCAGATTTTGCCGAAATCACCATGCAGGACCCAGTCGCGCCAGTTGTTGGACTACTTGTGTAACAGAACTCGGCTTCTCCAGGTAGGTGGAAGACGACTCGTTTCTCTGCACACTCTATAGTTGCCGAGCACGCGCTGAGCCAGTCCATTCCCAAAATGATATCGTAGTCCCGTACATCAAGAACTAAAACATCAAGTGACAGCTTCCTCTCCCCAATACAGATATAACCGCCTAGGCATGCTGAACAGACAGGTATTTTCGTACCAGATGGGGTGCTAACGCTTAAATCTAAATGCAACGGAGTCATTTTTATATTGTTCTCCATGGCGAAGTTTATAGAAATAAAGCTATGGGTTGTACCAGAATCAAACAGAACACGAGCAGGTATATTATTGAAAAGCAAAGTACCTGACACGATGGTATCCGAAGCTAGAGCTTCCTCCCGTGTCATGGTATAGACCCGGCCCTGAGCTTGATTACGCCCTGCTGAGGCGCCGCTCGATTTGCCTGAGGCGCCGGAGTCTGATTCTGTTGTTGAGGTGGGGAGAGCGGACAACTGCTAATTTGATGGGTTGGATCGCCGCAACGGAGGCAAGTCCCAAGCTTGCGGCGACAATCTTTTTTGATATGCCCTGGCTTCCTGCAAAAGTTGCAGGTCTTGTTGGTGTCTCCACGCTATTTACCGCCATTATTTGGACGCTTTGCAGCGTTGTTTCCTCTATCATTGCCTTGGCGTTTGTGATTGAAAGTTTGCACAGCGCCGGCGGCAACGTGAGGATACTGCGGTTCCAGGGAGAGGGCATGGTTCAACACTTCTGTAAATACCCTGATTTTGAGAATAATTTTAAAATAAGTTATTCCGAATTTTTGGTATTTTTCTGGAATTTAAAATGAAGGTGATTGTGAATTAAAGAATTTTAAGTGTTGCTAATTGGTGTTAAAATATTATAAAAATAATATTTTATGGTGTAAAATGGAAAACCGGACACAAGATATTTTTCGGTGAATTTATTGGACTCCGGAGTAGCGTTTTAAGCCCTAAAAATGAATGGATTGATAAACCGAACCAAACCAAATCAAACCAACCCTTCCTGAACTGAACCCAGCATAGCGGGTCGGGTCGGATCCGAGCCAAACCCGACTCGGACCCGAAAACCAATTGGGAAGCCCTAGCTTGCCGGAGTTCCTGTAGCAGGGTATAAATCCCTTCCTTGGCGTTCGTGCCAGCCACAAACCTAGAAATCCGCGGCGCCGCCATCGACCTCTCCCTCGATCAGCAGCCCGCTCTGACCAACTCCACCATCCACCGCCCTTAACTGAACCCTAACGCCGCCGTTCCCACCGCTCCACTCCAGACCTCGACTCGGCTCCGCCACAGCGGACGAACCCCGTCGACCCCCTAACTCCCCAGCCCCCGCGACATCTTCCTCCCCCAACCCATCACCGCCTCCGCCCAGTCCCTCCGGCGCCGTCGTCGGCCAAACCCACTCCATCAGAGTCCACCCAGCCCGCGCGAACCCACTCCGGCCCGCGTGAGTCGCCGACCGACTTTGCAGAAGCCGCCGCCTAGTCGACCTCGCCGACCCCGAGACCGACCCCTCCGGCGAAGCCCAGTCGCTGTCACGATCGGAACCCTAGCTCGGACACACGCCAGGACACAGCAACTCGGTCCCAGGACACGAAATTGACCCTCGGACACGTGGAATTCAGCGTTCACGGAGCCCTGTTCAGGTACCATTTTCTCTCACCTCGCAACTCCGTTTTCGATTCCGTCAGTTTCTACACGTAGACTGTATAACCCTCTCGGTGCCCGTACAACCCGCTCGGTGCATCGCGTCCTGTGGTGATCGCACACCGCGATCCAGAAACAGGAAAAATAATGCCATGTTTCACCCCGGAACTGAGTACGTCCCGCCAAACGGGACGACTTGGTCGCACGCGGTCTTTACCGAACCATGCGCGACATTGATACGATCGTGTGGGATTTCGCAGAAGTCGATTCGGATGTGCGTGCACACCGGAATCAACGCGTATCCGCCGACGACATCCCGTATCCGTCCTTTCTGGAGCATGCTGTAACTTTGTGTACACACGTCGGATCGAGACAAAACTTGCGCCGTCGGACTCGTAGCAATACGCTGGTCCTGTGACCCAAGTTTGGTTCGATTCTGAGAACGTTGACAAAATCGCGTATCGTGGGCCCCACAGGCTCCACTTGACGGGCGATTTTGTGATCGGCTCATCGGAATCAAATTCTGGAAGTTCCGTTGGGTTCGTATCATCGTTCCTGACTGGTAGACACTGAGTTTGCAGAATTTGGAGATCTTTGACCCTGACACGCTTTTTGGTGCAAAGTGGCCCACATGTGGACCCCGCTTTGGCCCGGAAATGTCCTTTTTGTCCCTGTGTCCAAATTGGACGTAAGTACATGCATTTCTAGCTATTTAACATCTTTTGAGACTGTTGGTGATGTTTATTACAGCTTTTGGAGTAGTACCTACCGGATCCACTGATATAGGGACAGTTCTTGGTATTCGGACATCAGGCAAGTGTACCTTGCCAAACTCTGCAGTATTGTTACATATTTTCCTTGCTTCATTATATTGCTGTGCATGCTTAACCTAGGACCGTGTGACGTACTTAGCGTCCGATTATTAGTCGGGTGCCAACACCGTACGCGGTGTTGGGTATTGTCATCTAGAGATGGATATTCGTGACACTTTATCTTCTCGTACTTATCTTACCAAGTACACTAGACCCAGGACACTTGACACTGTTCATGAGACAGGATCTTCCCGAGATATTCGTGGTGATTCTGTATAGGATACAGGACTTGACAGAGATACTATATTCTTAGATACATTATGACTTGTGCATTAGTTATGATCCCGCTGACATGGACATGAGACGTTATGGTCATGATATGCGTGGTTATATTGGGTGGGAAGAGACACACAGACTACAGGCTGATCATATATATACACCCCTATTATTGTGAGGCACAAGACTCTGAAGCCGAGCTTGGCCCATTACTCATTACTACTGCTACTACCGGCTCCCCGACACAGAGCTAGTAGTGGCTTCAGCCTGAGTTCTAGTGCTGCTCTCATCTTGCATATCACTTAGCTGGTTATTTAGTACTCCCTATTGTTCCATCTATTGCTGGAGAGACCCACAGGCTACAGGTTGATTATGTTATGCCGGCTACTCAGTCTCCCGCTGAGCTAGACCACCTCTTGATACCACTGCTACCGGCTCCCCTACACAGAGCTTGTAGTTGTTTCAACCTGAGTACTATTGATATTCTCTCTTGCATTTCACACAGATGTTTACTTACTTGCCCTATTTATTCTATTTATTTTCTGCACTGCATTTATTTTGGCTTGAGCTTTCTTGTACCTTGCTATGTCCCCTGAGGACCTGGATCCGGATTATGTCCCCAGGATTTGAGGACGAGATCTATCCCGAGATATACGAGACCGCAGCAGGAGCTGATCCAGGAGCTGTACTGCCATCCGAGGATGAGGTGTTGGCCGAAGACTTTTTCTGAGCATCCATGTTCCATGCTCAGTATTTATTTATTTCAGTCTTTTATATTCTGGTCTGTTGAACCATTGTAACATATATTTATCGGGTTGTTCCCCGAAGCACTTTGTGAGACTAGCTGATGATTTACATTCCTTATTTATTATGTGGATCATATTTTATATCTTGTGTGAATGAGATTAGTTGTGCCATGATTGTCGTAGACTTGATTTTACAGCTTAAGTATGCCCTGATGGATCCATTAAATTGGGTTTGTCCATCGGTGCGTACTGCTGGCCATTGCCACGAATCTGGTCCCACGGTATTTTGGGACTGGGGCCTGACAACTTCTCGCATGGTCTGATACTGTGGAACGACTACGTGCCCGTGGATGCCAGGACGTAACTCTCTCTCGAATCGTCTGGCACGACTCGCTGCATCCGGTAGATAAGCGGTAGCAAATTTGGCCAGTTTGTTGAATTCTGTCGAGTATTGCTTTACCGTCATGCTGCCCTGTCGGAGTTGAACGAACTTGTTTTTCCGTTGACGGCGTACAGGTGGGGGTATAAACTTCTCCTCAAACGCGGCACAAAAAGTCGTCCACGCGATCGCCTCCTCTCCATGGCCAAGTTGAAGAGATCGTCGATGCACGTCCCACCAGTCGTGCGCATTGAGGCGAAGCAGTAGTTGGGCACAGGTGACGCGCTTGTCTTCCGGCACTTCGAGGAGAGAAAAATGATCTTCAAGCTCGGCGAGCCAATCTAGGGCCACGATCGGGTCCTCAGTCCCATTAAATGGAGTGTTGCAGACCTTCTTGAAGTTACCAAAGGTGAAGGCAGTCACTTCCCTCGTCCATGGCACTAGCGGTGTCTCGACTTCAAGCGCTGGCTGCTCCACTGGTGTAGCTGTTGTCGCGGCAGAATGGTTGGAGGCCAGGGTCTGAACAAGCTGCTGCAGGGTATCTACCTGCTTTTGTTGGACTGATAATCGTGCCTCAAGATTGCTCTCGAACTTGGCTTGGCGGGCATCATCTCTCTGTCGTTGCTCCGTTAACATTTGCATCACCTGTTGAAGCGAATCTGATCGAGACATGCCCCGTTAGCTCCGAGAGCTTCCTGAAGTTCCGGAACTGCTCTCATGAGTCCTTGTCTCGCCTGGCGCTAGCGCTGATGGTTGCGCTTGCACCGTTCCTTGAAAAGAAGGTAAATTATATCAGGATCATAATGTATTATGGACTTATTGCATGAACGTATCTCATTTTGGCCTTAACGAGTTCAGGAGTTCGCACAGGAATTTATCGTTAAGGGAACCTTTCCAGTTCAAGAGTCAAAGGAACTTTGAAGCTGTGCTCTGATACCAATATGTCACGCCCCGATTCCGTGGAATCGATAGTCGTCCCCCGGACGTGACCGCCGTGCGGGCCTAGGTTGCGCACCGCACAAGGCTAAGTATTTTGTTTTGCATAGCGAGCACATATTCAGAGTACGCAGATAATTGAAACACATATTGAAACATGGAAAAGTTCTCATTTATCGATAATATGAACATCTATTACAAACTCCTTGAACTGAGTCATAAGGATTGCCTCTATGGGCTTACAAAAGTGTTGACACAAAATGAGATAGCAGTCCTGTACATTACATCCTTACTAAACTCAAAATATAAGACCTTGTGTCGGAACGACTGCTTTGCCACGAAGCTGCATGGTTGCTTGGTGGCTAGCTTCTTCTTCAAAACGCTTCTTCTTCAAATGCTTCAAAAGGTGGCACGGTCGAGGCGTGCCTACAGCTGGACTGGATTGGGGGTTTGTCTCCTGCTCTTCGCTTGGTTCTCCTAGCGTAGGGAACCTGTTTCAACGAGGGTCAGTACATCGAAACGTACTGGTGAAGGCAAGCTAACCCAACTATACCAATCAACACGTTGTTTTAATGAAGCATGCATATTTATTGTGGGTTTCTATCTTGCCTTAGTTTATTTTACAGCAAGACATAGATATAGAATCATTGAAATAACCTGCCACCGTTCGGTGACATTTACCTGCCCGTCTGAACCACCTGCATAATACTTACCTTGCCTTCCCTGCCAAGAAGACACAAGTTAGTAGCAACAGGTTTAAATATACGAGGGGATCACTGGCATGTTGCCATAATGGACGGGCTAGTCTCGGTACGGAGTGCCGTGCGACGCATAGATCAGGACGTCCCAAGGCATTCCGTCCTATAGCAGGCGACTATCATGAGTTCCGTCCGGATCGGACCGGTGCCGGTGCCCCAGCAACCGTCCGCAGGAACTAAGACCTTGTGCACAAGTTGTCCGTGATCAACGCAGTACACTAAGTTAGCAATCGAGGCAAATCAGGGCATATCAGGAGCAGGGTAGTACAGGGCAAGAATCACTTTTGCATAGCCTATCTGTTCGGTTTATGGCATTTGAGAAGAGTTCTATACATAGCACAAATTTAAGAAGAAATATGTATTCTAACTTGTAATTATGCATATGATGAACAATTCAAACGAGCAAGCATGTAAGTAAGTAACCGTTCACAAGTTTCATTGACAAGCATGTTGATCCAAGTCTATTCTCTTATTATCTTGATATCTTTTAGTTATTTACTTGGTATCGTTTGATCGGGGCAAGCACGAACACAAGATTTTAGATGTGAAGACTAGCAAGAAGGGCTAGCTAATCGGGTTGGTAGCCACTCACTTTAGTAGTTGGAAGGAAGAAGGAAAGAAGTGCTTTAGGAGTCCGCTCGAGCGACGCCTACTGCTGGATCACCTGTATTGCCACGAACAGCTGATCAGTACTTCTTCTTCTTCTTCTAGTTATCGGAATTGAAGTGCAGTCCTACGAACGAAAGCAATAAAATTCATCGAAACCGTTCAAGAAAACCCAAGCAAATTCGAAAACCAACTCAAGGCACGAAAGCAACAAGCGACAGCGAAAACTAGGCAACAAAAGAATGCAGCGGAGAGGTCCCTCCTGACTCTGCCGCTAAGTCGATCCCGGGGGCACGGTCCACTGAATATGGGAATTGATTCCGAAGAGACAAATCCATAACGAGGATGAGTTCTTGATTCAATCTATCCCGATCGAACGATACCGTCTTGTATTTCTTAGCCGCGCTCCCCGAATAGGGGGAACGGGGCACCACAACGCCCCAGTCCCAAAATACATAGGACTAGGAATACGTAACACTCCCACCCGTATATATATGAACTCTAATATATGGAAACCATATACACACGTACGCTGTAAATGAATATGCAATCCATCAGTGGTAATATACTGTCACAATAAGTCATACACAATCTATATCTCATCCACAGCACAAATACTCAGTAGGAATAAACTAGAATATAACTGGATACCAAGGTGTGTATCGAGACTGTAGTCTGGTGGAAACAAATCCACTACAAAACGACTATACTGAGTAGCAACAAAATCTATAAACAGTAGTCATAATCACAAATACTCTGAGGGTAAGATCTCCTCAGTCTCGTAAGTAGCATCCGGTCCAGGCCTATACTCTTGTGGAAGCTCATGCTCGTACATATCTGGAAAGGGACCAGGTCCTCAGAGGGACATAACAAGATACATAATAATATGCCCATAAGTACTGAAATATAAACATCCATCGGGTCGCCTAACCATCTAAGTGAATGCAGTTTGAGAACAACTTTCCACCAAGTGGGCTATCTGGCTAAAAATATGGGATGGGCGTGGCTCTCTCGGAGAATCAGAGGCCTCAAAGCATGTCGTCTTTTGAACGACAGAGGCCGCCAGTAATATGTAGTGGTCATCATCACCCTTTCTCCGGCGGAGAATCCGGGCGTTACAGAAAAGTGCAAAGGAGCCCAAATGCTTTACTTATTGTTCTCCCCGTCCCATGCTCTAAGCATATCATATACATGACACGATAATACCCCTAATAACTGCCAGGTCTACTAGCATACAAAGTTTCTATTAGCAGTCATTCCTGACGCACGGCTCTTACGTACAGGCGGCCAACTTGATACGAAGTCCGAAAATCTATATGAGACTCACAACTCGTGTAACGACTGTGTCACGGCCAATGAATCTATGGATGCTCCATACTAATAGGGTAGTCTTATAAAATAGGTCCAAAGTCTACAAAATAAACATCTATATAGGCAGAATTAAATATGCAACATTATTTTTGGAATGTAAATAGAGGTACAGTGGCAAGGTATACTTGTCGAGTAAAGTGTTCGTCCAAAGAAATGTTAAGTGTGATAAGAAGAATGGTTAGTATTTGGGAGTTGTATTTATATATAGGAATAAGGAGGTGGTGGAATTTACTTAATAGTTAAGAAACTATTGCTGTTGTTTCCTTCTTATTGGTTTATGTGTGCGGTTGAAAAGATCTTTTAAGGAGTGGTGGAATGAAATTCTTACACGTGTGGAATGGCAAAGCAAAGCAAAATTGGGTTTTGCTTCTGCTGCTGATACTACGTGCGGGGAAGGAAGTATACGCATGGTAGTCTTATATACGTCAGAGGAAATAGAAAGCGGCGGAGAGTTATACTCATGATTTTGGTTTTACGCGTAAAAAACTGAAGACTTTACGCGGGTACACTGCTGCTTTTATTATACGCGCGGAAATGATTTTGTGCGTAGAGAAAGGAATTTAGGCGGGTTGGGTTTTTACGCATGAAAGAGTTTCTGCAGGGTTGATTAACGGGTTGCGGGTTCGGTCCAATAGGAAATTTCTGTTTTTCTTTTCTTTTTCTTATTAATATAATTAATAAATAATTTAAATAATTATTTAAATAATAACTAATACGGTTTTCAGGAATGGGGATTTACATTCTACCCAACTTATAAAAATTTCGTCCTCGAAATTAAAACTAAGCCAAGTAAAATAAAAGTCAAGGATTGGTAGAAGATATAAATTAACAAAGTAATTCATACCTTGGTCTATGAATAGGTTCAAAAAATATTGACGCATGTCATCTTCGCGTTCCCAAGTAGATTCTCCTGGCGAGCCATGTTTCCATGTCACGTGGACTAAGGGAATAGACTGATTTCTCAATACCTTCTCTCGACGATCAAGGATTCCTACGGGTTGCTCTTGGTATGTCAAGCTTGGCCCAACGGTGATCTCCGAATGGTCAAGAATATGACTGCTATCTGCCACATATCGCCTGAGCTGCGATACATGAAATACATCATGTACTCCCTCAAGTGAAGGTGGTAGTGCAAGTCGATATGCTACTTCTCCCACTCTTTCTAGCACGTCAAATGGCCCAATATACCTTGGACTTAACTTGTCGCGCCCTCTGAATCGAATGGTGCCTCTGGTAGGTGATATCTTTAAAAAACATGATTAACTTCTCTAAATTCTAAGGGACGACGATGGAGATCTGTCCATTGCTTCTGCCTATCTTGCGCTGCTCGCAAGTGTCCTTGTATCTTTTTAACTGTATCAACAGTGTTGACTACTAATTCTGGTCCCAGAATCTGACGTTCTCCCATGTCACTCCAACATACAGAAGATCTACACTTTCTTCCATACAATGCTTCAAACGGAGCCATCTGGATGCTTGCCTGATAGCTATTTTTGTAAGAAAATTCCACAAGATGTAGATGGTCCTCCCAGGATCCTCCAAAGTCTAACATAAAAGCCCTTAACATATCCTTCAATGTCTGAATAGTACGTTTTGATTGCCCATCTGTTTGCGGGTGATAAGATGTACTGAACTTCAAACGAGTTCCAAGGCTTTCTTGCATACTTCTCCAAAAATATGATATAAAACGTGAATCTCTGTCTGACACAATGCTGACTGGTACGTCGTGCAATCTTACGATCTGTCTCATATATAAGTCAGCTAAAGCTTCTGTAGATTGGCCAACTCTGAAAGGTAAGAAATGTGCTGACCTGGTGAGTCGGTTTACTATTACCCACACTGCATTTTTACCACTTGGACTCTTGGGAAAGCCCGTGACAAAGTCCATAGTGATATGTTTCCACTTCCACTCTGGAATTGGAAGTGGTTGCAATAACCCTGCCGTTCTTTGATGCTCCGCCTTTACTTGTTGACATACTAAGCATTTAGCTACAAAGCGAGCTATTTCCCTTTTTATTCCATGCCACCAAAAATGCTGTCTTAAGTCACGATACATTTTAGTGCCCCCATGATGAATAGAATATATCGAACTATGAGCTTCTGTCATTAGTTCATGTCGAATTTCTCCATTTGGAACATAAAGACGATCACCACATCGTAATGTTCCATCATCATGGATGCGCAGTCCTGTCTGCTCCCCCGTCTCTATTCTTTCTTTTAATCTTTTGAATCTGGCGTCTGTAGGCAATGTTGTCTTGATTCTTTCTACTAGTGATGATTGTACTTGCAAATTGGCTAGTGTTCCGTCTGCTCTGGTTAATAGAACTTCAATGCCAAGACATTGCAAGTCTTTCAATAGTTCTTTTTGTGTTGTCAAGAAGTAAGCTACTGGTTTCCGACTTAATGCATCTGCTACCACGTTAGCCTTGCCTGGGTGATAATGTAGCTCTATCTCGAAATCCTTCATTAATTCAAGCCATCGACGTTGCCTCATATTTAACTCCTTCTGCGTGAAGACATATTTTAGGCTTTTGTGGTCTGTATAGATTTCCACTCGTTCTCCATATAAGTAATGTCTCCATAACTTTAAAGCAAATACAACTACTGCAAGTTTCAAGTCATGAGTTGGATAATTTTTCTCATGTACTCGTAATTGCCTAGATGCATATGCAATCACCTTGTCATGCTGCATCAATACGCATCCCAAGCCTTTCCCTGATGCGTCACTGTAGATCACATATCCTCCTGATCCTGATGGAATGGTTAATACTGGTGTTGTAGTCAATCGCTTCTTCAATTTCTCGAAAGTGGCTTGACACTCGTTAGTCCATATGAACTCTTGCTCTTTGCAAGTCAATCGAGTCATAGGTGTTGCTATTCTTGAGAAGTTCTCCACGAATCGTCGATAATATCCCGCAAGTCCAAGAAAGCTTCTTACTTCTGCTGCTGAATTAGGAACAGGCCATGTCTCGACTGCCGAAATTTTTTCTGGATCTACAGAAATACCATCTCCTGTAATAACATGTCCAAGAAATGAGACTCTGTCCAGGAAAAACTCACATTTACTGAGCTTCGCATATAACTGCTCTCTTCTTAAAGTCTCTAGAATAATCCGCAGGTGTTTCTCGTGCTCCTCGTAGTTCTTTGAATAGATAAGTATATCATTTATGAAGACGACCACGAACTGGTCCAAATGTTGATGGAATACTCGATTCATTAAGTCTATAAAAATAGCTGGAGCATTGGTCAATCCAAATGACATGACCAGAAATACATAGTGCCCATATCTTGTCCGAAATACGGTTTGCGAAATGTCTTCCTTCCGTACCTTCACCTGGTGATATCCTGATCTCAAATCTATTTTTGAGAACACCTTGGCTCCACTGAGCTGATCAAATAAGTCATCAATGCGTGGCAGTGGATATTTATTCTTCACTGTTACGACATTTAAGGCTCTATAATCAATACACATACGTACTGATCCACCCTTCTTTGGTACAAACAACACTGGTGCTCCCCAGCGTGATGCACTTGGTCGGATGAAACCTTTCTCTTCTAGTTCCTTCAATTGTGTCTTTAATTCATCCATCTCCTTCTTTGCCAGTCTATAAACATGTGATACGATAGGTGCTGCTCCTGGGGTTAATTCAATTGAAAACTCTACGTCTCTATCTGGGGGTAATCCTGGTAATTCTTCTGGGAAGACGTCTGAAAATTCTGAAATAATGGGATGATAGACAATATCGTCCATTGCGAGCTGTATACCATTAAGGATTTCTATGGATCCTCGTACAAACTCAAGTTCAGGCTGGCCTGGTACCTTAAAAAGAATGTTTCCTCCAAAGCAATCAAATAAAGCATGGTGCTTGCTCAGCCAGTCCATTCCAAGCACAATATCAAAAGTAGGCATAGGAAGAACTAAGAGTCGGGCATTCATCTCTCTGCCACGTATCACTATAGGACACGATCTACAAATTCTACTAATAGGTACTACTCCTCCTCCGGTAAGAATTCTAACACAACTAGGTAAAGATGTAGTGGTAATGTTGTGTTTGGTAATGAAACTAGATGATATGAATGAGTGGGTGGTCCCGTATCAAATAATGTTACAACAGGAAAAGTAAAAGCAATAGTGATACCTGCTATGACATCAATCTCCTGACCCATGTCATCTACTTCCATAGCAAAAGCTTGCCCATTCCTCTGTGGCTGTCCATGACTAGCCCTCAGGTACTGATCCTCCTGGGTAGGTAGCGGTGGTCCTCGCTGAAATTCTCCTGATCTTGGAGGTCGAGGTGCTCCTAGTCTAGTCATCTGTTGAGCTGGCCTTGGTGCTGGAAGTGCTAACCTCTGTGCTGGCGGTGAAAGTGCTGATGCTTGTTGCATAGGACAGTCCTTCAATATATGCTGTCCAGAACCACATCTCATACACTGTCCTAGGCGGACTCGACAGTCCCATGAGAGGTGCCCGCGTCTCCCACAATAATTGCATTGGGATTTCTCTGGAATCTGGTACGGTCCTGCTCTGTGTTGGTACTGCTGCTGCTGAGCTAAAGGACGTTTGATAGGTCCTCCTTGTCGTGTTCTTGTTGGTCCTGGTTGTACCCTCAGCTGACCTCCTTTTCCTTTGCTGATGGTTTCTTGTAATCTGGCTTCGGTTAGTAACTCGGCATAAGAGATTCGGGACTGGGAGCTAGTATAGTGTTGGAGCTCTTTAGTTAATCCACGATGAAACCTCTTAGCCTTGGCCAAGTCATCTGGTATCAGAGCAGCGCCATATTTGCTAAGGCGGCTAAATTCAGCATCATACTCGTCCACTGTTCGGTTGTCCTGCTCTAGGTGGAGAAACTGATCGTATAATGCATCTCTGACAGTGTCCGAAAAATACTTTCTTTCAAAGCATTCCAGGAATTGCTCTCATGTTTGGTATGTATCCAGCTGGCGTTCCATGGATTCCCACCAATGGTGAGCATTACCATCTAGAAGCGTCCTTACACCTGTCATCCATAGGTCTGCAGGTTACTGTGATGCTTCTAATAACTTCCGAGTATGAGTGATCCAGTTAGTAGTTTCCTCTGGACTCTCAGTACCTTTGTACATCCTTGGACCCATTTGTACAAAGTCCTTTACTGAACCAACTCTAGCTTGAGGTACTGGAGCTAGTGCTTGAGCTGGTACAGCAGCCTGTTCAGCCATCATTTCAAGTGCTGCCAGAAATACTTGCCGTTGCTCGGCTGCCTGTTGCCTCTGTTCCTGTATCATCATCTGGATGAATTGGAATAGTTGAGCCTGGCCATCCTGCGGTATTGATGAGACTGGAAGAGTCCCATTAGGTGAAATGGGAAAGTCAGATGGAGCTGGATTATGAATCCGTTCATCTGGTCCTGAAAATATAGGGTTCACTGAAGTCCCTCCTTGTGTCTGACCATTGACTCCAGGAGTTACGTCACCATCAGTGATAGTACTTTCTTTCTGCATATCCATCCTTCTGCATTTGATGTATACAACGTTTAGGCAAAGTATGGGAATCAAACAGGGTACAAGTATTAAATAGGATGTAGAAGTATGAAATACGCTGGAGAGTTATCCGCGTAAAACATAGCTTCAGAGCTAGCTGCGTAGAGCAGGGCTCCAAGGAAGTTTAGCATAAAGTAAAGATTTCAAATCGTCGGCGTAAAACATAGTTCAGGACTTATCAGCATAAGGTCTATGCGTAAAGTCTGCGTAAAATATGCGTAAAAGTTTTGCGCATAAATCTGAGCGTATCTACTGTTTTCGTAAATTTATCTGCGTAAAGTATAGCATACTTGGCAGCGTAAGAAACTTTTCGTTTTCCTTGGATGAATTTGTCAGAAAACCTGACATCTGACAAAAGTACCGCACAATATTCGAGAGGACGGCTGTGATGGTGATTTGCACAGAAACCCGGGTTTTGTTGTCTAGTGACATTGACAAAATCAAATGCTTCGTCCAGGGTTGTTGCTGCACAGGTCTCAGAGCATATCTCTGTATTAAATGCAAAAGATTGGTTTCTTAATGACTAAGATAGTGACAAATACGATTATTATCATCCTTATACTTACGCCTGATCAAACTATTTACGCTGGGTTCAGGAATCATCAGGTTTACGCTGGGTATTTACCTATGTAATGGCATACGCAGATTTAGAAAGACTAAGGGATCGTGAAAAAACAGTTTGTTATAACTGCAGCGTAAAGTATACCTAACTATGACGCAAAAATAGATAATCTCCTGCAGCATAAAGTATATGCCAACAAGAGTAAAGGATCTGTGGCGTAAAATAAAATATATGATAGTTGGAAGGATGAACGTGTAAACCCCCTGATTTTCAAGAAATGATAATTTGGATATTTTACAATTTTCTGAAATTTTTCTGTAATTTTTAGCAATTAAAAACTAAGGTATTCTGATTTTAAATAATTTTTAAATGATGTTAAATAATATTAAAATATTATAAAAATAATATTTTATGGTGTAAAATGAAAAACTAGACATAGGATAATTTTCCGGGAATTTATTGGACCCCGGAAGCATTTTAAAAGCCCTAAAAACTAATTATTTAATTAAACCAAAATAAACCGGGTTTATTTGAAATAAACCAAACCGAACCAAACCAATAGCTGAACCAAACCGGTTTAATTAAACCCAAAACCTTATTGGGTCGGATCCGGGCCCAAACCCAGACCCGACCCACTAGCCCAAACCCGACCCGCATTGTTTTGGATCGGGCCGGATCCGCTAGGACCCGACCCGTCCGCCCAAACCCGACCCGATAACCCATCTTCCCCAAACGCCCAGACCCCGACCGTTGGCCTCCCTTCGCCGGCCGACCCGCCGCCCGTTCACCTCCCAGCGCCGCTCCGGCTACCGAAACGCTCGCCAGCCCCTCATCTTCCTCTTCCCCTCGCCGGCCGCCTCTCCCCCTCCCTCGGCTTCCTATAAAACCCCCTATCCCCTCCTTCTCCGGCCACTTCCCCCCTGCCGCCTGTGACCCAGCTCCGCCCTGGACCTCCCGAGCCCCCGCCGGCTATCTCCTCCACCTCCTCCTCGCAGAACCCGCAGCTCCTCCACCACCCTCTCCCAGCCCAGCCACCCTTGTCGGCGCCTGTAACACCCCGTTCCGCTTAAGCGGACTGCCGTCTCAAACGACAATAGTGCAACTGTCCCGACCCGCTTTGCCTCAAACGACAATCAAAGGATATCCAGACTTGCCCCTACAGGAATCTGGCTTAGGCTTTCAAAGGCTCGCTTGACGTATCGCTCAACCGAGGCGAATCATCGCTAAGGTGGGTGGCTACGGTGAACTTGTCTTTGCTTAGCCAGCACACATAAAATCTGGAATATTCATGCTAGTCGCTAGATGATTCACCCCCTGCATGCTAATAAATCCAACGCACCTAGCTAAGGGAATAATCCCAACTTGTATTATTTATGCTAGAACATGGAAATTGAAATACTGCTTATAATCAGACCCTCGCATGCTAAGTCCCCTAACGGTTTCATCTCTCGGCTTACCTTCGGGTCCGAGCAAACGTGTTTACTTATGTTCCTTAGAAACGCATGCTTGTCTGCTTGTACGTTGCCATATTTCATCCAAACTCCGGGAGACTACTACGTAGTCGTTCCGTGCCTGAATGAACCTGCAAGTATCCGGGACCGTTGGGTCTCCAAGGCAATCCCCGAACCAGGGGCACGCATCAGGGTAACGAATACTGAACGTGAATCCTTTAACGTGACAATTGAATGAAAATCACATCAAGTTTATATCTGAACCAGAATCACGTCATGTAACGAACGAATCGCAGCTCTTGGAGCAAACGCTCGTTCAGATCACGAATCATGGATTATCATTCAAGTTGTGGATTTGAAACCGACCCTGACCTGCATGTCGTGGACAACTTGTAAAAAGGTGATCTTCGGATCTCGTTCCACGGGCGGTCACTAGGGCACTAGGACCGTTCCGATCCGGATGAAACTTAACGATAGTCTCACACATCTGGACAGGATGGTCTGCAACCAACAACGAATCTTTGTTGCTTTCCATCCTTGTTCAAGACTAAACGGTCCTTTATGGCTATGCCAGCGACAAACGTTCATATAGATAAGTCATCCTCGCTTAAAGGCTATCCGCGTGCGAGTCATTGCATCACATCAAGAAATAACTGAACACCTGAACGATCATGTTAAAATGACTCTCATGTTTGCATATGCTATGCCTCCTGAATGGTATACTTGCCCGTGCTTGAATTAACGATGTTTGCCTCAATGTTTGCTTTGGACAGGGAAGGAGATGGTAAGTTGGCAAGTCTCATCGTATTTTCCTCTCATGTTGCACGGCGCACTGCCACACGAACTAGGCTATTCAATATTTGCATGAAACTGATCCTAAGGCAACTAGAAAGACAACTTAATAGTTGTGCACGGAACCTGTATTACGTGTTTGGATTTGTCGAGCGGGCGAGTAGCTTCCCCACCAGTGCATTCAATGTACTGATAATCCACCAGTTTGTATGCAGGGTGCGGGAGAACCTCGTTCGGTGCGGATGCCTCCTTCGTGCGTGCTAAGGTGTGGATATCACTCCGAAGCAACGGTGCGTCCGAAACTGAAGCACATATACAAGACATAATGTTGTGAACGTCGCCTGAACATCGCCTGTACAATCATTCCACAATTGTAGCCACTTGGCACGCTTTACTGTTTCAGAGAGAGAGGCTTGAGCGACTTGTAATATCGGCTATACGCCGCCTGTAACACTTGTTCATATCAATAAAAGAGCTTGCTTTACTTCAACTTGTGTTTCAATGCTTCCGCTATATTGTCGACTCAGTGAACCTGTTACCGATCGCATATGCGTTCATGACTCCGCTGCACTCGGACAATCTGTGCGACTCTGTGGCTTAGAACTCTTGCCGCCAGCCAATGAACCATGGCCTTGCACGGACGTGGATCACGCTCGTGCGACATCACTCCCGGATGGGTCAAAGCGATCGTTCCGCGGGAGCGCTGGCGAGGGTGATTACCGCCTAGCGGGAACGGCCGAAATAGCCTGCGGGAGATCGGGGCGTGACATGTTGGTATCAGAGCCTGTCTTCTACGCCTTTGGACTTCGATTTGATATCTCTGTTTCGAAAGCTCGTTCGTGGGTTATGTGCACGCTCTCTCTCAATGCCTCGATGGGATGTTCCAACAATAAGTCTAAATACTTTTAAAATATGTTTTGAATGTAATGATATGCTTGCTTGTATGTTGTGTGCTGCGAGTGGCCTTTGTGCCAACCTGTGCGAACCCTTGAGAGTATCGCTAGTAGCTTGTCCGATTTTACTAACTCTAAGTTTGGTTGAATGCATCTATTCGAGGGACGCCTTGAACTAGTGCACCATCCAAGACTTAAGAAAAAGGTGAAACTCGAGTGCTAAGACTTCGCTATCACTAAGCCGGTTGACGTGTTCACGCTAGAAGTGCACTTCGAAAGTGCGCACGATCCAGTCTAAGCGATATGCTGATTTCGATGCTTGTGAAAGTGAATATCCAAATGAACAAGTACAACGACTTGTCTAGGATTGCCTCAACCCTAGATTACTGCTTGTCCTCAGTAAGTCTCGAGGACGAGACTTTTTCTGAGTTGGGTAGGATGTAACACCCCGTTCCGCTCAAGCGGACTGCCGTCTCAAACGACAATAGTGCAACTGTCCTGACCCGCTTTGCCTCAAACGACAATCAAAGGATATCCAGACTTGCCCCTACAGGAATCTGGCTTAGGCTTTCAAAGGCTCGCTTGACGTATCGCTCAACCGAGGCGAATCATCGCTAAGGTGGGTGGCTACGGTGAACTTGTCTTTGCTTAGCCAGTACACATAAAATCTGGAATATTTATGCTAGTCGCTAGGTGATTCACCCCCTGCATGCTAATAAATCCAACACACCTAGCTAAGGAAATAATCCCAACTTGTATTGTTTATGCTAGAACATGGAAATTGAAATACTGCTTATAATCAGACCCTCGCATGCTAAGTCCCTTAACGGTTTCATCTCTCGGCTTACCTTCGGGTCCGAGCAAACGTGTTTACTTATGTTCCTTAGAAACACATGCTTGTCTGCTTGTACGTTGCCATATTTTCATCCAAACCCCGGGAGACTACTACGTAGTCGTTCCGTGCCTGAATGAACCTGCAAGTATCCGGGACCGTTGGGTCTCCAAGGCAATCCCCGAACCAGGGGCACACATCAGGGTAACGAATACTGAACGTGAATCCTTTAACGTGACAACTGAATGATAATCACATCAAGTTTATATCTGAACGAGAATCACGTCATGTAACGAACGAATAGCAGCTCTTGGAGCAAACGCTCGTTCAGATCACGAATTATGGATTATCATTCAAGTTATGGATTTGAAACCAACCCTGACCTGCATGTCGCGGACAACTTGTAAAAAGGTGATCTTCGGATCTCGTTCCACGGGCGGTCACTAGGGCACTGGGACCGTTCCGATCCGGATGGAACTTAACGATAGTCTCACGCATCTGGACAGGATGGTCTGCAACCAACAACGAATTTTTGTTGCTTTCCATCCTTGTTCAAGACTAAATGGTCCTTTATGGCTATGCCAGCGACAAATGTTCATATAGATAAGTCATCCTCGCTTAGCGGCTATCCGCGTGCGAGTCATTGCATCGCATCAAGAAACAACTGAACACCTGAACGATCATGTTAAAACGACTCTCATGTTTGCATATGTTATGCCTCCTGAATGGTATACTTGCCCGTGCTTGAATTAACGATGTTTGCCTCAATGTTTGCCTTGGACAGGGAAGGAGATGGTAAGTTGGTAAGTCTCGCCGTGTTTTCCTCTCATGTTGCACGGCGCACTGCCACACGAACTAGGCTATTCAATATTTGCATGAAACTGATCCTAAGGCAACTAGAAAGACAACTTAATAGTTGTGCACGGAACCTGTATTAGGTGTTTGGATTTGTCGAGCGGGCGAGTAGCTTCCCTACCAGTGCATTCAATGTACTAATAATCCACCAGTTTGTATGCAGGGTGCGGGAGAACCTCGTTCGATGCGGATGCCTCCTTCGTGCGTGCTAAGGTATGGACATCACTCCGAAGCAACGGTGCGTCCGAAACTGAAGCACATATACAAGACATAATGTTGTGAACGTCGCCTGAATATCGCCTGTACAATCATTCCACAATTGTAGCCACTTGGCACGCTTTACTATTTCAGAGAGAGAGGCTTGAGCGACTTGTAATCTCGGCTATACGCCGCCTGTAACACTTGTTCATATCAATAAAAGAGCTTGCTTTACTTCAACTTGTGTTTCAATGCTTCCGCTATATTTTCGACTCAGTGAACCTGTTACCGATCGCCTATGCATTCATGACTCCGCTGCACTCGAACAATCTGTGCGACTCTGTGGCTTAGAACTCTTGCCGCCAGCCAATGAATCATGGCCTTGCACGGGCGTGGATCACGCTCGTGCGGTATCACGCCCGGATGGGTCAAAGCGATCGTTCCACGGGAGCACTGGCGAGGTTGATTCCCGCCTAGCGGGAACTGCCGAAATAGCCTGCGGGAGATCGGGGCGTGACAACGCCGTCCCCGTATCACCCGCAACAGCTCCGAGTGTCCCCGCCTCGCCGCACGCCTCCGGCCCTGCCCCCGAGCTCCCCTTCAGAACTTCCACCTCCCTCCTTCCCACCCGACGCCGCCCTAGCCACCGCCTCGCCGGGCCCAGCCCCGCGTCCCCCAGTCGCCTCCGCCCCTCCGGCGGCCCCCCCGACAGTACCCCGAGCAGCAGCAGCAAAGGGCCAGAGCTCCGCAGCATCCGGCCGCCTGCCACGCGCCGCCGCCTCCGCCCAGCGTCGCCAGCGCCGCCCCAGCCCCCTCCGGCCGGTCTCCCCCACCGCAGCTCCGGCCAGCATCCTTAAACCCTAACCCTAGGCGACTCGGACACGGACACTTCGTGTCGTGTCGGACACGAAAAAACGTAGTTTTTCGAGCCCTGTTCAGGTACCTGTTTCTCTCTCCTTGCTACCCCGTTTTCGATTCCGTCTGTTGCATCGCGGCCCCTGCGTGACCCTCTCGGTGCCCGTGCAACCCGCTCGGTGCATCGCGTCCTGTGGCGATCGCGAACCGCGATCCAAAAACAGGAAAACCAACGCCCTGTTTCACCCCGAAACCGAGTACGCCCCGCCAAACGGGACGACTTGGTCGCGTGCGGTCTTCACAGATACATGCGCGTCATTGATACGGACGTGCGGGATTTCGCAGAAGTTGATTCGGATGTGCGTGCACACCGGAATCAATGCGTATCCGCAGACACCGTCCCGTATCCGACCTTTCTGAATCTCGCTGTAACTTAGTGTACACACGTCGGATCGAGACCAAACTTGTACCATCGAACTCGTAGCAATACGCTGGTCCTGTGAGCCAAGTTTGGTTTGATTCTGAGAACGTTGGCAAAATCGCGTGTCGTGGGCCCCACAGGCTCCACCCGACGGGCGATTTTGTGAACGGCTCATCGGAATCCAATTCTGGAAGTTCCGTTGGGTTCGTATCGTCGTTCCTGACTTGTTGACACTAAGTTTGACAGATTTGGAGACCTTTGACTCTGACACATTTTTTGGTGCAAAGCGGCCCACATGTGGACCCCGCCTTGACCCGAAAATATCATTTTCGCCCCTGTGTCCAAATTGGACTCAAGGACAGACGTTTCTAGATGATTAATATTTTCTGGATCTGATGGTGATGTCTATTTCAGCAACCGGAGTACTGTCTGCAAATCCAGCTGCTGCCAGAGCTACAATTGGAGCCGAAACACCAGGCAAGTGTACCTTGCCATAATTGCAGTATAATGATTCATTTTGTTCTCTTGATTTATTTTTTGTGACTGTTGTGCATGCTCAACCCTAGGGCCGTGTGACGTAGTTATATTCCGATTAATAGTCGGGTGCCAACACCGTACGCGGGGTTGTGTAACGTCACCTAGAGATGGATATCGTGACATTTATATTCTCGTACTTGCCATATTAAGTACATTATACCCAGGACACTTGACACAGATCATGAGACAGAATCTTCCTGAAATATTCAAGGTGATTCTGTATAGGATACAGGTTTATGACATCTTTACATGCTTAGATTTATCCTGACTTATTGCATTAGCTTTGATCTTGCGTAACATGAACATCATGAACTGTGACGTGAGATTACATTGGGTGGGGAGAGTATTACTATATCAAGGCTGATTATATTATAATTATTGTCATCTGGAGGTGTCTTAGTCTCTAATACAGAGCTTTGGCGCAAGTTCTGGCCCTTCGAGAAAATACTGCTATGGTTTCTTCAACACTGATCCTGTAGTAGTCTCAGCCTGAGTATGACTAAAACTCTCACTTGCATATCACTTAGCTGGCTATGTATTTACCCTATTTTTTCATTTATTTCCTGCACTGCATTTATTTTGGCTTGAGCTTTCTTGTACCTTGCTATGTCCCCTGAGGACCTGGATCCGGATTATGTCCCCAGGATTAGCAGACGAGGTTTATCCAGAGGTATACGGAACAGGAGCACTTCTCGGAACAGTACCAGTACCTGAGGACGAGGTGATCGCTGAGGACTTCTCCTGAACAACTGCTTCTTCCATGCTCAGTTTTATAGCAAATTAAACTCTTTATTTCCTGTTTATGAGAACATTTGTAACAGACTTAATATCGGGTTGTTCCCCGATTTTATTTACTTTTGACTGGATGATGTTTATTTCTTTCTATTGATATTTCTGTGTTTACTCTGTGGATAAGATTAGTAAACCCTGATCATTTTAATACAGCTTAAGTATGCCCCGATGGATCCATTAAATTGGGTTTGTCCATCGGTGCGTACTGCTGGCCATTATCATGCGTCCAATCCCTCGGTATTTTGGGACTGGGGCATGACAGAATGAGGTTTTAGTCAAGTGTGGATGAGACTCTTAAAATCTTTCCTATACACAGGCTTGCTTGGTACAATTATGTAACCAAGACAATATATTCGGATGGACCTGCATGGGCCACCACCAAAAATATGTCACGCCCCAGTCCCAAAATACGTAGGACTAGGAATACGTAACACGTCCAGCCGTATGTATATGAACTCCAATATATGGAAACCATATACACACGTACGCTGTAAATGAATATGCAATCCATCAGTGGTAATATACTGTCACAACAAGTCATACACAATCTATATCTCATCCACAGCACAAATACTCAGTAGGAATAAACTAGAATATAACTGGATACCAAGGTGTGTATCGAGGCTGTAGTCTGGTGGAAACAAATCCACTACAAAACGACTATACTGAGTAGCAACAAAATCTATAAACAGTAGTCATAATCACAAATACTCTGAGGGTAAGATCTCCTCAGTCTCGTAAGTAGCATCCGATCCAGGCCCATACTCTTGTAGAAGCTCCTGCTCGTCCATATCTGGAAAGGGACCAGGTCCTCAGAGGGACATAACAAGATACATAATAACATGCCCATAATTACTGAAATATAAACATCCATCGGGTCGCCTAACCATCTAAGTGAATGCAGTTTGAGAACAACTTTCCACCAAGTGGGCTATCTGGCTAAAAATATGGGATTGGCGTGGCTCTCTCGGAGAATCAGAGGCCTCAAAGTATGTCGTCTTTTGAACGACAGAGGCCGCCAGTAATATGTAGTGGTCATCATCACCCTTTCTCCGGAGGAGAATCCGGGCGTTACAGAAAAGTGCAAAGGAGCCCAAATGCTTTACTTATTGTTCTTCCCGTCCCATGCTCTAAGCATGTCATATACATGACACGATAATACCCCTAATAACTGCCAGGTCTACTAGCATACAAAGTTTCTATTAGCAGTCATTCCTGACGCACGGCCCTTACGTACAGGCGGCCAACTTGATACGAAGTCCGAAAATCTATATGAGACTCACAACTCGTGTAACGACTGTGTCACGGCCAATGAATCTACGGATGCTCCATACTAATAGGGTAGTCTTATAAAATAGGTCCAAAGTCTACAAAATAAACATCTATATAGGCAGAATTAAATATGCAACATTATTTTTGGAATGTAAATAGAGGTACAGTGGCAAGGTATACTTGCCGAGTAAAGTCCAGTAAAGTGTTCATCCAAAGAAATGTTAAGTGTGATAAGAAGAAGGGTTAGTGTTTGGGAGTTGTATTTATATATAGGAATAAGGAGGCGGTGGAATTTACTTAATGGTTAAGAAACTATTGCTGTTGTTTCCTTCTTATAGGTTTATGTGTGCGGTTGAGAAGATCTTTTAAGGAGTGGTGGAATGAAATTCTTACACGTGTGGAATGGTAAAGCAAAGCAAAATTGGGTTTTGCTTCTGCTGCTGATACTACGCGCGGGGAAGGAAGTATACGCAGGGTAGTCTTATACGCGTCAGAGGAAATAGAAAGCGGCGGAGAGTAATACGCATGATTTTGGTTTTACGCACAGAAAACTGAAGAGTTTACGCGGGTACACTGCTGCTTTTATTATACGCGCGAAAATGGTTTTGTGCGTAGAGAAAGAAATTTAGGCGGGTTGGATTTTTACGCATGAAAGAGTTTCTACAGGGTTGATTAACGGGTTGCGGGTTCGGTCAAATAGGAAATTTCTGTTTTTTTTCTTTTTCTTATTAATATACTTAATAAATAATTTAAATAATTATTTAAATAATAACTAATACAGTTTTCAGGAATGGGGATTTACAAAACCCCTCATCCTCCTCCTCACAGCACTTCTCCTCCTCCTCACAGCACTCCTTCTTCTCCTCCTCCTCCTCCTCACAGCACTCCTCCTCATAGCAATCCCCCTTCTTCCTATAATATTTTTTGTAGATGGCTAACCAAAATGACGGTCGTATTTCTGGTGGACCGACTACCCAGCTTATTATTAAGCAACGTGAAGACCACATATCTAGTCGGATATTTACTGACGAGGTAATTTTTTAAATTATAAGTTTCCAAGTTAAGTAATTTACACACAAAATATAATGCATATATTTTTTATAGTTATACGACCATGATCTTGGTTTACGAATCCGAATCCATGTACATTGGCGGGCCGAAAGAAATTATCATACGTGTGAGCTAAATTCTGTCCAAAAGGCTTTGGTGGAATCCTTTTGATTCCACTATATAGATCGTGAGCACAAGCAATAAATAAAATACCTTGAGCACAAACCAAGACCAAGAATCACTATTCTCACCTTCAGCAACAGCATAAGCTATAGGATATAATTGATAGTTAGGATCGTGAGCACAAGCAATAAATAAGATACCTTGATATTTAGACGAAAGAAATGTAGCATCAGTACTAATAACCGGTAAACAGCCCCTTAAAACCCCATCAATACATGACTTAAAACAAATAAATATCGTTGAAAGCTATTGTTTTCGGCAGTTTTAATAAAACATGTACTACCTGAATTTGTCTCCATAATTCTATAACAATACTCCTCAAGACTAGCGTATGCCTCATCATAACTACCATTAATTTCAGCTAATGCTGTCTCTCGGGCTCTCCAGGCATTGGAATAACTAACTTGTATACGGTGCTCCCTATATATATCTTTAACAATTTGTGATGGACTGTATGACTGGTTATCTCTAATAATGTCAATTATCATGATCTTAATCTATGCAGCGGTAGCTAGTCGATGACGTCCTGTACTAAGTCTCCCTAAACAAGAATGACGATTTTCTAATGTACTAACTTTAACTATATCGTCATTTCCAATAGATTTGACATATACTCTCCAATTACAATTCGGTTGATCACAACTATATATAATTCCACTAGCATTATTCATAACACTAGCTGAACAACTAAAATTATATTTACTTGCTAAATTACTTATAAAGCTTCTAAAATGAGAACGACTAGGAAATGATTGTCCCTTAAATACTTCATCAGTGATAGCTTTTACAACATCATCTACCGTATGATCTATATTTTCAACTAAATCATCACTATTTCCATCGTCGTTGTCACTATCATCATCATGGTTAGATTCATCTGATGAATGACCTTCTTGGATAAATGAAACAATTTGTTGAGAAGAACTAGCACCCGAACTAACATGCTGATATTCAGAAAAATATTCATTATTTCTATTATCTAATGTTGCTGCTACTTTAATAACATATATTTTTATATACCGTGATTGTGAATTAATCTCAAGAATATAATTTCATGCATCTTCACTATCTATCAAAAAATAATTAGAACCAAAAATAGACTTCAGAATAAAATCATAATGAATAGAACAACGTTCAATAATATGATTACGTATATTTTCAAAACTAATATTCGGATAAGTTGAAAAAATTATACTTTCTCCTCCTTCGTAATTTAATCCATTTACTTTACCGCAGTGCGAGCATACAATTCTTACGCTACGATCCACAACGGTTGAGAACTTTTGCTACAAGAAACTCAGATGAACTTTAGCTGCAGGCAGAACTTTGACTGAAGCTTTGCTAGAGGCAGAGAGACAGAGAGAGTGTTGGGGACTTTGCTAAAGGTAAGAGAGGAAACAGAGTGAGAGTGTTGGATGATTTGGTTGAGATAGAAAATATATAGAGTGAGAGTGTTGAATGTAATAGCCGTTGTGCAACGGCTATAATCCTTCCCCCAATCCTCAACGGACCCTCACTCGCCAAGTAAGTTGGCGGGCACAGTGCAACGGCTCCCCCAAACCCTCACTCGCCAAGCAAGTTGGCCGACACAGCCTCCAACTCACCCTCCCTCGCCAACTGAGTTGGCGGCCTGTACGTATCTCGCCAACTCAGTTGGTGGGCACGTTCGTGCCCCCAACAACCCGCCAACTCAGTTGGCGAATTCTCCCCCTCCCTGTAATTTTATCAAACCTCTCCTTTTCTTACAATTATATATAAATTTATTATTTTATTTAAAAAAACAGTTAAAACAATATGTTGTAACAGGTGATGTGGCATTCTCCTTGTATTTCGAGGCCATTGCGATACTTCCTCAACTAGTGTTATTACAAAGAACGCAGAATAATGACAATTTGACTGGGCAAATATATTTCTCGCCTAGGGTGAGCTGCTTCTTTGTGTTGTAGGAAGCATTAGGTCATGATATATGTGGATGATTTCCATTTTTAGCTAACTAGTTTGTTCATAACTGAGTATGTAACTCTTCATGTTAATTTTTGTTTGGTGCTATACATATTATATGTTCATATTGATATATCCTTAATTGATGGTGCATTATTATTTGCTGCATTCTTTTTTCGATTTTTTTAAATAAAATAATATATTTATATATAATTGTAAGAAAGAGAAAGAATTTGATAAAATTATAGGAAAGGGGAGAGCTCGCCAACTCAGTTGGCGAGTTGTTGGGGGCCCGCCAACTGAGTTGGCGGGTGGGAGTTGGGACCGCCAACTCAATTGGCGGTGGGAGTTGAATATATATATATATATATATATATATATATATATATATATATATATATATATATATATTATTTCTTTCTAAATCAATTAAATTTTGTAAATGAATAATAACAAATTATCTATTATAATATTACAAACAATTTACATTGATAATACCAAAACAAAAATATTTATTAAAAATTTTAAATCTAAAAATTTAAATAATACCAAAAAAATCAAATAAATAGTATTATGGGATATTTTAGCAAATGTCCCTACAAAAAATGTCAAAAGTAGTATATACCCTAGTAAAAAAAAACTAGCAAATCCCCTACAATTTAGATTAAAAATTTTTAATAAATATTTTTGTTTTGGTATTATCAATATAATTTTTTGTAATATTATAATAAATAATTTGTTATTATCCATTTATAAAATTTAATTGATTTAGAAAGAAATAATATATATATATATATATATATATATATATATATATATATATATATATATATATATATACAACTCCCACCGCCAACTGAGTTGGCGGTCCCAACTCCCACCCGCCAACTGAGTTGGCGGGCCCCAACAACTCGCCAACTCAGTTGACGAGTTCTCACCTTCCCTATAATTTCACCAAACTCTTCCTCTTTCTTACAATTATATATAAATATATTACTTTATTTAAAAAAAATTGTTCTTTTTTAGGGTGATGCTGACAATGCCGTCGATAGGATCTGGACTAAGAGTAAAGTTGAAGCTTGACAGCTGTAGACACTTAATATAGTTTACTTTTCCCCTTGTCCATGAAACTTTTAGTGCGAAAACAATTTTTCGATTGTATTCTGAACTTTGAATGTGATTGAATTTAATAGTCCAACTTAGTATGTATTTTAATTTATTTTAAAAGAAAATCTAAGATGGTCTGGTATACATTTTTGGGACTGGGCTTTAAGAGTAATTTCTTGAGATGGATTGAATGGTATGTTTTTTCCTCATTGAATGAACGATATGTTTCTTCTTCATTGTATGCTTTAAGAGTTTCTTAGATTAATATCTTTAATATATCTTTGTTGGTAGTGAGATGGATTAAATTCCTTTTAAAATCGAACAGTAATGCAAACAACTGCAAAATCTTTTGACTACCGTTATTATAACACTTTGAAATTGAACAGTATTGTACTTAGTTATAACCACAAAAAATTTGCTGTAGTAAAATTAAATTATATTAAATTAATACAAACATAACAAGTTTACAAAAATTAAAAATAACGACATAGTCACCCAACTCAGTTGACGAAAAACACAACAGACTGAACACGTAGACAAAAAAAAATGTGGACCCCACAGGACCAATTTTTGCCAACACTGTTGGCCGAAATTGTGAGCCCGCGGTTGGGTTGGGATGGTTTGGTTTGGTTGATTTTGTTTTGTTTTATTATTTTGTTTTATTAGTTTTTTTTAATTAGTTATGTTTTGGATTTTGATTTTTTGATTTAGTTTAGTTTTGGATTTTGATTTAGTTTTTTTGATTTAGTTTTGTTTTGGATTTTAATTTTTTTTAAATTGAGTTTACTTTTGGATTTTGGATTTTGATTTTTTTTTATTTTGTTTAGTTTTGGATTTTGGTTTGATTTTTATTTGGGTTTGAAATTTGAATTTTGGTTTGGTTTGATTTTGCGCGCGTGACATCCTCCGACCCCGACTTTGCGGTGACATTTCTCCTCCGTCACTCGACCAAATTCTAATCTTTCTTCGCTGGTTGACCAAATTTTAATCTTTCTTCGCTGGTACGTTCACAACTCTACCCTCTTTAATTCCCTTCAAGTATTTTAATTTTAAACGGATTATTTTAAGAGAGAATCGAATCGAAAGTTGGACGAAAATCCAATTTTCAAAACTGTCAGATTTCGATCCAACTACCCTTGTTCACGTCCAGTTTTCTACCAACTCGATTGATGTTTTACAAATCCACTTGAATAGACTTTTAGAAAACATAACCAAGTTTAAAACTCATCTTTTAGTATATTTTTATTTGCCCCCAAATTTTGTAAAATCAACTTCCAAAATCAAGAAAAATCTGTTTTCAAAACTCCAAAATTTTCTGATACGGGGTGCGTCCCGCCAAACGAGACGACTTCGTCGTGTGAGAATTACACCGAAAGGCACTTATCGTCAACGCAGACGTGTGAAATTTTGCGAAACTTGATTTGGATGTACGTGCACACCGGAATCAACGCGTATCCGTCAAAAAATACCGTATCGACCTGTTCCGACACTTGTCATAACTTCGTATGTGCTTGTCGTTTCGCAACGAAACTTGCGCCATCGAATTCGCAACGTTACGCTGGTCTTGTGACCCAAGTTTGGTTCGATTATAAGATCGTTGACGAAACACCGTTTTGAGGACAAAAAAAATACTAGTTTTTTTTTTTCTTTTTTTTCTTTATTTAGTTTATTTTTCTTATCAAACATTGAAAAAAAAATTCTTTACAATTTTCTATAAAAACCAAACCGTTTTTTTATTTTTTCTAGTTTTTTCTTTACAATTAATTTATTTAAATTTTATTTCGTTAAAGTAAATTTTCTTAAACCAAATTCCAAAACTAAACTAAATAAAAAAAAACTAAATCAAAAAATCAAAATAATCAAAATCCGAAACAAAACTAAATAGAAAAAAACCCAAAACATAACTAATTAAAAAAAACTAATAAAACAAATCAAAACCAACCAAACCAACAAAACCAAACCACCCCAACCGCCGGCCCCACAGGACCAATTTCCGCCAACACTGTCGGCCAACAGTGTTGGCAAAATTTGGCCCTGTGGAGTCCACATTTTTTTTCTGCCTACGTTTTGGGACTGTTGTGTTTTCCGCCAATTGAGTTGGCTGACTCTATCGTTATTTTTAATTTTAGTAAACTTGTTTCATTTGTATTAATTTAATATAATTTAAAAGTAAATTTTCTGTTATAACAACTAAATGTAATTGTGTCAACAAACTATGGTTATATCTATCTCCTAGAAACATTGTTGTTCTCTCTGGTAACATCCTTGGCTTTGTATATACACCTAAATGCATCTCTGCTTGAGGGTCGCTTGCTATTCGGAATAACATAAGACCTCTCTCTCTCCTTCATCTTTTTTCTTCACCCATATAGTTTCTGAAGAATACCAAAATATTATATACACTATAACATGTTACCAACACGCTCTATGACGAAGGCCACACGATCTGTCATCGTTTTTGAAGAAGTATGATATAAAGTATTTTCTTTGGGGTAATTATAAGGGCACTGTACATTTTACTCGGGGCTAGTCCATTGAAAAATAAGAAAAAATTACAAGTTTGCCATCATGAAAGTTACTCGGGGCTAGCCCACTGTTATAATCAGGACTGTCAAAATTTTGGCAGTCCTACCACTTGGAAGGACTGTCAAAATTTTGACAGTCCACATAGCTTGTGGGACTGTCAAAATTATGACAGTCCTACCACTTGGAAGGACTGTCAAAATTTTGACAGTCCTACAAATTGTTAGGACTGTCATAATTTTGACAGTCCCATAAATTGTTAGGACTGTCATAATTTTGACAGTCCTAATTTTAACCCACTGAAAATTTTATATAAAACTAGGACTGTCAGGATTTTGACAGTCCCACAAACAATGAGGACTGTCAAAATTTTGACAGTCCTCATTTTAATTGTCAAGATTTTTTTTAAGTTTATTTCTATTTAGTTAGTTTTGGATTTTGATTTTTTTTATTTAGTTTAACATCCAAAATAAAATATGTTATCATTGAACAAAATAAAAAAAAAAAAAAATCTACCGTACGAGTATTACGTCTGCCGTCGATCAGACTTCAAACGGCCATAACTATTTGTTTTCAAATCGTTTTTCGTCACACAATAGGTCTATTTGTATGTTTTCGACGAGAGTAACACAATTCGTGTAGAGAGAATTTTCATCCGAAGTAAGACGTACGTATTACAGGCAAAAATATAAAATATAAAACTTTAAAGTATCATAACTTTTGACTGGGAGATCGAAACAAGCTCCAGTTTGAGCCAAAATGACCGTATGGAAAAGTACTTCGGGATAAACCGTCTCACCGTTTGACGGACTTTCCAAATTTTTAGAATCGCTAAAAAACGATGTTTCGACCTCCAAATTTTACTTTTTGTAATTTTTTTTTTTTTTTTACAAAATTTTTAATGTACCATTAATAAATTTACTATTTTAAATAACAGAATACTTTAACAAATTTTAAGGATAGAAATTTCAAGGATATTTTGAAATTGGCCCCCCCAACAATTAACAAAAATAAATTAACAGAATTTTTTTTTTTAGGACTGTCAAAATTTTGACAGTCCTACCAATTTGTAGGACTGTCAAAATTTTGACAGTCCTAAAATTTAACATATATTTTTAGGACTGTCAAAATTTTGACAGTCCTTACAATTGGTAGGACTGTCAAAAGTTTGACAGTCCTAAAAATATATGTTGAATTTTTAGGACTGTCAAAATTTTAACAGTACTTTTAATTGGTAGGACTGTCAAAATTTTGACAGTCCTAAAAATTTAACATACATTTTTAGGACAGTCCTTAAATTTTTAGGACTGTTGAAATTCCTACCGTCCTATATAAATTTAGGACTGTAGAAAATTCTACAGTCCTTAATATACATAGGACTGTCGATTTTCCTACAGTCCTAAATCTATATAGGACTGTAGGAAAATCTACAGTCCTGCCCGATACTGCTCGACGTTGTCGACGATTCTCGACATTTTATGCCCTAAAATCGTGTTCGATTCTCGACATTGTCGACTTTGGGAGCCATCGACAAGGAGGACGAAGTCTCGGAGAGTTGGAGAGCTCCGCCGGCGGGAGGGGGGAGGGCTCCGGTGGGACGGGGAGGGTTTGGGAGAAGGGTTTGGGAAAGTGGGCTAGCCTCAAGTAAAATAATGGGCTAGTGTGAGTAAACTTTGCTCAATCCTGGGCTAGCCCCAATCCTGGGCTAGCCCCAAGTAATATGTGCAGTGCCCTTATCAAAAGCCTTTCTTTGTGATCTAATGTTTTTCTTCTGTTTTCTGATTTAGTGTATGAAAAATAAGGGAGCAACCATGGAGAAATGTTCAGATCCCTTCGGGATCGAAATCAGTCGTAATGGCGTACAGGAAACATATTCCACACATGAAATAGTTACACGCAGGAAGCTGCTCCGTGCAGAAAGATGTTTTGTGCAAGAAACAATTCCGCACAACACAGGAAAGCTGTTCCCCACAGGAAATAGTTCCATGCATTGTTCCGCGCAAGAAGATGTTCCGCACAGGAAATAGTTACACACCGCGTAGGAAACTGTTTTCGCACAGAAAACCCATTTTCGGACAGAAAACTAGGTTTTGAGATCTAAAAAAATTATCGCTGAAAAAATACTCTCGCATGAAATACATTTCTCGCAAAAACTAATATTCATAATAATAACAACAATAATGATAATCCTTTCTCAATCAAGCATTCCTATAAACAAGTGGATGAAAAGAAGAAAAAGAGGAACTATGCATAGTATCAAAAACACAAATCATCGTGAATCATGACATAATTGATGAACCATCCAATTTGAAATACTGTCAGCTCATAAAACTACAGAACATTTGGCTTCTACAACAATCCAGATTTCAGCACCTCATTGACACATTATTCAATGTACACTTCAATAGCACACAGCACTTCCATATACTTCCTGTCAGGTCCATGAAATTGAAGTTCCGTGAAAGTGAATGCGGGACTGTTTGGTTCGACAAAGTAGAACAAAGTAAAAAAAATTGAAATGGAGAGTTTGCGTACGCATTTCGTATGCACGTTATACATACACATAATTTATGAGTTCCTTCGTTTGGATGATTGTTTAAGTGGATTGGAAAATAAAACTTTTTGTAGTTCCTATATTTGGTTGGTAATGAAATGATAGTTAAAAAGTGAGATGATTTTTTACTTTTGAAAATGGTGAGATTACCCCCGACTAGTATTATTCTTATTATTTTTGTATGAAATAAAATTTTAATTACAATGTTTTAATAAAAATTTAAGTGCTACTACTACTACTACTACTACTTATATTATTATTATTATTATTATTATTATTATTATTATGGCTGATATTTGCAAATAATAATAACAATGTTTTCTGACAGAGTGATGTTAACAATAAATCATCTTATATGGGAAGAACAAACGCCTAATAGATTAACAATAATAATAGCAATGTTAATAACAAATGACAATGTTAATAACAAAGATGATATTTGCAGTAGGATCATCATTAAAGGGCTGTTTGGTTCGAAGGAGGTGCGCAGAAATTTGCAGCAACTGCTACTGTTCAGTGAAACTGAGGACAGATGCAGCGTTTGGTTGCCAAGGGAAGCCCTCCGGGAGTGTCTTTTCTCTGACACTCCCACTTGCTGTCCCCTCTCATTTTCTTCCATTTTCGTTGCAGCCAAAAACAGCCGCAACTCCGCGGGAAGTGAAAATTTTGTCCTCTCTCGAGCCGGAGGTCGGCGACGAGGCGGAGCCGAGCTCGACAAGCCACGCGGCCACCGACGGCGAGCTCGAACTCGAATCCCGGCGGGGATGTGGGGTGAGAAGTCGAGGATATTGTTGAAGGTGTCGACGAAGGAGGGGGACGCTGTCGGACTTGGCCTCCTTGGGCCGGCTGAGCTTCAGAAGCGAATGGGAAGCACAGTGAAAAGAAAGGGATTATGATATTCGGTAGGGATGAAGAGGATGGGAAGCACAGTGAAGAAAATGGAATTAATTTCTCTCTCCGGAATAGTATTTAAAATCCATAGGAGTGACACAGTTGACATTAATTTTTTTTTTTTTCTCAAATGATGATGTAGTGAAGAGAGTCATACGTGATATCCAAATACTGAAAGTTATTCTCCTCACTTGCAGTAGACAAAAAGTACTCTATCCAAACACATTTTGAAAAGTATCATTTACTATAAGTGCATTGTAACTCATATGCTGCAAGTACCACTTTCAAAGAATTACTTTTATTCAAACAACCCTAAGTAATGTGTGTTTCATAAGAAAGATAATACTTGTAATCATCCTAGCTTTTGTAAATGACAAACACCCCCCCCCCCCCCCACCCCCCACACCCACCCCCACCCCACCACCTCTCTCTCTCTCTCTGCCGAGTCCGCTCCTCTCTCTCTCCAACGAGACAACGGCCTACTGGAGCTCTATCCGCCGTGACTCTCTCCTATCTCCCACACCTCTCTCTCTCCATTCTCTCCTCTCTCCCCCAGCCTCTCTCTCTCCATTCTCTCCTCTCTCCCGCAGCCTCCTACTCGACCCTAGCTTGCCGTGATTCCCGCCGCGGTCTCCTGGTCGACTCTAAGGAGGAGGAGCTCCACCTCTCGGTGACTTCACAATCCACAGTCCACATCCTGATTTTTTTTTCTTCTTAGAAGTGGAACGAATGATTTTTTTTTTTTTTCGGGGAGGGGGGACAGGAACTACAAATGTCCCGTCGGTGACTTTCCAATCCACCTCCAGTTTTCTAACCAAACACAAAAATTCTCCAAAATTAGAAAACAGTTCAAAAAAGTACCCACTTCAAGGATGAGATCCATGAACCAAACAGATCCCAACAAATGAAACTCTTCTAAAGTGAAACTTGCACCTACAAAACCAATTAGGGCCTGTTTGATAAACGGTAAGTGTTGGAAGATTTGGTTTTGCACTTTCAATGATAGATTTTATGTAAGAATACATCCACTTTCTTGTCCCTCTAGTAGGGAACAAATGTGTTTAATTGAGATAGGAAAGTGAAAAGTGGGAAGTCGAAGGGTAAATAAATGTGTTTGGTTGAAATAAGAAAGTGAAAAGTGGATAGTGAAAGAGTATATTATAATAATAATAAATTATAATTAACTTACATAACAATTTAATAAATTTAATAATTAATTTAAGAAATTAATATAATAATTAATTATTTTAACTATATAATAAATAACTATCCAAATTTATTAATTAATTACTAATAATTAGATTATCCAAATTTATTCAATCCAAATCTAGATAGTACGGACATATCAAAAATTATTTGTCGTGTCCAACATATATCAGAAACTGAATAAATATGTATTCATGGTCATGCTACATAAATAAAAAACTAAGTAAAAAATTAAGAATAAAAAAATGTATTTACTAACAGCTAACACTAATTAAGAATTAATTATTTTTTGATTAGTTATTTATTAGTTTAATAACAGATTTTTATTACTAACAGTTATTAAGTAATAAGTTTAGTATTATCATTTAATAGTTATATAATTAATTTATTAAAATCGAATGAATAGCAGCCCACATTCTATTCTTAATAGAGGAAGTGGAAGTGTGTGTATGGGAAGTACAGTTTCCTTCTCTCCCCAAATTTGAACTACTTTAAATAATGTAAGTTCAAATCCGTTGGCCAAATCCAAAAGATTCACACTTCCAAACGTTAATACAAGTTACCAAACACGTTCTTAGAGAATGCTCATTAGGATTCATGATTGAGTTTGGTTTGAAGCAAAGTGAGGGAAACAAACAAAAGAGAATGTATTTGTGTTTCTGATGAGAGAGAAAATAGAAAAAGAAGAAGAAGAGAAAATAGGAATTTTCTTTTTCATTTTCCTTCTAAATGGTGAGATCCTATTAACACCCCTCCCTTTCTCTCTCTCAATTTTCTTTTAAACATTGCAACCAACCAAACATAAAAAATATTTCTCTTTTCTTTTTTTTCTCTCTCACACACACAACTAAAACACAACATAAAGTTTGAAGGTAAAAAA